>BQMB01001935.1:20000-458155 GCA_027943415.1 Closterium sp. NIES-67
ACACATACATACACACACATTCGCACACATACACACACACATACACACACACATGCACACACACACGCACACACGCACACACACGCGCACACACACACACGCCCACACATACACACAACATAAACACATGTGCACAAGCACACATTCACAAGCACACACACGTCCACACACACACACAAACACTAACGCAGGTACACATATACATGAAAAGAAACGAGAGCATTGTGAGAGGAAGAATGAAAGAGTGATGCCCCCACACACAGGGCATCACTCCCCCCACACATGGGGCATCACTCCCCCCACACACGGGGCATCACTCCCCCCACACACAGGGCATCACTCCCCCCACACACGGGGCATCACTCCCCCCACACACGGGGCATCACTCCTCCCACACACGGGGCATCACTCCCCCCACACATGGGGCATCACTCCCCCCACACACGGGGCATCACTCCCCCCACACACGGGGCATCACTCCCCCCACACACGGGGCATCACTCCCCCCACACACAGGGCATCACCCTAAGTGGTGTGAGTCATGTGTGAGAGGCTGAGAGCCATGCTTCAAACAGATTCGCAAGGCATGAGCTGCTGCCAGTGCATGAGCTGCTGCCAGTGCATGAGCTGCTGCCAGTGCATGAGCTGCCAGTGCGTGAGCTGCTGCCAGTGCATGAGCTGCTGCCAGTGCATGAGCTGCTGCCAGTGCATGAGCTGCTGCCAGTGCATGAGCTGCTGCCAGTGCATGAGCTGCTGCCAGTGCATGAGCTGCTGCCAGTGCATGAGCGGCTGCCAGTGCATGAGCTGCTGCCAGGGCATGAGCTGCTGCCAGTGCATGAGCTGCTGCCAGTGCATGAGCTGCTGCCAGTGCGTGAGCTGCTGCCAGTGCATGAGCTGCTGGCAGCGCGCGCATGAGGTGCTGGCAGTGCACGCAAGAGCACGCACCAGAGGCGTTGAGGGTGAGGGGTGGCGTGGCAGCAGCGAGGGAGTAGAGGCGCGGACACACAGCTACGGGCCAGTGGAGGGCACGAGCCAACCAGATGCTGACAGGTGTCACGGCTGGATGGACGGCACAGGGGCGTGGGCAATGGTAAGAAAGAAGCTACAAAGATGAGGTAAGGTGATGGAACTAGATGGTATACGCATGCAAGCAAGCAAGCATGGAAGCATGCAATATGCAGCCCATAACCGATCAAGTTTTCCTTGCGATCCCACACACAATCCTGCATTAGCTGCCACGTCATCTCACCTGGCGGGTAAGCCTGCAAAAACGAATACAGTATCGAATACGGCAGGAAAAAAAAAGTATTTGTCGAATACTTGTGTGTTTTCGTACTTGATCGAATACCACTTCCTATTCGAATACAAATACAGTTTGAATATTGTGTTTGACGACGAATACGGAATCGAATATGAATAGGCGGTCAGAACAGGGTTTCGAGTGTCTTCTAGGGCTTCCCACCGAAGACCAAGATAGAAATAGCCCCTCTAACCTTGATAGTCTATTACCCCCCTCCCCAATCACTTCCACTCCTGGCATATTGTCCAAGTGATTCTGGCAGGTTATTTATGGAACAACATGTCATGCTCAAGAATCCTGTTTTCGTTTTTGTCCACGATTGATTGGTTTTATGGAGGCCGCAATCAGCCAATAGCGTAACCTGCAGATTTCACCGATTTCGCTTATACTGCGCTGCCGATTTTGAGAGGAAAGGGGAGTCGGGGAGATGTATGGTAGACTCACACGAATACGAATATTTTCCAGAATATCGAATATTTGAGTGTCGAATATTCGGAACTTGCGAATATTTGAGTGTCGAATAGCTTCAGGATGTCAGATTCGTTCTGTATTTTATATTTGTCGAATACCGAATACGAATCCGAAACCAGTGATATTTGTTTGCAGGCTTACTGGCGGGTCATCTCACCTGGCGGGTCATCTCACCTGGCGGGTCATCTCGCCTGGCGAATCATCTCACCTGGCGGGTCATCTCACCTGGTGGCCGGTCATCATCTCACCTAGCGGGTCATCTCACCTGGCGGGCCATGGCGGGTCATCTCACCTGGCGGGTCATCTCACCTGGTGGGTCATCATCTCACCCGGCGAGTCATCTCGCCTGGCGGGTCATCTCGCCTGGCGGGTCATCTCACCTGGCTGGCGGGTCATCTCACCTGGCGGGTCATCATCTCACCTGGCGCGTCATCTCACCTGGCGCGTCATCTCACCTGGCGGGTCATCTCACAAGGTGCAAAAAAAACGGCCGCATTTTTCCACACACAAAAAAAAAAAAAAAAAAAAAAAAAAAAAAAACCTGCAAAACGTCCGGATTTGCCATTTCGCCTGCCGAAATGCGCGGATCTGGCATTTTGACCCCCAAAATGTGCGGGAACTCGCGTTTTGGCGAACGAAATGCTAGGATATCTGGCATTTCGCCCGCCGAAATCCGCGGATCTGGCGTTTTGCCCGCCGAGATGCTGGGATCTCGCATTTCGGGGTGCAAAATGCGCGGATCCGGCAAGCGTTTAGGCTTTCTAAAACAAACAAAAAAACGATGTTATATTAAAAAAACCGCGTTTTTTTTTCCAAAATTACTGAAAAAAACTGACCGTATAAAATAGACATGGGCATGAGCCGAGCCTGGCTCGGCTCGGCTCGTTTGGGGTCGAGCCGAGCCGGCTCGCCGGTCGAGCCGGCTCGGCTCGCCTCGAGCCGGGTCCTTAGGATCCCCGGCTCGGCTCGTCAGGGGGGCTTGTGCGGGCTCTCAATTGGGGCCACGGGGTTTGGGGTCTCTAGTATAGGGGACAATCCATATTATTTAGCTGATCGTCTGCTCCTACATCTTACAAAACTATCAGGAGGAGCTGCCGGTTTAAATATGGCTGGCTGAGGTCGATAGACTAGCGCGACAGCTTGAGGTTAGGGTTGGCAGACAATATTGGCTGGGGGGGGTTGTCGATCTGAAATTTGACAGTCGCGAAACCCCCCTTTCCCTAGCCGCGAGCCGGCTGGCTCGAAATCGAGCCAGCTCGAGCCGGCTCGACTCCGGCTCGCTTGATTTCACGTGCGCGAGCCGAGCCGAGCCGCCGGCTCGAGTCGAGCCGGGTACCAAAAAAGAAGGCTCGGCTCGCCTTAAAGGCGAGCCGAGCCGAGCCGAGCCAGGTGTGGCTCGGCTTGTGCCCATGTCTAGTATAAAACGGACTGTATTTTTCGGAAACCGTATTTTTGAACCTTCTCACCTGGCGCGTCATCTCACCTGGCGGGTCATCATCTCAACTGGCAGGCCATCTCACCTGGCGGGTCATCATCTCACCTGGCGGGTCATCATCTCACCTGGAGGGTCATCTCACCTGGCGGGACATCATCTCATCTGGCGGGTCATCGTCTCACCTGGCGGGTCATCTCACCTGGCGGGTCATCATCTCACCTGGCGGGTAGACATGGGCACAAGCCGAGCCACATCCGCCTCGGCTCGGCTCGGCTCGCCATTCTTTTTGGGATCCGGCTCGACTCGAGCCGAGCCGGCTCGACTCGGTCGAGCCAGCCGGCTCGATTCGGCTCGTACACAATGTCCTCGTCGAGCCGGGGTCGAGCCGGCTCGTCCCCGGCTCGATTTCGAGCCAGGTGGCTCGCCACTCGATTTCAAGGGTAAAATTTTCCCCTCGACAAAACGTGTCTCCCATTTCTCTCTCCCACCAACAAATCCTACTCTATGTTCCGCAATCCCTCTGGCGGTGCAGCGTTTATCGTTTAAGCGCTGCGTTTAAGGGTAAACGCTAAACGCCAGCCCAAAATGTTTGACGCGAAATTCTTTCCCGCGACATTGCGACCTCGCGAATTCAACCAGTTGCAACCCCAAACTTTGATGACCAAAAACACATCCAACCCTTTTACCCGCTCAACCGCACTGCACACTTTTGCATCTACAACTTCCAACCTAACCTTTTACACCCTCCTTCCTCCTCACAATCCACTTCCCGTCAATTCCGCGATCCCTAGAATTCTGCGCGCCTAGGAGTATCTCATTAGGTTAGTACGCGTGAGAAATCTTAAGCAGCCCGCGCCACTCTTAACAACGCGCGCTTGCATAGGCTCCACCCACACTACTGTTGGCTTAAGTGCATGCTAGGCGAGCCGAGCCGAGCCAGCTCGCCGTCGAGCCAGCCTTGGCTCGCCCACAGAAATGTGAGCCGAGCCAGGCATGTTTGGTGCCCGGCTCGACTCGAGCCGAGCCAGGCTCGACGGCGAGCCGGCTCGGCTCGACCCCTGGACGAGCCGAGCCGAGCCAGGCTCGGCTCATGCCCATGTCTACTGGCGGGTCATCTCACCTGGCGGGTCATCATCTCACCTGGCGGGTCATCTCACCTGGCAGGTCATCATCTCACCTAAGTGAGAAAATTCGCTGGGGTCCCCCAGCGTTTTGCGTAAATTCGTAAGCGTAAATTCGCGTTTGCGAATTGACCTGAAATTCGTGGAACGCTGGGGGAAAATTTACGGGGCAGCCCGGACAAAAAAACACGAATTCTTTTACCGTGATTCCCAACGACACGGCGAAGCCATCCGTGGCCTAGGCATGAGCACGTGGCCTAGGCATGAGCACGGGGCGAGGCGAGGATTCCTTGACCCGAGGATCTTATCCTCGTGCCCTAGCCGGGCCGGGTCGAGGATTCCTCGTGAGGATTTTCCCCTGAAATCCTGCCTCGACCCCCGAAATTTGGAGGCGAGGAAATCCTCGCCTCATTGCTCATGCCTACCATTGCCTCGCGAATTTGCGATTCCAACTTTTGACCCCCAAAACATGCTTCCAACCCCTCCCAAGTTCCCAACCGCATCAAACCCCACCGCATCTAGAAAACCAAACCCATCTACCACACAACTTACGCAACCCTATCACGCAGCTCACGCTACTCTACCAGAGGTAGCGCCAACCTTATCCCTCCGCGTCTTAGCTAGTCGATCAAGTTTAAGCACAGACTCTAGCTTACCTCACGAGAATGCGAGTTGCAATGTCGAACCTCCCATATCACAGCACTAGTGAGGACGTGGCAGGCGATGTATCAGGCCGATTTTTGAAAAGCAATATTTAATCCTTGCTAAAACGTCCTTGCTTAAAAAGTGTTGCCCTGGCACCCCCCCACGCCCACCCTACCCGCGAACCAATTTTTTTGCCTTCCTGGGCAATTTCTTCTGCCCGGGCCGAACGAATTTCCCAGTGAATTTAAAATGGGGCCCTGGCGTATGGGCGAATTTACGCGGAGCGCGAATTTTCCCACTTAGCATCTCACCTGGCGGGTCATCATCTCACCTGGCAGCAGGCTTGAGCATAGACCCGACCCGACCTGACCCGACTTTGCCCCACCCGAAGTCGGGTGCGAGTCGGGTCGGGTCGGGTCAAGTCGGGTTTTAGGTCCGGGATAGTTAACCCGACCGGGGTTTGAAGGGTCGGGTTTAAGGAAACCCGATGCCGGGTCAGGTCGGGTCGGGTTAGGCTTGAGCAAAACCGGGTAATTACCCGACCCGACCCGGTTTGGCAATACCCGACCTTGGGTCGGGTAATTTTGGGTCGGGTCCGGGTCGGGTAATATGCCCAGGACCCTTACCCGGACCCGGCCTTAAGGGGCGGGTAATACAATACCCGCCTGGCGGGTCCGGGTATACCCGACCCGGTGACCCTGAAAAGCGGGTAATACTACCCACCACCTACTAGTGGACATCCTAAAGTTGGGCTAGGCTAGGTAGGGTTCCTGAAAACGCGACTCTCAAATGAGAGTCGTGTTTCCTGGGCGTCGAATTTTGACCACCCAACTTCCTCCCTTTCACCGCACTGAACTCCTCCCCCTCTACAAACTCCAATTTCCAACCAAAATCCCACCCTTTCACCGCACTGAACTCCTCCCTGTCTACGAACTCCAACATTTCCAACAAAACTCCCTCCTTTTCACCGCACTGAACTCCTACCCATCTACAAACTCCAACCTCTTCTCCAACTCCCACCCAACTCCCTCCCTTTCACCGCACTGAACTCCTCCCCGTCTACAAACTCCAATTTCCAGCCAAACTCCCTCCCTCTCACCGCACTGAACTCCTCCCTGTCTACAAACTCCAACATTTCCAACAAAACTCCCTCCCTTTCACCGCACTGAACTCCAACCCATCTACAAACTCCAACCTCTTCTCCAACTCCCACCCAACTCCCTCCCTTTCACCGCACTTAACTCCTCCCCATCTACAAACTCCAACTTCTCCTCACAAATGCTCCACTCGTCCCCCCTCACCTCCAAAACCGTTTTTGCCGCAAAACCTAAAACACAGCGCGACTTACGCCCATCTCTAGGTGGAATACCCGACCTCGGGTAATTTTTTACCCGACCGGGTCGGGTACCCGTTACCCGACACGTCGGGCAGCATTTCGGGTAGCGGGTATTGATACCCGGCCCAGGTAACCCGGACCCGACCCGCCGGGTAATTTTCAGGATTTCCGATACCCGACCCGCCCTAAAAGCGGGTCCGGGTACCGGGTACCCGACCCGGGCGGGTAGTTTGCTCAACCCTAGGTCGGGTTATAGCACGGCAGAAACCTAAGTTGGTTCCTTACGTTGCGTTTACGTACATGTACGTTTTCGTTTACGCGATTCTGGTTTTAGGCCTGTATGTACGGGCAGGCTAAAATTTTCTACATGCCCAGAAAAAAAGACGAGGGAACCCTAGGCAGATTTTTGTACAGACTTCCATTGGCCATTAAATCTTTTCGTAGGAAGATAGAAAACATCCACAAAATACCAAGTTTCCAACAGGTGCTACGCTTATAACATGCAAAATCGCAGATGCTATCTTCACTTAGGCATGAGCAAAACCGGGTAATTACCCGACCCGACCCGGTTTTGCCATACCCGACCTCGGGTCGGGTAATTTCGGGTCGGGTCCGGGTCGGGTAATATGCCCAGGACCCTTACCCGGACCCGGTTTTTTTAGGCGGGTATTATAATACCCACCTGGCGGGTCCGGGTATACCCGACCCGGACCCCCTGAAAAGCGGGTAATTTTACCCGCCACCTACTAGTAGACATGGGCACAAGCCGAGCCACATCCGGCTCGGCTCGGCTCGGCTCGCCAAAATGACGAGCCGAGCCTTTCTTTTCGGGATCTGGCTCGACTCGAGCCGGCTCGGCTCGGCTCGGTCGAGCCAGCCGGCTCGACTCGGCTCGTACACAATGTCCTCGTCGAGCCGGGGTCGAGCCGGCTCGTCCCCGGCTCGATTTCGAGCCAGGTGGCTCGCCACTCGATTTCGTTTCCCCCTCGACAAAACGTGTCTCCCGTTTCTCTCTCCCGCCAACAATTCCTAGTCTATGTTCCCGAAATCGCTCTAGCGGTGCAGCGTTTATCGTTTAAACGCTGCGTTTAAAGGGTAAACGCTAAACGCTCGCCCAAAATGTTTGACGCGGAATTCTTTCCCGCGACATTGCGACCTCGCGAATTCAACCAGTCGCAACCCCAAACTTTGACGACCAAAAACACATCCAACCCTTTTTCCCCGCTCAACCGCACTGCACACTACTGCATCTACAACTTCCAACCTAACCTCTTGCACCCTCCTTCCTCCTCACAATCCACTTCCCGTCAATTTCGCGACCCCTAGAATTCTGCGCACCTAGGAGTATCTCAGTAGGTTAGTTCGCGCGAGAAATCTTAAGCAGTCCGCGCCACTCTTAACAACGCGCGCTTGCATAGGCTCCACCCACACTACTGTTGGCTTAAGCGCATGCTAGGCGAGTCGAGCCGAGCCGGCTCGCCGTCGAGCCAGCCCTGGCTCGCCCACAGAAATGCGAGCCGAGCCAGGCATGTTTGGTGCCCGGCTCGACTCGAGCCGAGCCAGGCTCGGCTCATGCCCATGTCTACCTACTAGTGGGCATCCTAAAGTTGGGCTAGGCTAGGTAGGGCTAGGCTAGGTAGGGCTCCACTCGTCCCCCCTCACCTCCAAAACTGTTTTGCCGCAAAACCTAAAACACAGCGCGACTTACGCCCATGTCTAGGTGGAATACCCGACCTCGGGTAATTTTTTACCCGACCGGGTCGGGTACCCGTTACCCGACACGTCGGGTAGCATTTCGGGTAGCCGGTATTGATACCCGGCCCGGGTAACCCGGACCCGACCCGGGGGGTAATTTTCAGGATTTCCGATACCCGACCCGCCCTAAAAGCGGGTCCGGGTACCGGGTACCCGACCCGGGCGGGTAGTTTGCTCAACCCTATCTTCACTCATCCATGCTAGGCTCGTCCTCAACGGGAGTGTCCACATACGCATCATCAGGGATGTTGTTATCATCATTGAGGGGCTCATATCCTTCCTTCGGCTCCTCCCGAATCACTAGAAGTGCCGAAACCATTTAGGTGCGACCAAAATTTACATTTAAGTCACATTTAGGTGCGACGAAATTTACAATATGTTGACTGGTTGGCGAAATTACCGCGTGCGCGAAATCTCGTCTCCGCTGCTTGACGTGCCGCCAATCCAACCAGTCGACGGATTTGTGCGCGTCAAATCTGACGTGCTGGTACTCCAACCAGTCAACGTCAACCCCTACCTAACCCAACCCAACCCTCCTCGACATTCAATTCCCCTTCCCTCCTCGACGAATGTCAGTCACTACCCTATCTCCAGTAGCAACTAAGTTAAGTCTAAGTCGCATCCTAGGACTATTAGCGCGCCTTCGACCAGCGCGACGAATCTACGTGCGCCATAGTTCATGACGGGGTAGATCTGTGCGAACCGTGGGCAACGATAATCTAGGCGTAGTTGCACATCGCGTAGTTGTAGAACGCGGTTTTCGGAGGGAAAAAATTGCCCGGAAAAAAAATCAGGGCCTGCCCGGCGATGTAAATGTAACGTACGCGTAACGTAACTTAAACGTAACGTTACGTGTACTGTACGTTTACGTCACCTAAAGTGACGTAAAGTACCAACTTAGACTAGAACAAAGCATTTCACTCACTCATAACAGCACCCATGCTGTTTGGGTGCTGTTTTTGCTTGTTGAGATGCCTAATGAATGCTGGAATGGAAACATAACTTAGCATGCCTCTAGAGTGCGTGTAAAAAACCACGCCTAAACAACCCCTCAATGCTGGGTTCGCCAAATAAGGACTCGGGTGCCAACCTAAGAGCACGGACGAAGTGTCTTACACTGAAGTTTGGCCTTAGGTTGCAAGTCAAGGGCTGCACAAATCACACACAGCCCAACCATTTCCCCCAGCCATCATACGTCCATCATCCCCCTCTCCCAAATGAGACCATCACAACCCAAAGTCCTCACCCTCGATGCAAAGCTCCTTCAATGCCTGTGCAGTTGCCGGCCCAGGAGATGCTCACCCTGGTGCTCTGTCATCCATGACTTGATCGTAATGGATGCACGCACCTGGGAGGCGCTCAACCAGTGGCGCTGCCACGACACTATGCCTCGCCCCTGACTAAACGCTCTCTCGCTAGCAGCGGATGTGGCCGGGATCGCCAAGTAGTCGCGAGCCATGGCCTGTAGGTCAGGCACGTCTACCCTGTTGTGCCAGAATTTTAGGGGGCAGCCAACCTTAAGCCGGGGCTCCGCCAAGTACCTCTCCAGCTCATCAGGTGCCTTGACCCCCGTCGATGCCGCCTGCTTAGGGTTGAGCAAAACCGGGTAATTACCCGACCCGACCCGGTTTTGCAATACCCGACCTCGGGTCAGATATTTTCGGGTCGGGTCCAAGTCGGGTAATATGCCCCGGACCCTTACCCGGACCCGGCCTTAGGGGACGGGTAATACAATACCCGCGTGGCGGGTCCAGGTATACCCGACTCGGTAACCCTGAAAAACAGGTATTAGTACCCGCCACCTACTAGTGGGCGTCCTAAAAACGGGCTAGGCTAGGTAGGGTTTCTCAAAACGCGACTCTCAAATGAGAGTCGCGTTTTTTGGGGGTCGAATTTCGACCACCCAACTCCCTCCCTTTCACCGCACCGAACTCATCCCCGTCTACAAACTCCAATTTCCAACCAAACTCCCTCCCTTTCACCGCACTGAACTCCTCCCTGTCTACAAACTCCAACATTTCCAACCAAACTCCCTCCCTCCCTTTCACCGCACTGAACTCCTCCCCGTCTACACACTCCAATTTCCAACCAAACTCCCTACCCATCTACAAACTCCAACCTTTTCTCCAACCTCACCCAACTCTCTCCCTTTCACCGTACTTAACTCCTCCCCATCTACAAACTCCAACTTCTCCTCAAAAATGCTCCACTCGTCCCCCCTCACCTCCCTAACCGTTTTGCCACAAAACCTAAATCACAGCGCGACTTACGCCCATGTCTAATAGGAATACCCGACCTCGGGTATTATTTACCGGATCGGGTCGGGTACCCGTTACCCGACACGTCGGGTAACGTTTCGGGTAACGGGTATCGAATACCCGCCCGGGTAACCCAGACCCGACACGCCAGGTAATAATCCGGAATCCGGATACCCGACCCGCCCAAAAAGCGGATCCGGGTCCCGGGTACCCGACCCGGCCGGGTATTTTGCTCAAGCCTACGCCTGCTTGTCCATACTGGCGAACAGCTCGTCCACAAGATCATCCCCCCCTCCCCAAACCGAACTGCCGCTCTCGCCCCCGGGCCACACTCGACATGAACCGCTGTAGCTCTGCTGGTCCCCTCCGTCCCCTCTGTCTCCCCACCGCCATGCAGCTTAGCCAAGTACCTGCCGAAGCGCTTCCGAACCAGCTTTGCCACACTCTCCTCGTCCAGCACTCGGACCACTCTGGCCGTGCCTGCAGTGTCGGTGGCCAGTTGCTCGTTCTCTGCCTCCCACCGCAGAAGCCTGAAGTAGTGTTTGTAGCAGGGGTCGAGCATGGTGGCCACTGCCAGCTCCTTCGCCACCCCGTACTCATACTTCTTCAGGACCTCCAGTGCCTCCCATGCCATGTCTTTGATCACAGGCGTGGTCTTCTTGCTGTGGTACATCGTCTCGAGGTTGTCGATGAGCAGGAGGAACTGAGGGACTACCGCGGCGGCTGTTGGATACAGCAATCCCTCAGCTGCTGTGGTGAGGGAGTTGAACGGCTTCAGAAAAGCCGCTACCTCCTCAAGGGTCTCCCAGTGGTCGTCCCTCGGGTGGTACTTGCTCTGGGAGTCTGGCTGCTTCTTCGAGGAGCTTCCGGGCTGGAGGGTTTAGCGGGGTGGACACGGGACAGGGGGGGGGGAATAGGAGAGGAAGGACGGAGTGAGATGTGAGGGCATGCCCTCTTGGCATGCCATGAGCCATGTGCCATGCCATGCCATGCGCCATGAAGTGCCATGTGCTATGCCATGCCATGTGCCATGCCATGTCATGCGCCATGCCATGTCATGCCATGCCACGTCAAGTCATGTGTCATGCCATGCCATGTCACGTCATGTGTCATGCCATGCCATGTCATGTCATGTGTCATGCCATATGCCATGCCATGCCATGCGCCATGCCATGCGCCATGCCATGCGCCATGCCATGCGCCATGCCATGCCATGTGCCATGCCATGTGCCATGCCATGCCATGCGCCATGCCATGCCATGCGCCATGCCATGGCATGCGCCATGCCATGTCATGCGCCATGTGTCATGCCATATGCCATGCCATGCCATGCGCCATGCCATGCGCCATGCCATGCCATGTGCCATGCCATGTGCCATGCCATGCGCCATGCCATGTGCCATGCCATGCCATGTGCCATGCCATGTGCCATGCCATGCCATGCGCCATGCCATGCCATGCGCCATGCCATGGCATGCGCCATGCCATGTCATGCGCCATGCCATGTCATGCGCCATGCCATGTCATGCGCCATGCCATGTCATGCGCCATGCCATGCCATGCCACGTCATGTCATGTGCCATGCCATGTGCCATGCCATTCCATGCGCCATGCCATGCTTACCTCCGGCCGCGACAAGTACACCATGAGGGCCGTCTTGAGGTCGATAGCACGCCTCAGCATGTCATAGGTGGAGCCCCAACGAGTGGGTGTGTCAGTCATGAGTCGCAGCACCCCCACGCTTGGGCTGTCCGCAACTCAGAGCTGGTCCTCCTCGAAGCAGACCACCCAACATGCGTAGCGTGGTCCCTCGGACGCTTCAGCGGCTCGGTGACCGCCCCCACTGCTAGTGCCCGTTGAACCGCCAGGTTCAAGATGTGCGCAAGGCACCTGTGGGAATGGGGGGGACAGGGGGGGGCGGAGGGGGGGTAGGAGGAGGGGCGAAGGGCCGAGCGATCACGGGTCCACTCAAGTTCAGATGTGCACGACACAAGCCCGCATGTAAGAGGCACCAGATAGAGTGGAAGCGTATGCAAGGAGTTCTCTTTCTAGCGCATTACCTGAAGTGCATGTTCTTCTGCAGGACTGCATTGGTGGTGCGGGCCCTCGGGTATGTCTTGTCGCCCGCCAGGATCTTGAAGGCCTGGGGCTGGTCCATATGTCAGTTGTGAAGGAAACCTTCCCTGCTGCCCCGTCTCCAGCCATCTCCTGCTGCAGCCACTCGCGTGCAGCATTCCCATGCGTCAGCATGTCCCGCGCCAGTCGAAAACGACTGCCGAGCATGCCGGCAACCTGTGGGTTCAGCAGCGAGCAGAACCGATGGAACTGTGGGTGGGATGGGTATGGAAAGGCGGAGAGGACAGCAATGATTGAGCCATTGGATGGGTTGCAGACAATGACCACAACACAACAAGTGTAGGCCAGCAAGCACTAGGAACTCTCCAATCCAAGCAGTCAAGGGCTTACCGAAGGGCGCTCGACATACCCTGCATGAGGCCTGGAGTCCTCGCCCCAGTGCCTTCCTCCTCGACCTCCTCCACCTCCTCCTCCTCCTCCTCCTCCTCCTCCTCCACCACCCCTCTAGCGCGCTTGCTCCGCGCCCCACCAGCCCCTGCAGTTCCCCCTCCGCAACCCCTAGCACGCAGCGGAACCTCCCCCCCTCGCCCCCGAGCCCTACCTCCCGTCCCCTCCCCGCTCACTGCTTCACCACGCTCGCCATTCTCTTCAGACCCACCCCGCGCTCTTCCCCGACTCTTGCCGCGATTGCCTCTCTGGCTACCCCTATCTCCACCGTCCAAGCCCCCAGCAGCGCCCGTCTTCAAGGCGTCTCCCCCCTCAGCACCCCCAACCACACCCGGCTGCCCTCTGCCCTCCCCCTCTGCTGCGCCTGCTGGTGCGTCTGCCGCCTCCCCTCGACGCCCGCCCCTCTCCCACGCCCACCCCTAAACCCTTCCCACTCTTCTTCCCCCTCCCCGTCTTTCCCTCACGCCCTCCATCATCCCCTGACTCATCATCCTCTAGCTCCTCATCCGGGACATATTCCGTGTCCTCGCCACGCCTTCCGCCCTTCGCCCCTGCGGTGGGTTCCGGGATTCGGTTCCTCTCCCACCCCTCGTCGTCCATACTGAACTCCTGGTGCCACACACCTTCCCACTCGTTGCCGGCGGCGTTGATGGAGCCAAGGGCAAAGCTCTGAGCCAAGGGCAAAGCTCTGAGCCAAGGGCAAAGCTCTGAGCCAAGGGCAAAGCTCTGAGCCAAGGGCAAAGCTCTGAGCCAAGGGCAAAGCTCTGAGCCAAGGGCAAAGCTCTGAGCCAAGGGCAAAGCTCTGAGCCAAGGGCAAAGCTCTGAGCCAAGGGCAAAGCTCTGAGCCAAGGGCAAAGCTCTGAGCCAAGGGCAAAGCTCTGAGCCAAGGGCAAAGCTCTGAGCCAAGGGCAAAGCTCTGAGCCAAGGGCAAAGCTCTGAGCCAAGGGCAAAGCTCTGAGCCAAGGGCAAAGCTCTGAGCCAAGGGCAAAGCTCTGAGCCAAGGGCAAAGCTCTGAGCCAAGGGCAAAGCTCTGAGCCAAGGGCAAAGCTCTGAGCCAAGGGCAAAGCTCTGAGGCGCACCGGCGACAGGCACAAGAGCAAGGGACATCCCGGGCAGCGCCGCACTTTCAACGCCCGTATGCAGCGACCCGGCTCCCGTGCTGTGTCCCGCTGGTCCGCCTTCTCCCCCCTCGGTCCGCCCTCTGCCGCTGTTGCTGAGACCGCCGTCCATATCGCCTCCTCAACCCTCAACCCTAATCGGCCCAATGTCCACTCGCGCGCAAAACGACTCGGTAAAAGGTGTGGATGGCTGCACTACGAAATGTAGCCGCGGATTTTCTGCGTTTGCTGTGTGGGGTAGTGCCCAACTCAAAAACGAAACTATGTAATGGGTTAACCGCTGCAAACCTCGATCCTTAGCCTTTGGTAGTGTGCGCTAGGTATCAGAGGGCGAGATCCACCTATTCTGGACCCACCCTACTTGCGAAAGACTAAAACATTCGCTCCCTTACTGTCCTACGCGTGAAATTTCAAACAGCAACGAAATGCGGCCCGTTCCACCTTGAAAATGAAGTTCCTTCCCTCAATTTCCCGTTTCTGCCTAAGGAAGAGAAGGACCAGCTAAAACTAGAAAACTAACCATTAGGAAACCGTGTTTGCTAGATAGGAAGGAGCCATAGACTAGGTCGAAACTGTACGATGTACTTTCTCGTTGGAATTTCGACCTTATGGTCGAAATTTCGCGATCTCCGTGGCTGGTCGCACAAATCGCGTCGGGTCAAGGCGTGACCCGACATCGGGTCGGGTCGGGTCGGGTCAACCCGACGACGAATACCCGACGTCGGGTCGGGTCAACCCGACATATCGGGTGGAACCCGAACCTGGGCATGTCGGGTTCGGGTTGACCCAACCCGTCGGGAAAAAATCAAACCCGACGGGTCGGGTTCTACCTACGAGAACCTGAACACGACCTGTCAAAAAGTCGGGTTCAGTTGCTCAAGCCCACCTGGCAGGTCATCTCACCTGGCGGGTCATCTCACCTGGCGGGTCATCTCACCTGGCGGGTCATCTCACCTGGCGAGTCATCTCACCTGGCGGGTCATCTCGCCTGGCGGGTCATCATCTCACCTGGCGGGTCATCTCACCTGGCGGGTCATCCCACCTGGCGGGTCATCCCACCTGGCGGCGGGTCATCCCACCTGGCGGGTCATCCCACCTGGCGGGTCATCTTTGCTGAACTCCTCCATCTGCCTCAACTCCTCCTCGCTCACCTCGCCCTCCTCCCCATCCTCCTCCGCCCCCTCTCCATCCCCCCTGCCCCTCTCTTGCCCTCGTTCGCCTGCCCTCCCCCGCCCCCCATCGCTTGCTCCAAGTCCGCTGCCTCCTCCCCCCCTTCACCGTCAACATCGTCATCCCTGTCCCCGTCCTCCTCGTCCACTTTATCATAGTCCCCATCCTCGTTATCAGCATCCTCCTTGTACTCGTGCTCGTCACTGCCACTGTAGTCACGGTCGCCATCGCCATCGCCATCATCGTCATCATGCACCGCGTCCAGATCAGCATAGCCCACATCATGGGGCGAGCTGTCCTCGCCATCCATGCCGTGCCCGCCATGCTGCTCTCCCCCGTGCTTCACACCATGCCCGCCGTGCCCTCCATCGCTGCCCTCGTGCTGCTCGCCTCCCTCCCCCCCTCCCGTCCATCTGGATGCAATCCGCCTGCCCATCTCCTCCTTCGACAGACCCGATAACTCCTCCTCTGCTCCTCCCTCCCCCCTTTCTGCTCCCTCCTCCCTTTGCCCCCTCTCCTCACTCCCTGCACCCGCCCCATCACCACCAGGTGCAACACCCCCCTCCACACCGCCACTGCTGCTGTCAGCACCAGCAGCACCATCAGCACCAGCAGCACCATCAGCACCAGCAGCACCATCAGCACCAGCAGCACCATCAGCACCAGCAGCACCATCAGCACCAGCAGCACCAGCAGCACCAGCAGCACCAGCAGCACCAGCAGCACCAGCAGCACCATCAGCACCAGCAGCACCATCAGCACCAGCAGCACCATCAGCACCAGCAGCACCAGCAGCACCAGCAGCACCAGCAGCACCAGCAGCACCAGCAGCACCAGCAGCACCAGCAGCACTGTTCATGAGCGCCTCAGCCTGCGCTGCGACTGCCTCTGCTTCACCAGCGCCACTCTCCCCACCACCATCCCCTCCACCCCCCCCACCTGCACCTGTCCTGCCCGCCCTCCCCTGGCCCACCAGCGCATCTCGCGCGCGCTGCTCCCTCTCCAGCCGCGCCCGCCACGCCTTCTCCCGCGCCTCCTGCTGCTCCAACGCCTCCTTGCGCGCTGCACGCTCGCACAGGGGATAGGGGACAGGGGACAGCGGCAGAGCAGGCAAGGTGGGGTGTGGCAGCTGAGATATGGTGGACCATGGACGGATGGGCGGTGGGATGGGGGTGGATGGGTGACGGACTGCAGAACGCAAGGCATCAAACAGAAATAGCGGAGAGCGGAAGGAAACCAGAGCAGCGAGAGCAACAAAGAGACAGCTATCAAAATGGGGAATACAGGGTGGTGGACTGGGGAGGGGAATGAGGGGAGGGTACGGCAGCGCTTGGATAAAAGCAGGAGGGAAGTGGTGAAAGCACAAGGTTCAACACATTACACAGAAAATCGTTCATATGCAACTCGGCTGAGATCGATATACGTGGGTCACAAACACGGACTTTTGTAAGTCCTACACAAGGGAATCTCCCAGCAGAGAGAGGTACACGAGGTTCAGTGACTCCCTCAACCGTGGCTCAGTGACTCCCTCAACCGTGGCTCAGTGACTCCCTCAACCGTGGTTCAGTGACTCCCTCAACCGTGGCTCAGTGACTCCCTTCCCTTCTACAACGCTAACAGCGGCAGCGCCACAGTGGGACGGTAGCGGCCAGCTCCACCTCCTATCCCATAATGGCCTCATCCCTCTATGAGACAATAACATGAGGAGAGAGACAGTGACGTCAGCAGCAGAGGCAGCAGTGGCTGTAGGGGAAGCAGGCTGAGAGAAGAAAGGGAGCAGCGCTGCAGGGTGCAGGGCGCAGGGCGTTCGTCTGATGAGAATGTTTCCTCAGCGCGCTGCTGCCAGTAGGTAAGCACCCAAGCGTGCCCTAGTGGCCCTGCAGCAGCTTTGACCGCCGCCGCGCAGAGTGATGCTGCTGCTGCCCCCCAGGGGTGCTGTGAGTGCTGCGAGCGGCCGCCATGCATGGGCACAGGGAGCGCCAGACACAGCGCAGGCAGGCCAGGCAGACGAGGAGGGGTCGGCGGAGCAGAGAGCGCAAGGGGCGGTGGCAGAGGAGGAGGGCGAGCAGGGCGAGGAGGAGGAGCGACGGGGGCAGGGCGGCTGAAGCAGCGAGGGAGTGGATGTGGGCTGCGCCGCACACAGGTGGGCGGCGGCGGGCGATGGTGGTGAAGAGAGAGGACAAGGCAGCAGTGCGCAGGGGAGAAAACAAGAGGGGGGGGAGGGACGGGGGGTGGATTTGGGTGAGGGGCGGGGAGGGGGAGGACGGCAATGAAGGGCAGCTCGTATCACCCCTAGCGCGGGTCTATGCCTGCCTGCGACCACTAGAGCTCGTGGCAACAACAACGACCGGTCACCTCTGAGCGCCTTCTCCTGCTCCACCAGCTCTGCGCGGCGCTCCTCGATGTCCTTCACCTCGCGCTCCCACTTCTCCCGGTTCGCCACGTGCCCCACTATCGCCTTGCCCCGCAGCTTCACTCCCTCCCTCACCGCCGCCACGTCAGCTGCCAGCTGGCTGCGCGCCTCCGCACCCATCTGCACGCACGTGTCGTTGCAGCCCGCCCCGCTGGCGTACTCGTCCGACCCGTCGCAGCAGTCTACAGCCATGGAGGGGCGCACAGGGGGCAGCCATGGAGGGGCGCACAGGGGGTGGGAGGAGGGGGGATTGGTTGGCGGTTGGACCCTTGAGGGTGGAGCGCAAGGCGGCGGTGGTGCTGTGCACTCCGTGGTCCCACCCACCACCACGGGAAGCAGTGGGATGAGCTCGAGGTGGAGGGGATGGCAACAAGGCAAGGTGGAACCGCTGCACACAGTCATAGCGCACCTTGCAGTGGCCTTGTATGGCACGAGCATGCAGAGACACATGATAGGATGACAGCACTCCGCTGCACCACTCGCTGCACGTGCCATCACAGTGACCGCGTCCTGCCATGATGCCATCACAGTGACCGCGTCCTGCCATCACAGTGACCGCGTCCTGCCATCACAGTGACCGCGTCCTGCCTACCTACCAAGCAGCAACAGCAGCAGCGCTCACCGCAGATGCCGTCGTTGACTCGCGAGGAGAAGAGCGAGAGCGGCGTGTGCCCGCGATTGCGGCAGTAGAAGCGCGCGAGGGCGCAGGCCGACGTGCCTGAGGTGAGGAAGGGTTGGGGGGAAAGAGGGGGGGGATTAGGTAAGAAGAGGGAGCGTGTGGGGGGGGGGGGAGAAGGCGATGGGAGAGATGGAAACTCGTGCGAGCAAGTCACCATCCATCTCACTCGCATTGGTACCTCAACACTCGCCAAACCCCAAACTCTCTCACCCGGCTTGTCCGCGCCATCATCAACCCACCCCGCTCGTCGGTGCCATCATCAACCCACCCGGCTCGTCGGTGCCATCAGCGCAATCGCAGAAGTCGTCGTTCACGCGGCTGGCTGCGATCCACCGCGACCCGTCGCGACACGCCACCGTGCTGCCGGAGAAGTGCGCCCAGTCTGACGCGCGCGAGGCGGGCGCATGCGACGCGGGCAGACGGACACGTGGAGAGGGAGGGAGGGGGCGGAAGCGGGGGGTGGGGGGAGTGGGGAGAGATGAGGGCGAGCGACAAGGGGGGATCGAATCACGGCGGCGACGGCATGGGCGAGCAGAGGCAGCTGAGGCGCCGTCGCTCCGCTCATCGCCCTCGCCGGGCATTCCGCTCGCTGCCGCTCAGAGGGCTGCACGGACCCTCGCAGTGCCGTGGCGATGCGAGCTGCACCTAACAAGGCCATGAGATTAGGGCCCGCGCTGCTAATTCACTCATCGTCGGTCGCGACCTGGCAGCGCGCTGGACTTGCCTTGAGGCGCGACGCCGCGAATCGACGGGGGAGCGGACGCGAGCGAGGCGACGGCAAACGACCCCAACGCGACGACTGCCGCCGCGAATGCTCGCGAACGGCAGGCGAGGAGCCTTCGCGATGCGCGATCGTGTGCCATCGCGAGCAAGGCGAGTACTGCCACAGCCAGCTGCAGCGGCCGCGCGAATGTGTCGGTGCGAGTGAAATGCGAGCTGCGTTTCTCGTTGTGACAACCAGTGAGGATTGAGCTGAATTGAGGTGTGCTCCTCCTCGCCTGTGCTGGTCCTCCAGATGCTGCCGGCGGAGCTGGGGTGGGTGGAAGCGGAATTGTCACGAAGGGCTGCCTTGACAGTTACCAGCCCGGTGTACGCGCTGTAACGACTAGTGGGCATGATCAGGTTCTTATTTTTTCCTACAAACAAATAAACATCCCCCCACCATGCACATCACATGTGCTCTCAACGACTAACTGGAGTGAACACAATAGCTACCGCATGAATTTACCAAGGCCGCCATGGATCTCGCCGCTAAATTCTACGCCACCGTGTCCATCCATTCCTTGTCCAGTAACAATTATGTACCATCTCAGCCTACAACTTATGCAGATTCAGCGAGCATTGGGACTACTTATATCAGTACCAGTCCTAGTTTTCAGTCAACTCAAACAGAAATATAGAGGGACACCGAAATATAGAGGGGATAACAGAAATACATGAACTTTGACTTGCATGTGACACTCATTCATGTCTCTCAGTTTGGCATGGTATTATCGCTAGGTTAGGTCCTAGCCTCCGCGCTTCCGCCCTAGGTACTCCCCGCTCCCCTCACGCCCTAGCCTGACGCCCTAGCATGACGCCCTAGCATGTCGCCCTAGCCTGTCGCCCTAGCCCGCCTTTCGTACTGGCCACTGCCTGCGCGCTCCCACTGCCTGCTGCCGCTGGCCGCTGCCCTCTGCTCGCGCTGTCCGCTGCTTGCACTGCCCGCTGCTTGCTGCCCGTTGCGCACCGCCCTCTGCTCGCCGCCCGCTGCTCGCCCGCTGCCCGCCAGCTGCTTGCCCACTCGTGCGCGTGCGCAGCCGCCAGTGCAGCCGCCACAGCCCCCCGAGTAGTCGCTGCCGCCGCCCGCAGTCGCAGCCACAAGTGCAGCCGCCGCAGCATCCGCCGCCGCGGTCGCCACCACCGCCTCAGCCGCCAGAGCAATCGCCGCCACAGCCGCAGCTACAGCTGCCGGCGTCACCGCAGCTTCTGCCGCAGCCTCCAGCACCGCCGCTGCCGCCACAAGCACCGCCACTGTCAGTGCCGCAATTGCCAGTACCATAGACCACCTGCCTCCGGCGCCGTCGCTAGCCCTATTCAGGATCTGTTGCTGGACCTGCCCCTCGCCCTATCGCCGCCGCAGCCGTCGGATCCGTTGCCGTCCGCCGCCCACTTCCACACCACCCATATCCGGGTACGTGTGGTGTCTGGAGCTCCTGCTGACATGGCGGCCCCGTCGGCGTCGGTGTTCGTCCTTCGGCTGGACGACGAAGGCCGCGCCGTCGGCTTTACGGCCTGGCTGTCTGCTTCACGTCGGCAGCTGATGAGCCAGCGTATGGAGAGCGAGTCACTTGTGGCCCACCTAACTGGTGACCCCACCCCCACCCCACCCCACCCCGCCCTGATCCCCTTGGCCCTGAGGCGACGTCGGCGCAGCGTGCGGAGTACGCGGCTGCCAACCGCCCTCTCCATCTGGGAGTCTTGCAATGTCGCCGCGCATGTTGCCATGACTCGGTGCCTGCGGGTCGACGAGCACTCCCACTTTCAGTTGGAGGAGACAACACAGGCCCTCTGAGACGCGCTCGTCACCCGCTACACGACCTCGTCCTCCGCCACCCTCAATCGCCACTTCCTCCCATTCCTCTTCCCCTACCTGGCCTCTTTCCCCATGGTCGTGAACCTCATCTCGCACCTGCGCTCCCTTGAGGCCGGTTACCGTACGGCCTGCAACGCGGCCCAGCTCGCAGTGCACCATCCGCCCACTCACATCACTCTTTACCTCCTCACCACGCGCGATGCCATCCTCGCATTGCACCCCACTAACTCACTATAGACCTCTTCTCCACCTCCATGATATAGATAGAGACCTACGGTATTGTGGTGGCCCCTATCATTCAGGAGAGCCCTCCGCCCCAGCTCCCTTTCCCTGCTGCCTCTGCCTCTGTCGTTGAGACTACTACGGTGGTCACTGCACCCGGCCGCTCTGTTGGGTGCTCGCGACGCTCTCGTGGTCCTAGGGCATCAGCACCGGTGGGCGGTGGGGGTGCTGGCAAGGCCCTGGACACTGGAGGAGGGGAGGGAACGGAGGAGGAGGGGAAGCAACAGTAGCAGCAGCAATAGCAGCAGCCGCCGCCACAATAGCAGCGGTCGCAGCAGCAACAGCAGCGTAGTGGGGGCAGGTGGGCTCTGAGAGTGCTGGATGTGGTGCAGGCCATAGTGGTTGGGCCCTAAGGAAGTCGGTGCCCTGAGGTTCGTGTGGCTCCTCCGTGAGCTATGGGGGCATCGATTTTGGGTGTCCCGTGCACTGTGTGTATCAGATCTAGACCGGCCCCCTGCGCGGCACGGTCTGTGGGCGCAAGGTTCACACCGCCGCCCACTGCTTTCGCCACCTAGACGACCTATTCCGTGGCCACTTTGGGCTCGTGCCAGCCCTATCTGACTGCCTTGTCCTGCTCCACTGCGGCATCCCATTGTTTGAGATGGAGATGGCTCATATTGGCATTGCCATGTTTTCTATGTACTCTGATGATTATAGTGTTGCTAACTCATATTATCCTGCTGTGTATAGTCTAGGCTGCTGTGTGTAGTCCAAGTTCCTCTGCTATGTAAAATATTGCATCCCCTTTTGTTCCCCCACTGCGACGGCCCTCTCCTTCACACTCAACTATGGCGCCTCTCACTGCTTCTTCCGAGACAGCACTGCTCTCACACTACTCCGGCACCGGTACCGGTCTCCTTAGCAGACTCGCCTGCCACAGTCGGCGCCTGCAGCACCACGGCCCTCCCCTGCCCAGCTATCTCGTCCGGCTCCCTTACCGGCTTGCACATCCCCACATTTGCCCGGAACCTAGTTGGTGTTGGTCATATTCAGGACCTCAGTGTCACCACCACGTTTCTTGGCCACGCGCGGTCTACAACCTGTATGGACGCAGCCGTGACGCAGTGCCCGGTCTCTTCACACTGCACACGGATTCCCCCAAGGTAGCGGCGTCCACCCAGGTAGCCACGTCCTGTTCCTGTCGCTCTCTCACCCACCCGGCACTCCTGTGGCACCACCGATTAGTGCATCCCGCCCTCTCGCGTCCCGTCATATGGCACAGCACGGCCAGGTCACTGGTCTCCCCTTGCCGCTCCCTACCCTCCCTGCCTCGGTAGCCCCCGCGTGCACCTCCTGCGTCGAGGGCTGGCAGCGCGCCACCCGTCACTCCTCGTTTCTTCCGGGCTCCACTCCAAACCCTACACATGGACGTCTGGGGCCCTGCCCCGGTCCTTGGGCCACACAGGGAGCGCTACTTCTTGGTGGTCATTGACAGCTTCTCGCGCTACACCACGCTATTCCCGTTGGAGTGGAAGGCCGACGTGCTTGACGCCCTCCTCCCGTGGCTCCAAGTCATCCGCACCCCAGCACTCCCTGCCCATGCTCCACCTTCACTTTGGCCGTGGTGGCGAATTCGCCTCTGGCCGTCTTGGAGCGTTCTGCCGTGCCGAGGGCATCACCCAAGCATTCACCCTACCAGACTCGCCGCAGCAGAATGGGGTAGCTGAGCGGCACATCGGCCTGGTCATGGAGGTGGCCCACACCTCTATGGTCCATGCCGGTGCCCCCTATTTTCTTTGGCCGTTCGCAGTGCAGTACACGGCTCACCAGCTTAACATGTGGTCTCGCTCCTTGCGACCACAAGTTTCTTCTACCCTCCTCAGCACTGGGTCATGTGGTGATGCTTCTTCGTTCCACGTCTGGGCCTGCCTGACTCACGTCTGCGACACCAGCGCGGACAAGCTCTCGGCCTGCACCCTCCCTTGTGTCTTCCTTGGGTTCCCGCTCAATACTCCTGACTGGTTGTTCTACCACCCGGTGCAGCACCGCTTCTTTCGTTCCCGTGACGTTATGTTTGATGACTTTGTCTCCTTCTAGGCTCGTTTCCCTTACCGTGGCACTCGTGTTCCTCCTTCACCTCTCTTCCTCGCCCCTTGCTGCTCCCCTCCCACCCCGCTCGGCCCAGTCTGGTGTCTCCCACGCCATCCCTCTCCCCTCAGTTGGGCCCGTGGGGGAGTCTGCTGACACTAGGAGCCCCATGGCTAGGGGTGCGTCTGCCTCAGCTGCGGCGCCCCTCCCCCAAGCCCTGGTGCCTTAAGCACTTCAGCAACCTCCCCCACTGCAGCCGCCGCAGCCGTCACAGCAGTAGCAACAGCAGCGGTGGGGGACCATGGGCCCTGGGTGTGAGAGTACAAGCGTTACACTTCTTTCTCGTTTCTATATTTCTTACCAATTTCATTCTCCTTTTTTTCCTGATTCATTTGATCTTTATCTCATCTCATTTGGTTTCCTATTCCTCATCTTCCATTATTCCTCTTATTATAATTATATTACCAACCAGACTCGGGATGTACTGGCGCGCTATATCTAGCGTAATACTATCGTAATCCTTTAAAGACAAAAGCCTCGCATGGCTATTCGCAGGGTGATTCTATTTCTAGAAAGGTCTATTCCCTTTGGATATGATAAACGTGGTTACCTGATGTACCTTGGAAGTATAAAAGCGCCTTGTATCGATTGATTGTACAACTTTCTCTCGACCGATTCGATCGTGTAACAATTGGTAATCAGAGCTTTTTCTCACTTGGCTGCGCTCAGCTATGCAGCAGCAGCGGGAAAACCTGCCTCGAAAAACCACCAGGGGCAACTAATTCGGCGCCAATTCTGGTAAGCACCAGCTCTGCATTTTTTTTATTAACCCCCCTGCGCGTGTTTTGAACAGGATGGTGAACTTCGACAACGCCGAGGTTACCCAGCAGCTTTTCGCCCGCATCGCCGCCCTATAGGAGGAGATGCAAGCCGACCGAGAAGCTTGGTGAAATGAGTTCGAGCGAGTAACTCGACTCGCCAGCGTGTAGCACAAAACGATAACGGCACCGACGCAGCAGTCGCAACAGTTTCTCGAGGCTCCGAAGCCGCGCCCACCTGAGCTGTTCGATCCGAGCGATCGGAACTCCGGCAGCCGCAGATGGATCGCAAGTATGGGGATCAATTTCGTGGGGGAAAATGACAACCCCACGACCGATCTTTGCCTAGGACAGCTGCCGAGAAAAAATCTGACTTTGCGAAAAATGATTCTACTAGGACGGGAAAACTCCTGGAAGACCCGAGAAATGATCGGGATTCATTAAAGTTATCTTGTAATTAATGAAAAATTATGATTCTTGAGGGGCTAGAGCCTTGGAGAAATTTTGGGAGGGACTCCAAAAGAAGCATAAATTGTGGAGATCGTACCAGTACCAGAGAACTTGGGGAAATTTTTAAGGAGTGTGGAATGGAGCTGACGTTTCCACGGAGTCAACGTCCTCTCCCGACACCAGCCCACAACCGAGTACCCGTTCCCCTGGGAAGATGTCGGTGGAGCTGAAGCAGCTCAAGAGGAAGCTGGGGGCCTATAGGAAGCTGCAAAAGCCCCGAACTCCTTTGGATGCATCCAGTTCAGCAACTTCTGCATCGACGACACGAACAGTCGTCAAGGAAACTCAGGGTCATGGAGAAGAGCCTTTCTCCACGCAGCCTTGGCCAACTGCCAGCTCGGGAGTATATAGCAACGAAAAGGTGTGTACGGAATATTGAGATGCACCCTATGATCGTATTGATGAAAGTATCTTTGGGTACTCCGAGCAACGCCTACCCCTCGTGCTCAAGGTCATCTACAAAGGGCTATGCCTCCAAGCACTTATGGATAGCGATTTCTCATACACCATATGCGACAAGGCAGCAAGTTACCAGTCTACGGCGAAATAGTGTTACACCTACACTGAGGGAAAAAACCGTCCGGATGTTTGGCACGAAGTTGGGTTTTTAGGCTTTAAGACTACTGTATGGTAAACCTGCAAGATGCATGGTGGTACGCGTTGGGAGAGGCACAAAGTGGATGCGTTCACAGCACTAAGAACTAGAATAGTACATTGGATCCAACTCATATTCCAAAAGATATACAACGAGTACATCCGGACAGTTTTTTCCCAGGACAAAGAGCAAACTTCCGAACAACGTTTCTAGTACCTAGTCCACCTACTCTTGGCGTTGATCACCATCCGCACCCTCCTAGGCATGTTATCTATGGGGTTAGTGCAGACCTTTGCATGAAGCTTCTCGCACTCTTCCTGGACCCACCATTTTGCATAAGGGGGTGAGCACAAGGAAAATTGCAAAGTATTTGAGCGTATGCATAAGTATTGTACACAAATTCTGAATGAATGTTATCTCAGAGACTAGCCAAGCCGAGGGGTGGCCAAAGATGCCATTAGTTAAATGGTCCCGGCTTATCATGGGTCGTCTTCGTCGTATCGTTCTAGGGTAAAATCACGAATAGAGTGGCAAAATCTAGCATTCCCGCCACGAATCTTAGGGTAACAGAGCACGGTCGACTGAACATCCTTTCACTGTGTGAACCATGTTAAAATCCGCGGGTCTAGTGACGGGGCAGCAGTCGAAGAAACCTCGACTGTTTGGGAAGAATATCTGGATTGAGGTCTGGTGAGAAAAAGGGTCACTCCAGCGCAACATACTTATGCTCTCCAAGGCATTCCATGTCATTTTCCCTGCCTAGGCTTGGAATGGCTCGGAGAGCATGGATATGTAGCTCTGGAGTGCCCCTCTTCCTCACCAGACCTCAACCCTGATATTCTTCCCAAACAGTCGAGACTTCTTCAACTGATGCACTGTCACTAGACTCGCGGATTTTAACATGATTCTAACAATGAAAGGATGCTCAATCGACCGTGCTCGGTTACCCTAAGTTTCGTGGCGGGTATGCTAGATTTTGCCACTCTATACGTGATTTCACCCTACTCTGATTCGACGAAAACAACCCATGATAAGCCGGGACCATTCAAGTAATGGCATCTTTGGACACCCCTCGGCTTGGCTAGTCTCAGAGATTACATTCAATCTGAATTCGTGCACAATACTTATGCATACGCTCAAATACTTCGCAATTTTCCTTGTGCTCACCCCCTTATGCAAAATGGTGGGTCAAGGAAGAGTGCAAGAAGCTTCATGCAAAGGTCTGCACTAACCACATAGATAACATGCCTAGGAGGGTGTGGATGGTGATCAACGCCAAGAGTAGGTGGACTAGGTACTAGAAACGTTGTTCGGAAGTTTGCTCTTTGTCCTGGGAAAAAACTGTCCGGATGTACTCGTTGTATATCTTTTGGAGTATGAGTTAGATCCAATGTACTATTCTAGTTCTTAGTGCTGTGAACGCATCCACTTTGTGCCTCTCCCAACATGTACCACCGTGCATCTTGCAGGTTTACCATACAGTAGTCTCAAAGCCTAAAAACCCAACTTATTGCCAAACATCCGGACGGTTTTTTCCCTCAGTGTACAAATCGGACCTCTGCGTTGAAGACCTGCCCTCTCCATCACCAATATAAAAGGGTTTGACTTGATCTTTGGGCGAGATTTCCTTAAAAAGTTCAACCCCGAGATCAACTGGGTCAACCGCAAAGCGAGCATCTACAACAAGGGAAGGAAAGTCCAACTACCAAACTGGGACGACACCGGAGATATCCCAGTGGAGACACTCGCCCGATTCAAGAAGGACGTGAAATGAACAGACACGGGGTTCCTGGCAATAGCAACAGATGCAGAAGTTGGCAGAAATAAAACCTCAGAACCTCCAGAAAATACCATGGAATTACTGAAAGAGTTCCGAGACATTCTTTCCGACGACCTCCAAAACCACCCACCGCCATACCAAACGCACCAACACGAGATCATGGAAAAACTAGGTTCAAAGCCGACCTTCCGAGCACCATACCGACTCAACCCTATAGAGCTAGCCGATATGAAGAAACAGATCGAGAATCTCCTCGAAAAAATACTCATCTGACCATCTACCTTACCGTACGGTGCCCCACTAGACTTCACACCGAAACCGGACGAAAGCCTGCGCATGTGCATCGATTGTCGAGCACTCTACAAGCAGATAATAAAAAACAAAATACCCGATTCCACGTATCGATGATCTGCTTGACCAGGTTCTAGGAGCCACGGAGCTTTAGGGAGCCACGGTATTCTCCAAACTGGATTTGCAGTTCGGATACTGGCAGATACGCATGGCGGACAACTCCATCTACCAAGCTGCCTTCCGAACTCGTTACGGATCGTACGAATATCTGGTAATGCCATTCGGACTCACCAACGCCCTGTCAACCTTCCAAGCCGAAATAAACCATATTTTATGCCCACTACTAGACAATATTCTCATTTACTTGCACGATATGAAGCAGCACGTTGAACATCTGCGATGTGTCTTAAAAAAACTTCGACGAGAACGCTTCTACATCAACTTATCCAAGAGCGAATTCTTCCTCAAGTAGGTCCAACTCCTAGGACAAATAGTGAGTGCTGAAGGGGTCCAAGTTGACCCAAAGAAGATAGAAGTCGTATGCACGTGGAAGACACCCGAGAACGTGAAGGAGTTATAGCAGTTCCTAGGCTTCGCCAACTATTACAACAGGTTCGTGCCACAGTATGCAAAAATTGTCACACCACTGACGAATCTGCTAAAGAAGAACACGCCCTACCAATGGGAACCAAAACATCAAGAAGCTGTGGAGCAGCTGAAGCAGGCACTCACATCCACACCAGTGCTCATCTTGTCTGATCCGGAATGCGACTACGTCATCGAAGTTGCCGCTAGTGACCAGGCCGTAAGAGCAGTCTTAATGCAAGACCAAGGGAAAGGACTGCAACCAATCGCCTACCTCAGTAAATAATTACAAGTGTCAAAATTGAATTACCCAATACACGACAAGGAGACACTTGATATTGCCATCACCTTCAAGACATGGAGATGCTATCTCAAAGGACGAAGAACGACCGTTTAGACTGATAACTGCAGCCTGAAATATTTGAATACACAACCAAACCTCTCCAGGCGACAGGTACGGTGGATTGACTTCCTCAAGACGCACTTCCACTACGACATTGTGTACGAACCCGGGCACAAAAACAAAGCAGAAGCTTTCAGCCGACCTGCACACGTTGCCGCTCTCCAGGTCGAAGGAATAATCCATTTCTCAAGGCACTCTTCACACACGGTTACACCATCAACCCCGAGATTCCCTTGGCAGAGAAGCGACACATACTCCAGTGGGGCAGCGACCTTGTGACCGGAAAGGATCCACCAAAATATGGGTACCCAACTACCCACATTTGCGTCAATTACTACTCCGAAAATACCACGATGTCCTATACGTCGGTCACCTCGTACGACACATGTTAGCGGATGAAGAGCAGTAAGCAGAAGAAAGCACGACTACTACAACCTCTTCCTGTCCCAGAACAACCATGGCAGGTGGTTGGCTTGGACTTCATAATCGGGTTACCCACTTCCACTAACGGATATAATGCAATCCTTGTCGCCATCCACAAATTCTCCAAAATTGGACATGTCATCCCGACACATACGATAGCACACACCTAGGAGATAGTGTAGCACAGCTCTTCCTCCACTACATCATCTCCCAACAAGGCATACCAACCACACTCATCTTCGACCGAGATCCTACGTTCACCAGCAAGTTCTATAAAGAACTGATGTCTCTACTCGGGACCAAGCTCGGCATGTCATTTGCATACCATGCACAGACACACGGACAAATTGAATGCCTCAACCAAATTGTAGAGCAAATCCTCTGCACAGCATGCAAGGACGGCACCTCTAAATGCGAATTGCACCTACCCATCTTGGAGTTTGCCTACAACGATGCCACTTACGCCGCTACCGGACAGACACCATTTTTTCTTTATTATAGACGCAACCCGCTTACCCCACAGAAACTGACGGTACCACCCACAGTCCAGCCCGCACATGATTTCATCACCACCATGCATCAGCTCTGGGATCGAAATCACAAGCGCCTTATCGATATTCAGCAGCACCAAAAGCACCGGGCCGATCGCCACCGCAATGACCACACCATCACTGTGGGATACCGTGTCTTACTCGACACCCGCAATCTGGACATCAGCCATCTCCCCTCTAAGCTTTGACCTCGCTTTTGCGGGCCTTCCCTCTTTGAAGCCCAGGTTGTAAGAAATAGAGTTGAAAGGATTGATTAGGTAAGGAGCCGAAGGCTCTACAAGTACATGGCAAGGTGAGAGAGAATGGATGAAGGGGGGAATTGGAGGGAATCCCCACTGAAATCTTCGCAATCTCGAATTGGGTAATTGGAGATTGGGGGGATCACAATTGGGTGAGGTTGGGATTTTGTGAGTACACCCCAACCCACTAGAACATTCCTAACCTAAACTAGGATATAAAAGTACAAATACAAAAGTGGGATTTACAATCTATATCTAACACACCCCCATAGACTGCAAACCCGGTCAAAGGGCACATAGCCCCATGGAATGAAGAAGGCGATGGTGGTCAGCCTTGCTGAGAGCCTTGGTAAAGAGGTCGGCAAAGTTGCAATCTGTAGCGATGTACCGTACTGTCAGTTGGTCACCCTGAACAAGTTCTCGGATGAAGAAATGACGAAGTTCGATGTGCTTGGTGCGAGAGTGGAACACAGGATCCTTGGTGAGGTGAATCACGCTCTGGTTGTCACACTACAGGGTGGGCGATTGCTGGGGGTAGCCTAACTCAGCGAGGAGAATGGAGAGCCAGCGTGCCTCTTGAGCAACCATTGTGCCTGCGTAGAGCTCGTCCTCGCAGGACGACAGAAGACTGCAGAGCACCAAGTGGAACGCCAGCTGATGACTCTGCTACCAAGGGTGAAGCAGTAACCTTGGGAGGAGCATCTATCAGTCTGGTCATCGGCCCATGAGGGGTCTGTGTATCCCTCGAGCTTGACTGGAGAGGTACCACCAAGAGTGAGGATGTAAGACCTGGTGGCTTGTAGATAGCGGAGGACCCTCTTGGCTGCAGACCAATGCGAGGCAGTGTAGCATCAGGGGGAGACGTACCAAGAGAGGACACTAACCGAATAAACCAAGTCTGGTCGAGTGCACATCATGGCATACATGAGTGAACCGACAAGCTCAGGGTATGGGTCCTTGCAGGTGTCAGGAGAAGGAATCAGAGGGGCCATAAGTTGATGCTGTAGTGGGAGTGGAGTGGAGATAGAGTTACAGGAGTCCATGTCAAACCGCTTGAGAAGGTTGTCGATGTAGGACTCCTAGAAGTGGGTGATCGTGCAAGCCTGGCGGTCACGAATGATCTCCATCCCCAGGTAGTTCTTGAGGTCACCAAGATCCTTCATGAGAAGGGCGGAGCTAAGAGCAGACTAGACAGCTGCCATGTCGACTGGATCTCTGGCGACTAGAATGAAGTCGTCGACGTAGACGAGGATGTAGAAGGGCTCGGAGGAGTGACGAACAAAAAGACTGGAATCTGAGGCGGAGGGATGGAAGTCAAGTGCGAGGAGGACTTCCTTCACCTTGTTGTGCCACTCACAAGGAGCCTGCTTGAGGCCATACACTGGGCGCTTCAGCTTCCACACTGTGTTGGCAGGGTAAGTGCCAGGAAACCCCGGTGGGCGTTCCATGTGAACATCCTCCTTGAGCTGGCCTTGGAGAAAAGCGGAGGAGACGTTCATGGACTTGATCTCAAAGTTGCCGCGAGCGACTATATCAAGAAGAGCGCAGACAGTCGGGAGCTTGGCCATGGGCGAGAAGGTTTCAAGACGTTGAGATACTCCTTCTTGGTGAAACCTTTCGCCACGTATCGTGCCTTGAACAGTGGAGCTTTGCCTGGGAGTTGTTTGACTCGGAAGATCCATTTTTCGCCGACGATGTTAACACCGGAAGGGGGAACGACATCGTCAAAGCTGTTGTTGCGAATGAATGCCTCGACACCTCCACATCCATAGCTGCCTTCCACTTTATAAGGCCCCGAGAGAGTTTCCTCTTTTGTGCGAGGAGTCGGAATGGTCGGGTTCTCGGTGAAGTTGAGGGAAGGGCAGTCAGTAATGTTGGGGAAGATGTGAGAGAGAAATTGGCAGACCGCGTTAAGGTCAAACAACTCCTCATGCCTGTCCTCCAGAAGTGCATGGGGGGGAGCATTGATGGAGGGGACATCACCCCCAACAGGAGGAGGCGAAGTGACCAAACACCGAATGGAGAAGGCGGCTGGTCCCCAAGCGAGAGGCGGAGCCGGTCCCTTGGAACGAGTGCGACTAGAGACCGGAGACGAAGGTGGTTGCGGTGGGACAGGAGGGACTGGGCGCCTCTGGTAGGTGACTGGTGAGCCGGTCTCCACGCGTGGAGAAGGCGCAGCAGGAGGAGGTGTCGCTGCGGAGGATACCAGGGAGGCTGGATGAGACACGCCAAACGGAGAAGGCCTTGGAGAAGGGGCAGCTGCCGGAGGTGGGGCATCGAATTCTGCCCAAACAAGCGTCGGGGGAGGTGGAAAGGGAGTTTCTCATCGAAGACGACATCACGGCTGCGAATCAGCTGTCTTGTGATGGGGCTGAGGAATAAGGAGTCTGGGGAGTCGGAGTTGTGCCCCAGGTACATGCAGGTCTGGGTTTTGGGAACAAGCTTGCCACCTTGCTTCCTGTGCGTGTGGGGGTTGAGCAACACATACGCAGTACACCCCCAGACGCGTAGAGAGCGGGCGGAGGGCGTGGCCCCAAGCCAGAGAGTGGTAGGTGTGGTGTCGGACCGGTGGGGATGCGGATAAAGATTGTAGAGGAGTGCCGCATGGTAGAGGGCATATCCCCAGAGTGACCGTGGTGCGTTGGCGTGACTGAGGAGGCAGCGAGCGATCTGAACCAAAGTGTGGTTGCAACTCTCTGCAATGCCATTCTGCGGTGGGCTTTCACGGAGCATGAAGGTTTGCCGAATCCCTTGGGCTGCGTAGAAGTTATCGAGTTTGCCATTGCGAAACTCTCCCCCGCCATCAGAATGGAGGCACTTCAGAGGAGTGCTGAACGTGACTTGAGCCTGGTGCACCCATGCCATGATGAGGTCAGGTGCATCCACCTTGGGATACAGGAGGTGCACGGAAACATACCGCGAGTGGTCATCGACTAGTGTAAGAAAGTACCGATGACTGCCTCAGGATGCGACTGGAGATGGGCCCCAGACATCCATGTGCACTAGGTCCAGCGGAGCAGCTGCGACGGATGGGGAGGAAGGGTGCGGCAAAAAAGAAGTTTCTTGGAAGCGATGTCGGCAAGCGTACGGAAGTTGGGGTGACCCAAGCGATGGTGGTCGAGGATAGCAACTTGGGACATGCTGGGGATAAGTATAGCAACTCCCACTGCAGTCTTGTTCAGGAAGCGGTCTTCGAGGTAGAGCCAAATGGCGTTGGCAGACGGGTAGTTATGGTAGGTTTTGACGAGTTCTGGAAGAGTGGTGCCCATGAAGACACTAATGACCGCACCATCGGCCTTCTCCCAATTCTTGTACTTGAGTAGTGCAGCAGCATAAACTGCTTCGGCGGTGGCATTAGCTGGATCGACCCACCTCTCGGGTTTAGGAGGCTCTTTGCCGTCATCGATGTTGAGAAGGACGTCGGTGAGCTCGAGCCCCTTCACCTCGCGACTGAGGAGGTGCTTGTCGACACCATAGCGCCAACCCTTGTAGTTGGAGCATGTACCGTCCTGCTCGAGATGAAGGAGCGGGATCGGGTTGGCGAGTGAAGTGGTTGAGTAAGCCATTGCCGCTTGATTTTCACGAGGCGATGCTCTTAAGTCACCGATAGGAACTTCGGTGCGCAGCGAGACACTTCAGGAAATTGGTGGACAAGAATTGCTGAAAATCACTCTGACGGCTTTGTCAAAATACCGCTAAGAAGGAAATGGCGTCGGTGAAAATTCGTTAAAACGCCGACTTGAAACTGAATCTGAGACTATGTCTAACCGCGAACCCACACACCCCTAGGCCCTGTTCCACAGCTACAGAGCTCCGCAACCAGCTCCGCAACTTGCTCCGCAACCAGCTCCGCTCCGCTTCCACCTGTGTACCTGCTCTTGCTTGACGCGAGACCTTCGTGGAGGCGATTCCGCGAGGGGAGTTTGCCAATTCTGGCGGGGTCCGAGGGGAAATTGACAATGAGTTTTAAGAGATGGTCGAAATTGAGATTCGACCAAGGAGAACCGAGGGGGAAATTGACGATTAGAAGCGTGAAAGCTTTCGAGATGAGAAGTTCAACGAGGTCGAGCGCAAAGGCGGTCGACGATGAGAGGCGCGAATGCAGAGTGGAGGACGTCGAAAATTCCGACGACTCGAGACGAATGTCGCGACGATAAAGAGCGCGTAGCGCGAGCACGTTAGGATTAGGACCTTGATCCACGTGTGCGGATAGGTTGCTCTAATACCATGTAAGAAATAGAGTTGAAAGGATTGATAATGTAAGGATCCCAAGGCTCTATAAGTACATGGCAAGGTGAGAGAGAATTGATGAAAAGGGGAATTGAGGGGAATCCCACTAAGATCTACGGAATTTCCAACTGGGTAATTGGAGATTGGGGGGATCACAATTGGGTGAGGTTGGGATTTTGCAAGTACACCCCAACCCACTAGAACATTCCTAACTTAAACTAGGATATAAAAGTACAAATACAAAAGTGGGATTTGCAATCTATTTCTAACACAGGTCACCCCCGTTACCTTTCGCTTACGCCTGGCAGCTACCTGGAAGATTCAAAATGCCTTCCATACCCATCTACAGAGATCCCAACGCGATCTTCACTGGATGCCAACCGCCGCCGCCGCCGCCCGTCCTTGTCAATGATGAACCCGAGTACGAGGTCGAGTCTATGCTTGCACATCGTCATCGTTGAAATGGCTGCTTGGAACTTCTCATCTGTTGGAAGAGCTATAATCCTTCTGCGTATAGTTGGGTTTCTGAATCCGATATGGGTAAGTCTCGTCATCCTTTTCACGACTACCTTGTCAAGCAGGGTGTTACTTCTACCACCCAGCTTTGAGGGGGGGAAGTGTGAGAGTACGACCCCATTACACTTCTTTCTCATTTCTATATTTCTTACCTATCTCATTCTTCCTTCTATCCTGATTCATTTGGTCTTTATCTCATCTCATTTGGTTTCCTATTCCTCATTTTCCATTATCCTTTGTTGATCCTGTTATTATTATTGTATCGCCGACCACGCTCGAGATGTATTGGCGTGCTATATCTAGTGTAATCGTGCCGTAATCCCTTAATGCAAATTGCCTCGCGAGGCTATACACAGGGTGATTTTATTTATAGAAGGGTTTATTCCCTTTGGATGTGATACACCTGGTTAGCTGATATACCTTGGAAGTATAAAAGCGCCTTGTATCGATCGATAGTGCAACTTTCTCTCGACCAATTCGATCCTGTGACACTGGGGGTGGTGGTTCTGGGGGTGTTGATTCTGGGGTTGTTACTCTTGGGGGTGCTGGCTCGGAGAATAATGGCGGTGATAGGGGTGGGGCTAGGGGTCCTGGCGTTGGCCGGGAGCAGCAATAGCAGCAGCAGCACCAGCTGGAGTTTGCCCTTCGTCTCCTTGGCCTTTCCTCCTGCTCCCCTGACTGCCAGCACCCAGAGCGTCTCCCCTCTCGCCTACCCTCGTATACAGCCTGCTGTTCCCTCCCTCTGATTTGTCTCCAGCTTGTTTCCCCCCTCGTTATCCTCCATCCCCTGTCCCGTCCCCGGTTGCCAACCCGTGGGTGCGTCATCCCCCTGCCAACTCTAGAGTTTTGGCCTTCAGTTCTCGTCGGCATAGCCCACACCTGTGCCTCTGGAACACAAGCTCTCAGCTCTTGTTTCCATTGAGCAGTTCGAACCCTGTGGTCCCTACGCAGAGCTGGTGGGATGCCTCATGTACCTGATGGCGTTCACTCGCCCAGATCTAGCGTACCCTCTCGACATCCTTGCTCGCTTCGTTGCGACTGGCAGACACCGACCAGAGCATTGGTCGGCTGCCAAGAGGGTATTGTGGTATCTGGCGAGTACTTTAAGTTTGGGGCTTGTACTGGGAGGACGGGTGCTGGTGGTCCTCACTGTACATACAGACGTGTTGTGGGTTGACTAGAGACACTCAGGTCGTCACAGGGCTAGTGCTTCAGCCTTGGTGCAGGTGTCTTCTCGTGGCGGTCCACTCGGTCGTTGTCTGTAGCATATTCCAGTTGTGAGGCAGAGATATACACTGGTGCAATGGCCACTCAGGAGCTCCGCTGGCTGACGCTCCTGCTCACTGACTTAGGTGAGCGGCCTAGGTCTGCCCTGGTAATTTTTGCTGATAACAGGGTCATGATCCTCCTTTGTCAGGAGGCTCGCCCTGAGGGAAGGGCCAAGCACATCCAGCTGCGGTACTTCTTGCTACGTGAGTTGCAGCAGCGTGGCCAGGTCCGCATAGTAGAGCTAGCCTTAGAGGCCAACACTGCTGATACATTCACCAAGGCCCTTGGGCCTCGTGATCATCAGCGGTTTTGTACTCAGCTTGGTCTCGTCCCAGTTGGCCTACACTTGCTCGTATCCTGGCCTTTATATGCAGAACTATAACGATTGCCTTGTTACACTTGCTGATTGGCCTTAATGGCCAAACTAGTAGTGTTGCCCTGAGCTGTTTGTTATATACACAAGAGGTCATACAAGTTGCTGCCCTGGTTTGCTGTGTTTGTTTTGCTGCAAGATTCTACCCCTACGTAGGCTAGGGGGTGTGTTAACGCACATATATTGTATGTATTGTAGCCTAGCTAGGGGTAGACTATAGAGGGGACAACACAAATATAGGAACTCTGTCCTGCATGTGACATTCATTTCTCATTTTGACATGAAGTTCTTGCAATTTCAAAACTAATACGGGCGACCACATCAACCAAGGGCATTATGTAGGGTATACGAGTGCGCAATCATGTATCCCCCGAACCATAAGATGATGTGAAGAGATTGAGACGAGGCTTGGCTCGACTGCTAAATTTGAAGGGAGGAGCTGACATGCTAGGTAGAGGAGCAGTAGAAGGATCAGCTCTCGTGAAGGATAATATCCGTCTTCTACATCAGCTACGTTCACTATTGTAATGAGCAGTATTTTGTGATTGTGGTTCCCTATCTTATTTGAAAGGCTTCAATGAACAACTTCCCGTAGAAGATGCAGTCGCGGTCATATTGACTCATACGGCCCTAGATGGGTAAGATTTTAGTGTTGGCATGTTGTTTTAAGGCTGCACATTGCAATGACGAGGAACTGCTCTCTAGTGCGATGCCTTTTCTTTCTTCTGCTTCATCGATCTCGAGCGGCTGCTGCGGGGTTTTGAGGAGGGACAGGTCCGTTGACCGTATACATGTCATTGCTGCCATTTCCTCGCCTTGCCCAGTATCATATGCCGCGAGTCCAGTGAGAACCAATCATGCAATTAATTATGACCTTGCCTTTTGCGGGTTGCGTCGAAGACATTGAAGACTGCGAGAAAATTCTGGTCAAGGCAGCTATGCCTGACTTCTTGCGATTTCAGTTCTTCAGCTTTTGACAGTCTTCGATATAGTGTCATGTTCTTTTGTCGCACTTGCAGAAACATTTTTCCTTTTATTGGATACTCTCCTTGACTGGCTCCGTGTAAAATCTTAAATTGTCTTCCAATCGTCCTCCCTTTGTGTGGAGTGAACTGTCCTTGATGGGTTGATTAGTGCAACCATTTGGATCTTTGAGCAGTTGAAAAGGCTGTGTTCGAGGGTTTCCTCTACATGGCAATGTGGCAGCATGCAGTTTTCTTGAGGAATGCCACTCGTTCTCCCACCTACTGTATATATTATGGCAGTGACAACTGAGCAACAGATCTCTCGTTCGCAAGGGATTGTTGGTGACTCCCTACTTCTAATAAACCTCCTCCACTATTTACTCCTTCCCCAACTCTGCTCCCTTTTCTCCTATTGTGTATGCTTGCTCGACGATATTGTGAGTAGACGTTTGAACTGCTTTACCCTCACTGTGTTTCCCCCCCCATTAGATTTTTGTACACAACAACCCAGTCCTTCGTTGTCCTATCAGTCTTGTAACCCTGCTCTCCTGCACCTTTATCAGTGTCACCAGTGTCACCAACACAATATGAAGGCTGGCAAGGCTCTGTTCCTCCAAATTCTTGATCGTTCCTTTCCCATCAGTCGAGTCCAGGTTCCACCACAAGCGTTCTCCTTCAGTCTTTTCAATTATCCAAAGGTAGAATCCGTCCTCCATATATTTGCACGTTCTAACCACCTTTGACTCCTTCGCTATCATCAGTGTTGTCAGTGATTTCAGTATCCGCTAGGCGGGGTTCTCGTTTGTGAGTTGCTGCCAAGCGGTAAGATGACCAACTTGTTGATGTTCATCCTTAACTAGTACTGCAGTGCAGAATTTGACACTAATTGTTCCGCTTTCTGTAGCTGTTGTTTCCCATTCATTACTAGTGTGGTACTGTGTGCGTACCCAAGGTAGGTGATCCACTAAAAACATTATTGTGTGAGCCCCAGCTTTCACTTGCCTGGTAGAGCGGCTCCACAGCACTCATGAAAAGATTTGGCGCATGGTCAGGCCAGCCTCACCCCTTTCTCCATTCCCATTATTCTCCTATTAATCCATTAGTAAGCAATCCAGTTTGTGCATTGGTGTGTAGGCCTTCAACCCAACTAACCAACTTGCTCGAGAATTCTATTTTTTCCGAAGGGTGTAAAAAAGGTAGCATCGCGACACAGTTTTTTGGAAAGCGACAAGGAGGAGGAGCCAGTCCTCGACCCCATTCTTGGCTGCTTCAATCACATCTACTATGACGGTCACTGCGCCTGCAAGCTGTTTGTCGGGGATGAAGCCGTACAGCTCTTCTGACACGGCTATATATAAGGTCAGCTTCATGCGGTTCGCCATTACCTTCGTCGTTACCTTGTAACTGCTTTTGAAGAGCGTGATGGGCCTGTAATTTTGTAGGAAATCCGTTGGTCCGTTCCACTGCTTCCCTTGTGCTAGGTGGCGGCACTGCTGTCTTTTCAAAAGATTTGATCAACTACATGAAAAGCTTCCCCTGCAGTCCCAAAGAGCTTCAAAAAGCTATTTTGGAAGTCCATCTCCCCCTTGCTCATGGAATGTTTTTTTACCTCTAGCTATGTCCATCCCGTTGGTAGCAGTGCACATCCTTCCTCACACAGCGTCTTCTGGCCGTCTACAATCTAGCTGCTGCTTAAATCTGCTGTTCTACAGGAAGTATCTCTGCACTACCACTGTATACCTTACTATTGTGTTGTATTTCCGCGAATACCATCGTCACTTTCCTTGACTTGATTTTCGTCGACAGTTGACTTGATGAGGCCTTGCCGTATAGCTCTGTTCTAACACCTGTCATCAGTTGGAGATGGTCTTGCTGGACTGTACGGTAAGCGACAAGCTAAGCTTCCTTGTCAATCACTAACCCACGGCAGCGGCTACATCCAAAACCTCTTGTTTCAGTGTGGTTGTGGTTTGTTCGAGGTGCGTTTTGGTCACTAGCTGCTTTCTTTCTTCTTTTGTATGTGATTTTAGTCACGCCCTCCCATGTTTGCAAGGCTCCCAGGTTTACGAGTAATTCGTCGAACCCCTAACCCTGGTTCTTAAATACAGCCCCCAGCATCGCTTTTGTCCCCGGCCTGACAACTTGTGATGCCTCAGTCTCCACATCCCATGTCCGTATAACTGCCAATGAACGGCTTCACTGTCTGGTTCACGAACACACCTCTGAAATCAGGTTGCGCCACTAAGTACACAGTGCCTAACATTAGCTCCTTCCCCCACATGACCCCGTGACTCGTGTTGTCTACTATATGTCGTTCCTGAAGCTTACTACTGCGATCCCTCCCTCCCCCCCACCCCCTCTGTTCATGCTGGTGCTACTACACTTGTAGTTGATGCGCGTAGCTCTGTCCAGAATGTGGTATTTTGCTACTCTTGTGTTAGCGGGGACCACCAAATCTGCTAACAGTGTTGTCCATAACTTGATTTTTTGCGAGCTCCCAAGGCTTTTGAGCCCACTGACATTAAGCTCACAAATGGAAAGGAAGCTGGTGCCATGAATTGGGAACCATGTGTGAAGCCTCAGAGCACCAAATGGGCTGGTGAGGTACGACAACTTTGAAAGGCATGATGGTTGGCATAAATCTTCTAGTTCCAGATCACATTGCAGTTGAAAACCCTGATACTTTTTATGATGTTGCTCTTGAAAGCAATGACTCCTATGGTCGGTATCAAGAAGATGACCCATATAAGCTTTTGTGCTGCTGATGAAACCCTCCCACACTTCACATTGTTGCATTGCCCCCTGCTCAGTATAGGTGATCGGTGCATGTCTCGGGCCCAAGCGCGTATTCCTTCTTCAACATCACAAGGCTCTACTTTGCTCTACTGCAGCGATTCGTGACTTTCGGTAGTTGAGCACGGTGGCGTGGTGTTCGGATGTGACAACCTGCTTGAAGGTGGTGCCGTTCGCCTACTCGCAACCTCCCTGAATGCGCGGCCACTCTTCGCGGTTGCTCCCAGTGTACATAAGGGTAAATTATGGAGCGAGTGTGAGACCCAAGGCAGAGTCGCGGTTGAAGGAGCTGCGGGTTACCAGAACCTAACTGCAGGTTTTAGATGCTTGACCGTGCAGTGACAGCACAGTCAAGAAATGTCAAAAAAGGAGGGTTGCGACCATAGAGGTCGAACCTTGCGAGTCCACCAGAAATTTGAGAGTTGCTGATTGGCAGACGTTTATTTGCGCAAAATTATTTGTTGCTCGGTTTGTCAGCTGACTGCTTGGACCCGTCAGTTTTTTGCAAGACCCGAGGCAACTTTTTCCAGTTCGGATAGCACAACCCGAGGGTCTAACACTCGCTGCTGAATATACCCTAGGTACGGGCGTGGGGTCCCGAAGTACCAGTTTTGATAGATCTGTCCAGGGCCTCAGATAGGATGTTAGGATTTTTTACCAATCAGGCCTGGCCTAAAAAAAAAACTTAAAGCAAGCAGGGTTGGTCACTTATAACTGACGGAAACATTTGTCCGGATGTTTTGCATTAATTAGGGTTTTTGGGCTTTCTGGCCACTGTATATAAAGTTTTCGTGTTTAATGGTGGTGTGCTTTGGGAGGGGCACATAGTGGATGTGTTCACAGCGCTAAAATCCATAATAGGACACTGGATCTAACTTAGTGCCAAAAGATATACAAAGAGTACATCTGGACAATTGTTTCCCAGTACAAAGAGCAAACTTGCGAGCTGCGTTTCTAGTATCTAGTCCACCGACACTTGGCGTTGATCACCACCTGCACCCTCCTAGGCATGTTATCTACGAGGCTAGTGCAAACCTTTACAGGGATCTTCTCTCAATCTTCCTGGACCCACTTTGCATAAGGGGGTGAGCACGAGGAAAATTGTGAAATATTTGCGCGTATGCAAGAGTATTGTGCACGATTTCAGATTGAATGTTATCTCTGAGACTAGGCACGTTGAGGTGTGGCCAAAGATGCCATAAGTCGATTAGTCCCATCTTATCATGGATCGTCTTCGTCGTACCGTTGTAGGGTAAAATTACGAGCAGAGTGGCGAAAACTAGCGTATCCGTAGCGAAACTTAGGTTCACATAGCACGGTCGACTATGCACCCTTTCACTAATAGAATCACACTAGGATCCGTAGGTCTGGTCATAGTGCAGCAGTCAGGGAAATCACGACTGTTCAAAAAGAATATCCGCGTCGAGGTCTGGTGAGGAAAAGGGTCAATCCAGCGCAACATACTAATGCTCTCCAAGCGATTCTAAGCCATGTGTCCTGCCTAGGCTTGGAATGGCTTGGAGAGCATGAGTTTGTTGCACTAGAGTGACCCTCTTCCTCACCAGACCTCAACCTGGATATTCTTCCTCACCAGTCGGGGCTTGTTCGAATTCTGCACCATGATGAGACCCGTGGAATTTTTGCGTGATTCTTTTAGTGAAAAGGTGCATTCTCGACCGTGCTATATTACCCAAAGTTTCGCGGTGGATATGCTAGTTTTCGCCAATCTGCTCGTAATTTTACCCTACAACGGTACGACGAAGACGATTCATGATAAGATGGGACTAATCGACTTATGGCATCTTTGGCCACACCTCAACGTGCCTAGTCTCAGAGATAACATTCAATCTGAAATCGTGCACAATACTCTTGCATAGGCGCAAATACTTCACGATTTTCCTAGTGCTCACCCCCTTATGCAAAAGTGTGGGTCCAGGAAGAGTGCGAGAAGATCCCTCTAAAGGTTTGCACTAGCCTCGTAGATAACATGCCTAGGAGGGTGCAGGTGGTGATCAAGGCCAAGTGTCGGTGGACTAGGTACTAGAAACGCAGCTCGGAAGTTTGCTCTTTGTCCTGGGAAACAATTGTTCAGATGTACTCTTTGTATATCTTTTGGCACTAAGTTTAATCCAGTATCCTACTATGGATTTTAAAAGTGTGAACACATCCACTATGAGCCCCTCCCTAAGCATACCACCATTATACATTAAGACTTTATGTTTAGTGGTCGGAAAGCCCAAAAACCCTAATTAATGCAAAACATCCGGACAATTGTTTCCGTCACTGTATGTTTACAGTAATTCCTCAGTGTGTTTCCCGAGTTGAATACTGTGGCCTCAAGGTAGATTCTGAAACATTGTAAATATTGGACGAAGTCACTTGTAGTTGCACAATTACAGGGTCGCTTCACGTATTGCACTAGGTGGAGGGCTTAGATGCTATTGGCCAAGTTTGTGGCATGCAGCAAATCAGACCCCAAGAAACAGTAAGTGTGTTTTGCTTGCGAGCGATAGGTCATTTGCCAAAGGTGAACGACAGGGTAGACCCGCTCAAAAAGCGCCAAACTGCGTACAACCCTGCTAGCATGAAACTTGGTTCACTAGGCTGACAGTATGTCGCCTAGCGACAAAGGAATTCACCCGCTAATGGCGAAGTGCATGGGGACAAAGGGTAACGAAGTGTCTAAGGGACTCTTCTCGCTGTTTCGTCCTTTTGTGGCACAAGGAGAATAGGATAGTGGGGTCCGCAGGGCGGCGCATGATTGCTGAAGTGGGTTGGATCAATGAGGGGGGCTTCTCCATTTGCCAGCAATCGATTGCCTCGCTAGCCAACCCAGCTGATGTTTCAAGCGGGTAGACCTCAAAAAGAGCAAAATTTCATGGCCTCCAATGACATTGGGATTAGGTGTTGTGTTTGTGTTGTACTTTTTTTCTTATGAACCTATATGAAGGGTCTTGTTGTAAAAAAAACACCAGTGACCCAGAAAAAACCCTTGCACCACATCCGTAGCCGTAATTTTTGGGTTGCGGGGGGGTTTTGGAGGATTGTCTCTAGGATTGAAGAGTTAGCTGAAATTTCATTGGGGGGAAAAATCAAGGGTACCCCTATGGCACATATGCATTTGCAAGCTCAATGAATTGGAGGTATACTAACAGCTCAGGGTTGGTACACGAACACTCTGAATCTTCAGGGTTGCGCTGCACTATGATACTGAAATTACAGGGTGAAAATCTCAGAAACACAGCTGCTAACCACAGTGCCAAAAGGGCTTGTTAAGTAGCGGGTCAGCGCGCCCATACCCCCCCAGGCATAGGAGCATGTGGCCCTTCCGAGGATCTTCTAGGGCGACTCCAGCGTGTCTCTTGACACCCCCCCTCGCTGGGGTAGGCGGAGCACTCGGCACTACCCGAGACCTATGGCTCTGATACCATCTCAGAAACACAGCTGTTAACCACTGTGCTAAAAGAGCTTGTTATGTAGCGGGTCAGCGTCCCCATAGCCCCCTAGGCATAGCAGCATGTGGCGCTTCCGAGGATCTTCTAGTTCGACCCCAGCGGGTCTCTTGACAAAAAAATGGCACTTAACTGAAAAAACAGGGGTATCCTCGTGGCGTACATGATCAAGCGGCTAGTAAGGAAAATGGTACGCAAATGTGAAGTAAGGGTTAGTATAGAGATACAAGGGATACTGTTGATGTCATGGACCAGACCCAGTGTCAGGTTCCATTTGCTGACGTTCGGGAGGCGGTCAAACAACAGGCTGCAAAGGCTGCCGGTAAGAGCTGGGTAGTGGATGAGGATCCAGTTACCAGGGTTAAATGGGTCTTTGATCTGGTGACGCCAACGGTATCCGTCATTAGCATTTGGCTGAATCAACCATCATCTGGTCCATATCCATGCTATTCTCTGTGTTAATAACCCGCAGGAAGCACCATCCCTTGTTTGAAAGCCGATTTCTTGCATTTGACGCAAATCTAGATAACAGTGTGTCCCGACTAATTTCAAGCGTAATTGCTACCGCTACGCCTTTGAGGAGGACTTTGATTGCCTGTGGGTTAGCCAAACATTTACCCTTGTAAGTCTGATCCTCCATATGTTGCCAAATCAGCATAAGCTTCTCGTCGTTCAACCGCATGGCACCAGACCATGTTGGCATAACTGGTTCGCTGAAGGGTAACATGCAGCCGACCATAGCGAGCCTTTCTCAAGAACGCTGGAAGAAGGTCCTAGAACTTGGTCGATTCGACGACTTCAACTGTCAGCCCCTTCTTTAGGCCAATCAAAAGGGTCACAATGGTTGCTTTTGCTCGGGGGGGGGGGGGGGGGGGGACTTCCTTGATATGACAAGTAGGAATGAGTAGCGTTAGTGCGAACTTGACCATTGTAGTTATCTCACCCTTAAAACGTGGGCCTTGACATTGATTCGGATCATCTGACAAATATCCATCCTCATCATATAACTCTGTTTCCTTCGTGTCTTCTGGTACTGCATGTTTTGTAAGGGAAGAAACTGCTTCAGCCATTACTCCATTCTGTATCTTGATTGAACTCTTTGCTTTCTCTGCAACCAACGGGTCTCCCACCTGATCGATCAACACATGAACGACTTCTTCATATAGACTAGGAAAGGCTTTTCACATAGAGGTTGATGTCATCCCATTCGATGCTTTGTTGGACGAGTCGTGAGCAGGTGACTGCAGCATGTCATTGGAATCGTCAGTGCTGGAGCTTCATTAACCATACTTAGCTCCTATAGTGGTAGTTATGGGTGCCACTGTGTGATGATAATGAACCGCCGATTGCTAATGAATGACATATATAATGTGATCTCTGAGCACAAAATGTTGATCGTCATGATCCTTATTATGAAGCTTCCGCCATATTTTGCGGATCTCAAGAGAGCTCTCCAATGTTTTATCTCGGCTCCCACAGTTGGATTGAGCTACTCGACAAACACGTCATCAACCTTCAAACAATCGGAATACGTTGATGCCGATCATGAAGCTGTCCCCGAGCACATGCGTTTACGGACGGGGTGCATATGCAAACTCAAACACATTGTAGTTATTTCATGGAACTCTACATTGCAAGAAGTTATCGTTCCCTCATCAGCCGATGCAGAATTCATTTCAGCCAGCTCAGCAGTTCGTGAAGGACTCTTCAAGAGCTACTTGAGGAGGCACGTAAATAGGAAACTTCAAGTGACTCCGTGATAATCCGAATGCAATAAAAATGACAAGAAAGTCTGGCTTCTTCAACAGGACGAACCACATCGCCCTACGTTACTTATCTGTCAAGGATAAAACCGCCAAGGGCAAGATCATCTTCAAACACAGCACTAAAAAAAAAAGGCTGGGAGGAAATAACTCAAGGAAATAACTCACATGCTCCAAGTTTCGGCAGTTTGTAGACCTATTCGTAATCTGCATGAAAGGTGATACCAATCCAGAAGTACTCTTTGGAATGAAGAGGATTGTTGAAGAACGCACCACCTCCAGCTGCCAAGACACCAGCTCAGAGCTTTTATGGAGCTCGTGTCTGACACTAATATCATACAGGAATACCCGAGGTGGAAAGAGATTGCCTTGGGTCTAACGACTCCAGATGGCTGCTTGACTGGAAAGACACTGCTACCTGGTAGGAATGGTGATTTCCGGGTGACGTAGCTGAGCGAGCAGCAGCCCGAACGCTGCTAACCCTTAACTGCTCCTGTACTCCCGTTGTTCTTCTTCCACTGCTTCAGCTCCTGACAGTTAACGCATTTGGCGACCAGTGGAAAAATACTTAACACACACCCAGGGGTGGTGGCCTCCGTTTCCGTTGATCGTGGGGGTATGAATCGCTGGTCCACGAAAAACGCCTCCCCACACGGGAAGTCGCCCTCGCTGAGTACACTCACTCCAGCACAACGTCATCACCTCTAGATGGCCGTCGTAGTGAATAGAGCCGAGGTCGTTAATCCCAGCTGCTCCCACACAACTGCACACCCACACGTCCTCATGCGATCATGTCGTTCCGAAATTGTTGGATCCGCCCATTGCCGAAACAGTGTTGAAGTCACGTCCATCGCCTGCAAATAGCCTGCCGGAAACGCCGGGAGCCGTGACACAGCTACAGTTCACCCTGCCGCTGCATGGCGTGCCAGACGTACATCGTCGTACGTCCCCTTAATTTTGCTACCCAGCGCGCTCCTGACGACCAACTCCCGGCCATCTGAGGACTCCCATGCACTTGTATCCTGATGACAAAGCCTTCGCCTTTTTTCGGAAGCCAATCTGAAGACTCCGTCCAAACACCCGAAAATTACGAAAGCTCTAACGAACATACCCGAAAAATATGGCGAAAACGTCGCCTACTCTTCGACAAGGAATAATTCCGTCTACGACGGGGGAAGGGGAGGACCGGCTAATCCCAGTCGTCCATCGGAAAGGATCTGACGGCATCGGAAATGCCCGCGTAATTAATCTCCGCGTCGTTCGCTCGCCATCAGCATCCTTCCACCCCCTTCCCCGATAGGGTTTGCTCCCCTATCGGAAACCTAATGGGCAGGAACATAGCTATGATACCAGCTGTTATTAATTATAACTCAGAGTATGGCGTAGAATACTATAGGGGAACGTTATTAGAAAGTTGTACATAATAATGAGGCCAAGGCAATATATAGGGCGAGTTGAACAGGTTGAATGTCAAGGGTTGTACCAGTCAAGGGCTCGTTAGTCCTGAGGGTGACGGGGTTAAAATGGGTTCGGGGAGACTTGGGATGAGATTGGGGCCGACGAGGTCGACGGGGGCTGGTTTGGCGCGTGACTTGAGGGCCGAGCCTGCAGACGTGAACTGTTCGCATGTACTCGCAGTGGCGCGCCCCAATAAGGAATCGTAATTCCTTACATCCATGGTCAACTGGTTTTTGCGACTTTCTGCAATTGTGTAACCGCACAACTTTCTGCACCTATGTAGCTGTAAGGAATTTTCCATTCCTTACCGAGCGATACTGCTAGCGCGTACGCTCAACACACACCCGAAGCCTTGGGACGGCTCCGGACCTTTCTGACAGAACCGTCTCGGCTTCTCCTTACCTTCTAGTTCGACCTTCGGGACTTCTCCAGGCTTTGCTCTGTCACTTCGAGACCCTTCGATCTCTTTCCCGGACCTTCACATCTCATGGTTAGACTAGCTCTGGTGTTCCTATATCTTGGCTGGACATTCCTTGTATCGTCATTGAGTGATTCAACACTTTGTTATTCATTTCTGCGCTACTCTGCTTGTTCATTCATAACACCTGGTATTCAGAGCCACTTTCCTCGCTCACCCGTTTTCATGAGTTGATTTTGGGGGAGGGGGGGGGGGGGGGTTAGTCCCTTACGTAAGCTGCAAAGTGGTTGCTCGCGAATTAGACTGATTAATTCGCCCAACTACGATAGCGTTTGTGCTTACCTGAGTACAGGCACACTACGGATTTCCCCTTGCCCTGGCAAAGCATTCGCCAAATGGACCAAGCTCAGTTCAACGAGCTTTGGGAGCAGTTCAACGCCATGAACTCATGCATGGCTACAGTGCTAGAGGACAACGAGCGACTTCGTGCAGAAGTTGCCGAGTTACGCCAGGCGCGAGAGGATTCGCGCCAGAAAGCTTCCGCCCAAGAGGAGGTTGCCATCACCAGACGTGTCGAAACCGTTTTGGACGAAATCGCACGTGAGGTGTCTCAGGAGCGTAATGACAACGAAGCCACCGCAGCAGCTGACGTGGCAGCACGAGCAGCATCCGAAGAAGAAGCAGCAACAGCAGCAGCGGCGACAGCAGCAGCCGCCCGGTCAGCAGCAGCCGCCCGGTCAGCAGCGGCGACAGCAGCAGCAGTCGTGCCGATAGTGACGATAGCGACAATCAAACCGACAATGCCGCCCCCGTTCAACCCCACAGATAAGAATACTACTGTTACGGGCTCGTTATTTTAATGCTGCTGGGATCACTGCTGACGATTAAAAAAATCGGCTGGCTGTATCACTACTGCGGGGACCTGCGCTACATTGATGGCAATATACAGTGACGGAAACAATTGTCAGGATGTTTTGCATTAATGAGGGTTTTTGGGCCCTCCGACCACTGTACATAAATTCTTCATCTTTAATAGTGGTACGCTTTGGGAGGGGCAAACAGTGGATGTGTTCACACCGCTAAAATCCGTAATAGTACACTGGATCTAACTTAATGCCAAGAGATATACAATGAGTACATCTGGACAATTATTTCCCAGGACAAAGAGCAAAATTCAGAGCAGCGTTTGTAGTACCTAGTCCACCAAGCCTTGATCACCACCCACACCCTCCTAGGCATGTAATCTACGAGATTTGTGCAAACCTTTACAAGGACATTCTCGCATTCTTCTTGGACCCACCATTTTGCATAAGGGGGTGAGAACATGGAAAATTGCGAAGTATTTGAGCATATGCAAGAGTATTGTGCACAATTTCATATTGAATGATATCTCTGAGACTAGCCACACTGAGGTGTGGCCAAAGATGTCATACGTTGATTAGTCCCATCTTATCATGGATCGTCTTTGTCGTACCGTTTTAGTGTAAAATTACGAGCAGGGTGGCGAAAACTAGTGTGTCTGCTGCGAAACTTAGGGTAACATAGCACGGTCAACTGTGCACCCTTTCACTAATAGAATCACATTAAAATCCACGAGTCTCGTCATGGTGCAGCAGTCGAAGAAGCCCCGACTAGTGGGGAAGAATATCCGGGTTGAGGTCTGGTGAGGAAGAGGGTCACTCCATTGCTACAAAATCATGCTCTCCAAGCCATTCCAAGCCTAGGTGAGACACATGGCTTAGAATGGCTTGGAGAGCATGAGTATGTTGTGCTGGAGTGACCCTTTTCCTCACCAGACCTCAACTCGGATGTTCTTTCTCAACAGTCGCGACTTCTTCGACTTCTGCATCGTGTTGAGACCTACAAATCCTAGCGTGATTCTAATAGTGCAAGGGTGCACAGTTGACCGTGCTATGTTACCATAAGTTTCGCTGCAGATACGCTAGTTTTCGCCACCCATCTCGTAATTTTACCCTACAACAGTACGACGAAGACGATCCATGATAAGATGGGACTAATCAACTAATGGCATCTTTGGCCGCACCTCAGCGTGGCTAGTCTTGGAGATAACATTCAATATGAAATCGTGCACAATACTCGTGCATACGCTCTAATACTTCGCAATTTTCCTAATGCTCATCCCCTTATGTAAAAGCGTGGGTCCAGGAAGAGTGCGAGAAGTTTGCTGCAAAAGTTTGCACTAGCCTCGTAGATTACATGCTTAGGAGGGTGCGGGTGGTGATCAACGCCAAGTGTCGGTGGACTAGGTACTAGAAATGCTGCTCAGAAGTTTGATATTTGTTCGGGGAAATAATTGTCCAGATGTACTCTTCGCATATCTTTTGGCACAAAGTTAGATCCAGTGTACTATTATAAAATTTAGCGGTGTGAACACATCCACTATGTGCCCCTCCCGAAGCATACCACCATTAAGCATTTAGACTTTATGTACAATGGTCAGAAAGCAAAAAACCCTAATTCATGCAAAACATCCTGACAATTGTTTCCGCCACTGTACACTACATGAGGGGGAGTTTTCGGCAGGCGATACATAGGGGTTTTTCGGAAACTTTGGGTCTGCTGCCCAAGGGTCAACCGCGATTTTTGGATCGACCAAGATTCGCACGTAAAAGGCGTTGGGTATAGCTCTATGTGAACGATTCAAGCCAATATCCGTCTCGGACAACGCGCACACGAAGCTGGACAACTGACGCCAGTGGAGTTCTGTCCAAGATTACGCGTCGGTCTTCATGACGTTATGCGATCAAATCACCGACATGCATGACTCTGAGAAGAAGGCTCGATTCATTTTGGGCCTGAAGCAGGACATTAAATGAGAGGTTCATTTGCGACTACCGGAAAGATTTCATGAAGCAGTCCGGATCGCAGACAATTTCGACACGCATCGGACGTATGCGAGAGCGGGTTCCCAGGAGGGCATTCGTTTTCGTGGCCAGGATCCATGGCCCACGATTCACGGCGTAGTGGTGAAGGAGCACATGGAAGATTTTTGCAAGGGACGATGTTTCAACTGCCACCAGCCGGGTCACCAATCTCATGATTGCCCCCAAAAGAAGGAGATAAAGAAGAACGATGAAGGCAGGTCGGGAAACGCCAAGCGTCAGTAGCGGTCGGGCCCCCTACTGAACCTGCCTCATCGCCCAAAAAAAACCATCCCCACCGGGTGGTAGTTACGATACACGCTATCATTCGCTCCCGGCTGAGTAAGGGGGATGAACTAGTGGACCATCCTGTGCTGGCGGAAGGACGACTCAATGGAAGATAATTTAAAATATTCATCGACGGAGGTGCGAGTCACAGCTTGATAAATCGGGAGACAGCACAAAGACTACACTTATCGTTGGAGCGGTGTCTGCCCGAAATTGACGCGAGACTTGTGGATGGCACCCCGCTGGCGATACACGACAAAGTACACGTCGTTCGAATGATGTGTGGCGAAGATTTCGGCTTCAGCGCGCCGATGCTAGCGACAACGTTTGACGGCTACGATGTGCTATTGGGACGCGATTGGCTGCAAAGATTTAATCCGCAAATCGATTGGACGACACGCGAGTGCATAGTGAAGTGCGAAAAAGGCTGGCGAAAATTACCCACGTGGCCGGAAGCAGAGACAACCTCAACACGAATCAACGCTGTGTGCCTCAATCGAGCGGTCAAGAATGGAGCGGATTTATACGCCGTTCATCTAACAGAATCAACAAAGCAGAATGAGGCGACCGACATCAACAAACTCTGCGCTTCGGTCCCGGATGACTTGGCAAAAATCATTCGGGAATATCCCGAGATTTTCCCGGACGACTTGCCAAGTGGATTGCCACCCGAACGACCCTAGGACCACAAAATCGAGTTGGAGCCCGGCGCGTAGCCTACTGTACGAACTCAATGGTGCCTGACTCAGCCTGAGCTACACGAATTACGGAACCAACTTGACTACCTGCAGGCAAAAGGGTTTATTCGGCCGAGCACGTCCCCGTTCGCAGCGCCGATTCTGTTCGCCCCAAAGAAGGACGGCAGACTTCGCATGTGTACGGACTATCGTGCCCTTAAACGGGTAATGATAAAATCGCACTACCCAATCCTACGCACGGACGAGCTGATTGACAAGCTTCACGGAGCTCGCTAATTTTCGAAGATTGACCTTCGTGGCGGTTACCATCAAATTCGGGTGTTCGCTGACGACTGCCATAAGACCGCGTTTCGTACTGGCTACAGGAGTTACGAATACACTGTAATGCCGTTTGGATTAATGAACGCGCCCTTGATGCTCCAGCTTACCATGAACGGGGTGTTCTGTGATCTACTCGACAAATGTGTGATAATTTACCTGGATGACATCCTGATTTATAGCAAGACCCGGGAGCAAGATTTAAAGGACTTGGACCTCTAACTGATTTACTGCAGAAGGGGACTTCTTACGAGTGGGGGGAGAAGTAGCAAGCTGCGTTCGAGGCATTAAAAACTCTTTTAATGTCGCCACCCGTACTTCGCAGCCCTTCGAAGTCATAACTGACGCAAGTGACATCGCCATCGGAGCAGTGCTCATGCAAGATTTCGACAATGGTCTTCAACCAAGCGCGTACGGGTCTCGAAATATGCAATTTGCTGAGCGCAACTACCCGGTACACGACAAAGAGATGCTGGCGAGTGTCCACGCATTCAAAATCTGGAGGTGCTACCTGACTAGAGCAGACGTGACGGTGCGAACCGGCCATAAATCTCTACAGTACCTAAGGGCGCAGCCGAATCTCAACCCGCGGCAGATACGTTGGCTGGACTATCTGGAGTCCAACTTCACGTACAAGATCACGTACAAAAAGGGCGCCAACAATATTGCTAACGCCCTCTCTAGACCGTCTGCCCAACTCGCAACAGTACTAGTCGCCCAGAGCAACCCGCTACTGAGTGGACTATTTACCCACGGGTATTCGACTGACCCCTTCTTCGTAAATGACGGCCATCTCCAAATCACTACACGGAAAGGCGTCTATTACTTACGAAGTGGGACAGATCGAATTTGGGTCTCAAGTTATCGTCTACTTCGCGAATTACTAATTCAAGAAGTCCACAATTCGAATTTATCGGGAAATTTCAGGGTAGATAAAAATTTGAAGGCGTTGCAGCGGTTTTATTACTTGCCAGATTTGGTGACGGACGTGCAGCGTTACGTGGCCGCGTGTCCGGTCTGCCAGCGAATGAAATCATCACATCAGAGACCGACTGGACTGTTGCAGCCCCTCGAGCCACCTCAACGCCCATGGCAATAGGTGACGATGGATTTCGTCACAAGTCTGCCGGTCGGATCCAGCGGAAAGGATACAGTATTGGTTGTCGTCGACCGATTGACGAAAATGGCACATTTCATACCATGTCGTACAACCATCACAGCCGAAGAAACCGCGCGATTGTTCATCTCGACCGTTGTTCACCTACAAGGGATACCAGCAGCAATCATCAGCGATCGAGACCCGAAGTTCACGTCGAATTTTTGGCAAGTCACGTGGGCTCGATACGGCACGTGCCTGCAATTCTCATCTGCTTATCATCCTCAAACGGACGGTCAGACAGAGAGGATAAACCAAACGATGGAACAGCTGATTCGGACAAACTGCCCCGACCGAAACAAATGGGAGGACGTGCTTCCCATATTGGAATTCTTCTACAACAACGCGCCCTCAGCTACAACTAATCACTCCCCGTTTTACCCCAATTACGGGATGGACCCGACAGTTCTTATCTCTACCAACGTTGAGAGTCAAGTACCACGGTCGCAGCAGTTCGTCGAAGAATTACAGACTGTCCGAGACAAAGCTGTCGAACTTATTCACAAGGCGAACGCTATTGCCCGACGGTATGCGGATTTACATCGACGAGATATTACAATGGCAGCAGGGCAACTAGTCCTTTTGGACACCAAGAACTTACGGTTGCCACTACCGACAAAATTACGACCACGTTTCTGTGGCCCATTCAAGATCTGAAGATGGTGACGCCGGTGACCGCCCAGTTGCGCTTACCTGACGATTGGCGTAGTCACAACAAGTTCCACGTGAGCCTGTTGCGACCCTTCGTACCTGACACATCGGACATCGCTCGACAACGATTGGTCCCGGATGTACGGCTACCAGCAGAGACGACCATCGAGCCTTCGAAGATTTTGAGCCATAGGATTCGTATCGACGGCCAAGGACGACACGTTGACATTCTGATACGATGGACCAATCTTACCAGTGAGGACGACACGTGGGTGCCCTCGGACCAGATACAGTCACCTTCAATACTTGCGAATTATTTGGCCCGCAAGCACGTGGCTGATATAGATCACCTTCGCTAAGGGGGGGGGTGGTGTAAGGAATTTTCCATTCTTTACCGAGCGGTAGTGCTAGCGCGTACGCTCGAACACACCCGAAACCTTGGGACGGTTCCGGACCTTTCTGACAGAACCGCCTCGGCTTCTCCTGACCTTCTAGTTCGACCTTCGGGACTTCTCCGGGCCTCGTTCCGTCACTTCGAGGCCCTTTGATCTCTTTCCCAGACCTTTACATCTCATGGTTAGACTAGCTCTGGTGTTCCTATCAGGGCTTCAGAAGTCAGGATAAAATGCCATGAAATGCTGTATATCAGGGTGTTTTTTTAGGGTTGTCCTGTTTTTTCAGTTTTTGATTTTTCCTAGGCCTGAATTTTGGGGGTTGTTATTTGAGCAGGCCTGAAATATTGTATGTTCTTGTTTTGGTCACCCTGAATTATCAGCCTTAACGGATTTCCAGCCTGAAACATAATTTCTATCTGACTGGTCGAGGCGAGCTGGAGCAGCTGTGAGGGGCGTGTCTTGTCCTTAGCCAAAATGACGCAGGTGACGCAAGCTGGAGCACATGTGAGGGGCATGATTGGTCCTTCGCCAAAATCACGCAGGCAGTTTGACACGAGCTGGAGTAGGTGTGAGGGGCGTGACTGGACCTTAGGCAAAATTACGCAGGTAACGCTCGTTGGAGCAGATGTGAGGGGCGTGATTGGTCCTTCGCCAAAATCACGCAGCAGTCTGTCGCAAGTTGGAGCAGGTGTGAGGGGCGTGACTGGTCGTTGGCTAAAATCATGCTAGTAGTGTGAGAATTTGTACGCAATGAAGTCTGATATGATCTAAGGATCATAAACCTAAAAAATGTACCTGATGAATCAGGCATATTTTTTTTTTGGTCTGACAAAACATGCCATGTCTAACATAATGTGCTAGGTTAAGATCCTACCCACCCAAAAAAATCGTCAAGGTTCAACCTATCATCTCAGCTCTGAAAAAATTCAGTCCTGATTTTTCAGCCTTCGAAATTTTTTACCCTGAAAAAAATTGCAACTTTCAAAACCCGGCCCTGAAAAACGGGGGCTCCTTCTGGGGGCACCCTGAGCCAACAGCCCCTCAAAATCCAATCTGAAGCCTTGGTTCCTATATCTTGGCTTGACATTCTTTGTATCGTCATTGAGTGATTCAACACTTCGTTATTCATTTCCGCGCTACTCTGCTTGTTCATTCATAACAGTAGCCGTCAGAGTCACTAAACCCCGCGGCTCCCTCGACCACGGGTCAACCTCGGGTCAGACCCGAGGTGCGGAATTTCCTCAGTGGCACGGCGCTGCCACAGCAGTGCTCACCTCCGTGCTGCGCTTTATTCAATGGAGCCTCGTGTCTGCTGGTGTTGAAGCTCACGGCTTATGAACCTGTGGGTTGCGCCTGTGTTTTAGAGGCGAACGTGCGCCTGCTGGACCAAACTCGACTTGTGCGCGGCGAACGCGTGTCGCCACATCGTATTGGCTCGTCACTTCCTCCTGTTACTCTCCTCTCTCTCGCCACCTTCCCCTCACTTCCCCGTAGTGCGTGCCTTGCTCGAGCTGTCAGCACCTTAGCGAGGAACGGCGCTGCTTTCGAATCCCAGCTTTCGTCTCGACTCGCTCTACCATCTCCGTCCACCTCCACTCGCCGCTTCGCGTGGTAGTCACGTGCGGAAGCGCCCCGTTATCGCGCGTCAACACTCTTTCCCGTACGCGTCCCTCTTTACCTTCCCTACTCGTCGCCGTACCTATCCTCACTGCGCTCCTCACGCGTTCCCCACTCCCTACCCATGGCCCCACCCCCTTCCTCGCACGCCATGCCACCTCTCACTGCCCTTCGCTTCTCCCCTCCTGCCCTCGCTCCCCCCTTCGCTTGCCCTCCGTTTCCCCCGTTCCTGGCCCTCTTGAGTCGACTCAAAAGTTTCCCCCGTTCCTGGCCCTCCGATGCCCCTCGCCCCCGCTCCCGCGTGAGAAGTGTGCGTCCACATTTGCTGCAGTACGTGGCGCCATGCGTTGCTGCGGAGCGGGCAAGGGCACCTCGAGGCAGCGCTAGTCGCTCGTCGCACGTGCGTGCTCGTCGGCGCCTGTCTCGAGTTGCGAGCGTCCACTCACCTCACTGCCGTCGGGGCGTCCCAAGGGTCGCTAGCCGGCTGTGAGCGCTCAGGCAGAGCGGCAGCAGCAGCGGCAGCAGCAGCGGCGGGCGGCAGTGGGGCTGGGCGCGATGAGCGCAGTGCCGCGGGAGAGCGTGCAGGTGGCGGCGCACAGCATCGGCATCGCCAACCTGGGCGATGATGTGGCGGCCGCGCTGGCGCCCGACGTGGAGTACCGCATGCGCGAGATTATCCAGGCAAGGCCGGGGGTTGGTTGGGGGGGGGGGGGGCATGGTGGAACACAGGGACGCGCGCAGGACATGCGCGGAAGGCGCGGGTGCTGGGTGATGACGCGGCGTGTGCCCGTGCTAGTCACGCGCTGTTGCGCACGTAGACTGGCACAGCACTCTCTCTCACAGCCCTGCAGTCCGTTTCATGCCCCCCACACTGTCTCCGGTGCTATTCACCTCTCGCGCTACTCGGGGCGTGCTTGCTGCGCTCTGAAGCATCGCGTTGCCCCCCGGTCCACAGCCGCGACTCCAGCAGCGCGCATGCGCTCGCCATGCCGCAACCAACTCTGCGCACTGGCGGCTCTCTCTCACGTGTGTCCCCGTCCCCTCCCCTCCCGTGCCATGCGGTGCACCCGCCACCCGTCACCCGCCACAGGAGGCGGTGAAGTGCATGCGGCACGGCAAGCGCACCACGCTCACCACGGCTGACATCGCCGCCGCTCTCAGCCTCAGGAACGTGGAGGTGAGCTCTCAGCCTCAGGAACGTGGAGGTGAGGGGGGGGGGAAGCGGTGGGTGAGGGGAGGTATGCAGTGGGTGGGTGAGGTGGTGGAGGGAGTACGGAGGCGAGGTGGAGGGGTGAGCTCACGCATGCCGTGTTCTATGCGCCGAGCACAAAGCCTCTCTGGAGGCCCAAATGCCCACTTTAACGCATGCCTCGCATGCCCTCGAAACGCCCCCTACCCCCCCACCCCCCCACCCCCCCCCCCCCTTTCCCCTCCCCTCCCCCCTCCCCCTCTCCTCCCCTCCCCCAGCCGCTGTTTGGGTTTGCCTCAGCGGACAGCATGCGGTTCCGCCGCGCCATGGGGCACAGCGACGTCTTCTTCCTGCACGACCAACCAGTGGACCTCAGACAGGTGCGACCAGCCCCTCGACCTCAGACAGGTGCACGGCCGCCACCTGCTACCGCTCCCCCAGGTTGGGTGTGGGGATTGCAGGTGGCTGCAGCGGGTGTGGGGATTGCAGGTGGCTGCAGCGGGTGTGGGGATTGCAGGTGGCTGCAGCGGGTGTGGGTGTTGCAGGTGGCTGCAGCGGGTGTGGGGATTGCAGGTGGCTGCAGCGGGTGTGGGGATTGCAGGTGGCTGCACACCCTTGTGGACTCCGCCTTGTGGACTCCCGCCCTGCCTTGTGGACTCCCGCCCTGCCTTGTGGACTCCCGCCGTGCCTTGTGGACTCCCTCCAACCGTGTGCACTTCACTCCCGCCACTGCTCCCTCGTGTGCTCGCCTGCCCTGGCCCGTTCATGCAATGCCGCCCAGCTCGCGTCCTCCCCATGTTCCCTCCTCCACCCCGTCACCCCCCCTGCCCACGACGCGCAGGTGTTTGAGGCGCCCCTCCCACCAGCCTCGCAGGACGTGAGTGTGGCGGCGCACTGGCTGGCCGTCGAGGGCGTGCAGCCCGCCACTCCGGAGAACACGCCCCCCGCAGGTGGGGGGGGGGGGGAATGCAGGTGCTGCAGGGGAGAATGCAGGTGCTGCAGGGGGGAATGCAGGTGCTGCAGGGGGGGGAATGATGAGGGGGAACTGGTTTGTGGGCAAAAGGATGGGTCCGCAGTTCAGTGGGAGTTTTTCTAGGCACTGGGTTTGTGGGAGCAGTGCTGTGCAGGTGACGTGGGCTATGGTGGGCACAGCAGGGGGGACATTAAGTGGCTGCAGTTGTGGCACTGCAGGGCAGCAGGTTGGTCATAAGGCCCGTGGGACGAGCATGAGCCTCACACACTCAACCACACCTGCCCCTTGCACCCTCTGCTCCGTCCACCCGTGCGTGTCGCTTTTCGAGGGCCCTCCTTCCCACCATGTCGCGCTTGGAACTGCGGGGTGCATCCGCTCGCCATGTCGGCTGCACTCCTTCGAGGGCCCTCCTTCCCACCCTCTCCATGTCGGCTCTCCTTCGAGGGCCCTCCTTCCCACCCTCTCCATGTCGGCTCTCCTTCAAGAGCCCTCCTTCCCACCCTCTCCATGTCGGCTCTCCTTCGAGGGCCCTCCTTCCCACCCTCTCCATGTCGGCTCTCCTTCGAGGGCCCTCCTTCCCACCCTCTCCATGTCGGTGAAGGAACTAGATTAGAAGAGAAAGAATTAAATTGAGTAGGGAGCCAAGAAGCTCTTTTGTACAAAACAAGGAGCAAGGAAGAGTTGGAAGGGAAGCTCTCCTATTGGCCATAAAGTGGACCAATGGGAGAGGTTGCTTGTAGGGCAAGCAACCACAAAGTGTGGTGCTCTCCGATTGGCCACAATGTGGACCAATGAGAGAGATTGCTTGGAAGGCAAGCAACCACAAAGTGTGGTGCTTGGTGATTGGTTGGTTCCTAGGACCAAGGACCATTTGGTTGGAATAGTGCCAACCAAATGTCTAGGACCAAATCCAATCTTGACCAACCCAAATGTGGGGTTGGTCAACCCAACCAACAACCCCCCAATAATTATAATGACTACACCTCCTAATCTAGGCATGCATGTTGTGTAGATATATATTTTACAATACAACCCCCCAACATGCATAAGACTAGAGGGCTTGAATCAGGAGGCGGACGAGGGAACGGGGGGAGCGAGTCCAAGAAGGCGAAGGAGGGATGAGTGGGCGGTGTGGGGGAGGGCTTTGGTGAAGATGTCGGCAAGATTGGCAGCAGAGTCAATCTTGCGCAGCTGGAGGTGGCCACCCTGCACAAGCTCGCGAATGAAGTAGTGGCGAAGCTCAATGTGCTTGGAGCGCCCGTGGAACACAGCATCCATTGTGAGGTGGATGGTGTTGGCGTTGTCGCACCAGATGGTGGGACAGCGCTGAGGGGCACCAAGCTCCTCAAGAAGGAAGGCGAGCCAGCGAGCCTCCTGCGCAGCCACGGTAGCGGCATACAGCTCTGCTTTGCAGGAAGAGAAGGCAATGGAGGAGGAGCGGGTGGAGCGCCAGCTGATGAGGCCGCTGCCAAGAGAGAAGCCATAGCCCTGAGAGGAGCGGCGGTCAGGCCTAGAGTCAGCCCAGGAGGAATCAGAGTAGCCAGTGAGGAGGGGAGGGGAGGGGCCGCCAAGGGTAAGGACGTAGTCCTTGGTCACCCGAAGGTAGCGGAGGACATGCTTGGCCGCTTGCCAGTGGGCTGCATCATGCTTGCCGGTACCAACGAAGCGGGCCAAAACGCTGATGGGGTATGCCAGGTCAGGGCGGGTGGAGACCATGGCATACATGAGAGAGCCGATGAGCTGAGCATTGGGGTGGGAGGAGGAGGAGGGGGAGGTGAGGGGAGTGAGGTGGTGCCCAACAAGAAGAGGGGTGACCTGAGGGGTGCCTCGAGCCATGTCGAACCGCTCCAGGACCTGTTGCAGGTAGTGGCCCTGGGAGAGGGAGATGGTGCGAGCAGCACGGTCGCGTGTAATCTCCATGCCGAGAAAGTGCTGCAGCTCTCCTAGATCCTTACACTTGAGCCAGCTGCCAAGCTCACGCTTGACGCGCTCGAGCTCGGCGGAGTCGGCAGTGATGAGGATCATATTGTCGACATAGACGAGGATGTAGAAGGGGGAGGGGGAGGTGTGGAGGAAGAGGCTGGGGTCAGCACGGGAGGTGCTGAAGCCAAGCTCGGCGAGGGTGGCAGCAAGCTTGGCATGCCACTCCCGTAGTGCCTGCTTGAGCCCATACACCGGCCGACGCAGCTGCTAGACAGAGTCGGAAGGAAAGGGGAGGTGGAAGCCTGCAGGATGTTCCATGTAAATGAGCTCGCGCAAGACCCCCTGGAGGAATCCGTTGGAGACGTCCATGGAGTGAATCTCCATGTTGAGGCGAGCGGCGAGGTCGAGGACTGCGCGAATGGTAGCGGGCTTGGCTGTGGGAGAGAAGGTGTCGAAGAAGTCGACAGTGTAGCGCTGGGTGAAGCCCCTTGGCGATGTAGCGGGCCTTGTAGACCGGCGGCTCGCAAGGAAGCTGCTTCACCCGAAACACCCACTTCCCTTTGACCACGTTCGTGGTAGAGGGAGGGCGGGGCACGTCCACAAAGGAGGAGTTGGCAATAAACGCCTCCAACTCCTTGAGGATGGCCGCGAGCCAGAGGTGAGCGTCAGGGCACGCCATGGCCTCCTCGTACATGGCGGGGACGAAGATGGTGAGGGCGGAGGAGAAGGCGAAGACTGGTGTGCCGCTGAGGTCAGGGGAGATGGGTAGGAGGGTTGGATCATGCAGGTGGAGGTTGAGGAACTCCTCATGGGAGTCCTCGAGGAGGGAGGAGTGGAAAATGAATGGGAGGACTGCAGCTGCTGCTACTGCTGAGGATACATCTGCTGCTGCTGCTGCTGAGGCGGCTGCTACTGCTGCATCTGCTGCTGCCGCTGCTGCTGCTGCGGGTGAAGGCGACGAAGGAGCGACGGCTGCTGCTGCTGGTGCTGCTGCGGTGGGTGGAACTGTTGGTGCTGCTGCAGTGGGTGGAACTGCTGCTTCAGGTATTGCTGCTGCTGTTGGGACCGCTGTACTGGAGCTCGACGGCAGGGTTGGGCTAGTGTTTTGTTGTAAGACAGCCTGAAAGAGGAGGTCCATGAGAGGGGAGAGACGACGGACGGGCGCGCGGAGAGCGCGACGGACGGGTGCGACGACGGGCCGTGCGACGGAGGAGCGCAACAACGGGCGCAGTAGGAGGATGCGACGGGCAAAAGCGCGTCGTAAGGCGTGACGGGAGGGGCACGACGGAAGGGAGAGCGGGCGCGGCAAAAGGCGCGCGACGGGAGGAAGAGCGAGCGCGACGGAATAGTGCGGCGGGAGAGGGCGCACGGGGGGCGCGGGAAGTAGCCTAAGGAAGGGCTAGGCTTCGAAGACGAGGAGGGACGGCATAGGGCCGTGCTACTTAGGATCGACTAGAGGTGGCGAGAGCCATTGTGGCTCTGATTACCATGAAGGAACTAGCTTAGAAGAGAAAGGATTAGATTGAGTAGGGAGCCAAGAGGCTCTTTTGTACAAAACAAGGAGCAAGGAAGAGTTTGGAAGGGAAGCTCTCCTATTGGCCATAAAGTGAACCAATGGGAGAGGTTGCTTGTAGGGCAAGCAACCACAAAGTGTGGTGCTCTCCGATTGGCCACAATGTGGACCAATGAGAGAGATTGCTTGGAAGGCAAGCAACCACAAATTGTGATGCTTGGTGATTGGTTGGGTCCTAGGACCAAGGACCATTTGGTTGGAATAGTGCCAACCAAATGTCTAGGACCAAATCCAATCTTGACCAACCCAAATGTGGGGTTGGTCAACCCAACCAACAACCCCCCAATAATTATAATGACTACACCTCCTAATCTAGGCATGCATGTTGTGTAGATATATATTTTACAACAGTCGGCTCTCCTTCGAGGGCCCTCCTTCCCACCCTCTCCATGTCGGCTCTCCTTCGAGGGCCCTCCTTCCCACCCTCTCCATGTCGGCTCTCCTTCGAGGGCCCTCCTTCCCACCCTCTCCATGTCGGCTCTCCTTCGAGGGCCCTCCTTCCCACCCTCTCCATGTCGGCTCTCCTTCGAGGGCCCTCCTTCCCACCCTCTCCATGTCGGCTCTCCTTCGAGGGCCCTCCTTCCCACCCTCTCCATGTCGGCTCTCCTTCGAGGGCCCTCCTTCGCACCCTCTCCATGTCGGCTCTCCTTCGAGGGCGCTCCTTCGCACCCTCTCCATGTCGGCTCTCCTTCGAGGGCCCTCCTTCCCACCCTCTCCATGTCGGCTCTCCTTTGAGGGCCCTCCTTCCCACCCTCTCCATGTTGGCTCTCCTTCGAGCGCCCTCCTTCCCACCCTCTCCATGTCGGCTCGCCATGTCGGCTCGCCATGTCGGCTCGCCATGTCGGCTCGCCATGTCGGCTCGCCATGTCGGCTCGCCATGTCGGCTCGCCATGTCGGCTCGCCATGTCGGCTCGCCATGTTGGCTCGCCATGTCCGCTCGCCATGTTGGCTGCACCACCACCACACTCTCTGCCTCTCTCCCTCCCTCGCCCCCAGCCATGCCACCATCAGCAGCAGTGAAGGCGGAGGCGGGTCGCACAGGAGATGCCAGCGCGCAGCGAGGGGCGGCAGGGCCAGGCAGGGTGGAGGTGGTGGAGGTGAAGATGCCGGTGAAGCACGTGCTGTCCAAGGAGCTGCAGGTGCGTGCTGTCCAAGGAGCTGCAGGTGCGTGCAGTCCAAGGAGCTGCAGGTGCGTGCTGTCCAAGGAGCTGCAGGTGCGTGCTGTCCAAGGAGCTGCAGGTGCGGGCTGTCCAAGGAGCTGCAGGTGCGTGCTGTCCAAGGAGCTGCAGGTGCGCGCTGTCCAAGGAGCTGCAGGTGCGTGCTGTCCAAGGAGCTGCAAGTGCGCGCTGTCCAAGGAGCTGCAGGTGCGTGCTGTCCAAGGAGCTGCAGGTGCGCGCTGTCAAAGGAGCTGCAGGTGCGTGCTGTCCAAGGAGCTGCAGGTGCGTGCTGTCCAAGGAGCTGCAGGTGCGTGCTGTCCAAGAAGCTGCAGGTTCGTGCTGTCCTAGGAGCTGCAGGTGCGGGCTGTCCAAGGAGCTGCAGGTGCGTGCTGTCCAAGGAGCTGCAGGTGCGGGCTGTCCAAGGAGCTGCAGGTGCGTGCTGTCCAAGGAGCTTTTGAGTCATGCCGAACTCAAAAGCGCCCCAAACTCGTCATGCCGATGGCATCTGCCCACCCTCCCTCCTTCCCCTCCCACGCCGTAGTCCTTCTTATCCACTTGCCCTTCTGCCAGTCTCTCACGTTCAACCTACCCATTATTTCATTGCACCCTATCTATGTTTCACCTCCCCATCTTTGTCTGCCACACCAAAAAGACGATCAGCAGTTCACTCTCTCACTCTCCTTTTTTTTTGCCTCTCCGTATCGCCCATTGTTTACCAACCTGCAACCCCCTTTCCTCAGGCTGGGCTGTAAACTCTCCTGTGCGAGGGATTTCTTTTTGTAAACGCATTTCCCGCCCTCTCTCTGTCACCCACCCCACCTGGCCATGCCGCCCGCCCCTCGCAGCTCTACTTTGAGCGTGTCACCGAGCTGCTGCTCCTCACTGCCCGCTCCACTCCACCTGCCACCTCCGCTGCCACTCCACCTGCCCAGCAGCAGCAGCAGCAGCAGCAGCAGCAGAGCTTGCTGTCTCATGCGCTGCGCAGTGTGGCGCTCGATGCCGGACTGCACCCCCTGCTGCCCTATTTTGTGCACTTCATTGCTGACGAGGTGAGATACATTCTTGGTGTCTTTCTTTCGTTCTCCCCTTGGTGTCTCTCTATCGTTCTCCCCTTGGTGTCTTTCTATCGTTCTCCCCTTGGTGCCTTTCTATCGTTCTCCCCTTGGTGTCTTTCTATCGTTCTCCCCTTGGTGTCTTTCTATCGTTCTCCCCTTGGTGTCTTTCTATCGTTCTCTCCTTGGTGTCTTTCTATCGTTCTCCCCTTGGTGTCTTTCTATCGTTCTCCCCTTGGTGTCTTTCTATCGTTCTCCCCTTGGTGTCTTTCTATCGTTCTCCCCTTGGTGTCTTTCTATCGTTCTCCCCTTGGTGTTTTTCTATCGTTCTCCCCTTGTTATCCACTTCGTCCACGGTACTCGCTTGTTTCCCCTGTGTCGTAACCTCTTTCACCCCCAGCCCATCCCAGCTGGCATAGTTTCCCATTTCTTGCATCCAACCATCTCGGGCTTCACCCCCTCTCCCCCTCTCCCCCTTCCCTCAGGTGATGCGCTCGTTGGACGACTGCCCCCTACTTTTCAGCCTCATGCGGCTCGTGCGAGCTCTGCTGCTCAACCCGCACCTTCACATGGAGCCATATGTATGTCAGTTCGAGCACATGGAGCCATATGTAGACATGGGCGCAACACCGAGCCGAGCGGAGCCGGGCTTCAGTTGAGCCGAGCCGAGCCGAGCCGGCTTCGGCTCGCTTCAGCCTCAGGCCGGCTCGGCTCGCTGAAGCCGGCTTCGAGCTGAAGCTGAGCCGGAAAACGAGCCGGCTCGGCTCGGCTCGGCTCGGCTCGTTTTTGAAGCCCTGAAGCCAGGGTGGGGGGTCTAGATTAAACATGGTGCACACAACGTGGGGGGTCAAGCCCCTCGCCTTCACAGGAAAGGAGATCTTAGAACGGGTGCTGGGGGTGCTTAGAGGGCTCTTAGGCGAGGTAGGGGGGTGCTAGATAGACTAGGGTAAAAAAAAACGACTCTCAAAATGAGAGTCGCGATTTTGGGGGGGTCGCATTTTGACCCCTGCGGTTTCAAGCCGCGCTGAAGCCGGGCCAGAGCAAGCCGGGCTTCAGCTTGGCTCGGCTCGGCTCGGCTTGGCTCGGCTTCGGCTTCAGCTTCAGTGAAGCCTAACTCCGAGCCGAGCCGGCGGCTCGGCTTCGGCTCGCCCAAAAAAAAAGTCGGCTCGGCTCGGCGACTCCGAGCCGAGCCGGCTCGGTATTACGCCCATGTCTAGCCATATGTATGTCAGTGAGAGCACACGGACAAGGTTAGAAAAACCGTCCTTGTTTTTTGTTTGTCTTGTTTTTGTTTTTTTTCTCTCATTTTTAGGCTGTATGGTATGGTACCATACTATCCGGCCGTATGATTTCGAAATAGTGGTTTAAAGCGTGTTTTTGTGCTTGGTGGAAAATACGGTCGTTTTTTTAAACCGTACTTTTCAAACTAAGGCGTAACTGCCAAAATTCCAATTTCGTTTCGATCTTCGATGGTTGGGTGTGCACCCGTGTAATTTGTTTGGTCAATGTTTTCCTGAGGCGCGACATCGCCCGACTATGGAGTCGCACTTGTTGTGGGTTTCGCCAAGGCTTTTGCGAAATGAACTACGGTTTCGCAACGGCCCTGACAAATGTTTCGCACCCAGTAGTGTGCTGTCGCGCAATGCACGACATACGCGAACGAGGCGCATTTTGACTTTGAATTCACTTCCCTCCCCACCCACACGCTCTTGCATTCGATTCACAACCCAACCTCAAAAGCATGGGATACAAATGTGGAGCATCTTTATAGAGGTAAAATAATTGTCTGGAGCCATCTGTATGTATGTCAGTGTGGGCACATGGAGGCCATATGTATGTTTCAGTTCGTGCACACGGTGACATATGTTGTTGTAAAATATATCATTCTATTTATATCCAAGTTAGTTTATCTAGGGCATAAACTAGGAGTAACCCTAATTGGGGATTGAGTGTTTGTCGGCCATTAAGGGAGCCCAAAGGTTGGGTTGGAATGATTGGATTCCCCAATGCTCATGGTCCCCTTCCACCGGGATCATTGGCCCCACCAATAATCCTCCAACCCACCTTATTGGCGGGGACCATAATCCCAACCTCCTTTCCAACTCACCTTCAACTTGTCCTTGTATTAAGTAGGTGGTATGGTACAGGCATGGCAGGTAGTAGATGGAGAACAGCAAGCAAAACAGGCAACTTCAAACGCCTAGCTCCTTAGACCACAGCGACCCTAAGGTTCGCCAAGGTCGAGCTCGAGGACCTGCAGCCTTAGTTGCTACAAACGCGTTTGGCGTTTGAACGCTAGCGTTCAAACACTAGCGTTTGAACTAGGCATGAGCAAAACCGGGTATTTACCCGACCCGACCCGGTTTTGCTATACCCGACTTCGGGTCGGGTATTTTCGGGTCGAGTATTTTCGGGTCGGGTACGGATCGGGTAACATGCCCAGGACCAATACCCAGACCCGGGATTTGGGGGCGGGTAATTTAATACCCGCCTGGCGGGTCCGGGTATACCCGACCCGGTTTCCTTGAAAAGCGGGTAGTATTACCCGCGTTTTTCTACCCTGTTGGGCTACTAAGCCTACGACCTAGATGGTGCTTCAAAAAACGTGAGCTGCGGGAGGGAGTATGAGGTGCGCCAAATCTTTAACAGTTCTGGTGTGGTGAGTGGGTCGTGAGTGGGGCCTGAGTGGGGAGTTGGTTGGGTTTTCTAGTTGGAATGGGGTTGTGTGCGCTTTCTGGGGGTTTGATTCTTTGACCCCCAGAGTCAATTGGTTGGAACTCCAACCAATGTGGTGCTGTGCGGTTGGGTGGATTCAGGTTGGGTTGCAAATTCGATAGGGGAAATTCGATTGGTTTGACTTCCAACCAATTCCCCCCAATTCAACCACTTTGAATGCATGTGTATCTACGAAACCCAACCCCTGCCAATCTACAATGCTCTAAGTGACCTAGCAGCTCACGTAACCTAGAAATTTGATGAAATTTCTCTACCAGCGCGACTAATGTCTCGCTGGTTCCGTCGGGTAGACCGCTACCCGATTTTGGGTCGGGTACCCGCTACCCGACGCGTCGGGTAGCATTTCGGGTAGCGGGTATTGATACCCGCCCCGGGTAACCCGTACCCGACCCGCCGGGTAATTTTCAGGATTTCCGATACCCGACCCGCCCTAAAAGCGGGTCCGGGTACCGGGTACCCGACCCGGGCGGGTAGTTTGCTCAACCCTTGTTTGAACGCTAAACGCTTGTCATAGTGTATGTGAACGCTAGGCAAACGCTTGCTCGGGCAGGGCTAAAAAATTTGCCCGGGCAGGTGTAAAAATTTCCTGTGGGGGGGTGGGGAAATGGGGGTTCTGCAAGCAACCATTTTGTCCAAGAAAAACAAATCCGTCATTAACATTTATGCAAGCATCCTCAAATGTCATGCAAAACACGTGTCCTAAAGCCCATTCTCCCTCCCCAAACACAACAACCACTCCCCCCCCGCCCTTCCCCAACACTGCTTCGTGCCCTCTACCTATCTGTCCATGCTACTCCGCACCCACCCACTCCTCCTCCCCGTACTCGTCCGCGAGCACGGGGTCAATCCCCTCCTCATCATCCTCTAACTCCCCCTCTGCATCAACATTGTAGCCTTTGGGGATGGGAGCCGCCGGGATGTTCCCGGTGAGCACGCGTGTAGTCCCGTCGAGGGACTTGTGCCAGTTGCGCACAACATGCCAGTTGTGCGCAACATACACGAGGTCCCTACACTTCTCGGAACCCAGCCGGTTCCTGCGCGCCGTGTGCACAGCTTCCCACATAGACCAAGCGCGCTCGCAGCTAGACGCGGACACCGGCTGCGTGAGCACACGGCAAGCCAGCTCTGCGAGCTCGGGGTAATCTGTTCCATGCCAAGTCCACCACTGCTCCATCAACATACCCCCCTCCTTCACCTGCTGCCGCTGCCGTACTGCTTCCGGCATCGCTCGCTCAACATCCGCATCGCTCTTAGGGGTTGACATGGGCGAGCGCCCTTAAGTTAAGGTATTGCGTGGGGTGTGAAAGTTGCTACGGCTATGGCGCGCGGCAATTAGAAAGCAGATCTGACGGGGGAAGGAGATTGGGAGTTTGCGTGAAACTACGAGATGTGAGGAGGAGGGGTTGGAAGCTCTAGTTGACGATGTGTGGAGTGCGGTTGGGGGGGGGGGAGTTGGTTGGGAGGTGAATATTGACCAGATGGTTGGGAGTTGGGACTTGGTAAATGTCGGGCTGAATTCGCCAAGTCTCAATTTCGCCCCAATTTTTTTCGATTTTTTTTTCCAGGGGGCAGCCTGAAAAAAAAAAACCAGCGAGCGTTTGCGTTTTAGGGTTCGTTTGGCGTTTGCGTTCAAACGCAAGCGTTTGAACGCTAAACGCGCGTCTGCCAGAGCGTTTGTAGCACCTAAGCCTGCAGCAGGTCACCCACGGGAGGGGCTCCGCGGGGAAACCCAGCGGGCTCTCTTCAGCCGCGAGGGCCTGGTTGATCTTCGTGTTGACGGCGACGACCTGCCTGCGCTGCAGAGTGACCGACCAACGTTGACGGTACTCGTGGAACAGCTTGGCGGCCTCGCGGGAGGAAGGTGCAGCGTCGTAACGGCGTTTTGCCGCCAGCTCGGCACAGGCGCGGAGAAAGCGGAAGACCCCCGGGGAGGTGAGCCCGTAGGTCTCGGCGGCCAGGGCATAAAATCCGACCCACTCGGGGCGGGCAGGCGGGCGGTACTTACGCTCCTTCCCGTGGGCGGCGACTCGGACTGCCCACCCAGTACCGCGACGGGCATGCTCGTCCTCCTTCGAGATGGGGTCGGTGACGGTCACGTCACAGATCCAAACCGCCCCCGATTCGGGGTGGCGGATCGCCACATCCGCCCAGAGGTTCGTGACGCGGGTGAAGAGGTTGGTCTCGGAGCGGGTGATGAAGCCTGCCTCGAGGGCGATCCGAGCGCACTCATCACGGAGGGCGTGGTGCGTGCTGGTACGTCCAGGGCCCGTGTCATACCTGAGAAGGTGGTTGGGGAGTCGGGGGTCCTGGATGTCGACACGCCGCCAGCAATCACAGCGTCCCGGCGTAGTGTGAGGAAGGCCGAGGCGGAAGGCGACGGCGGTGGAGAAGTGACCGGGGGAGAGGCGCAGGGAGGGGGAGAGGGGGAAGGCGTGGAGCCAATCCCCCACCCCTGGGCCCATAAGGGAGAGGAGGCGCTGGGTATGCCCCTGGAGTTGGTTCAGGGGCAGCTGGCAGGCTTCCTGCAGGAGCGTGGTGAAGCGCTCCGCCTGGACCTGCAGAGCCAAAGCCCGCTGCAGCTTGCGTGGGTCGGGGGAAGCCCGCTCTTCCCGAAACAGCTCGGCAGCAGTATCCGGGAGGGCGGCTTCCAGCGCGGCTAGCCGACGCGGCAGAGGGGCTGGAGCGGCCGGGTCGGGGTCGAAGAGGGGCAGGAGCTGGCCCAGCGTAGCGGGGAGGGTTGGAAGGAGGGCACTGAGAAAATGCGCAGCAGCGGCCATGGAGGTGAGATATGCCGCTCCAGCCTCCGCAGCAGGGTTGCAAATCCCAAGCCCACCGAGGGTGGTTGGGAGGGAGGCTTGCGTCCATACCCGCCGCCTCTCGATTCTCGCGTGGGGGAGCGGCAAACGGCAGGCAACCAACGCCGTGTGGAAGAGCCGCTCGCCCCAGGCGTCCCACTCCGCCTGGGGGAGGCACTCCGGGGGGGTCGAGCGGAGCAGGTAACTGGTGCGGCGGGTGAGGCAGCGGGTGAGGAGGAGGAGGGCGATCTGGGGATCCAGCTCCGCGATCAATGGCAGTGGGGCGGCGCCGTTGTCGAGGCGGTCGCGGATGGCAGCGGCGCAGGCGTCCACCGGCCCCACGGGACTGCCGAGGACGCGGAGACGCCAGGTGGCAGCGTCTCGGGTGGCACACCCTGTGGGCCCCAGGCTTCACACTTCGCTGGGTTGTGGCGGAGGCCGCAGCCGCCAATGGCGGTGGTGAGGTGGGCGAAGGCAGCGGAGCACGCTGCTGGCGGAACCAGGAGCGTGACATCGTCCGCATAGGTGAGGACGAGGACGTCAGGGAAGGCGGCGGCAGTTTCCTTGAGCGCGGGGTGCAGGCCCGCCGCAAACAGCAAAAGACCCATAGGGTCTCCTTGGCGGACCTCGCGTGCACTGGCGAGGGGGGGGAAATCAAAGCCGTGGTCGACATGGAGGGCGGAGGGGCCACCGTAAGTGAGCCGGACGAAGGGGACGAGGAACTCCAAGGGTGTGCCGCGGAGCCCCGCGAAGACGGCGGTGCGCTTGATCGCGTTGAACACGTTTGAAACATCGATTTGGAGAGCGATGTGCCCCAAGTTGATGTCAAGATAGGCGCAGGTGATGTGGATTATCACCTCCACGCCGCCGGGGATGGCGACTCCGAACTGAATGAGGGCGAAGTGGAGTTAGGCAGGCCGCGTGGCGAGGTGGAGCGCGGCTTTGGCAATTAGATGGTGGAGGCACTCGCCGACAGCAATGGGCCAAGTGCCGCCACCAGGCTTTGAGAAGGTTTGCAGCGAGGAGGCGCGAGGAGGTGAGCAGCGCGGAGGCCTCGGGGCAAAGGGCACCAGCGAGGGCCGCGTTCGTGAGAGCCAGCAGGTGGTCGCAGATGTCGGAGTTGTGAAGCACCGCGTCGCGCAGGACTTTGAAGGACGTCCCCGAGGGGCCAGTTCCTACGCCATTAGGAAGCTGGCTTATGATGCGGCGAAATGACTTCGCTGAGATCGGGGGCTTACGCTCGAGGTCGTGTGAGAGGACCCATTCTGGGATGTCGATTGAGGCGGGTGGGTGGCGAGAATGGAGAGCGGAAAGCGTTTCGGCTGTGGAAGGGCTGACCGGGGTGGCTTCCAGCGCCTGAAGTGCTTTGCCAAGGTTCCCGCACTTAGCTAAGCCTGTGGCACGGGACAGAATCCCAGTCCTGTCAGGCCTGTTGCGCTGGGGGGGTGGGAGAGTGATGGCGGCTGCAGCTTCGGCATAAAGGTCTGTCAGGAACCCCGGCGAAATGAGTCCAGACGACGCTCGACGGAGGGCCAATCAGGCTTGCGGGCTGTGCCAACGCGGAGGGTAAAGCGGGCAAGGAATATCAGAAGGCGCCAAGCTGGCACCGAGTCAGAGTCCTTGGCCAATCGGAGAAGCGGGGTCAGTAGACAGCTGGCGAACTGGTCCCGAATGTGGCGGGGTGGGTGGCGGGCAAGAGGGGGTTGGCGACTATCGCGAAGGGGAGCGATATCCCAGCTGGCAACCTGGGCGAAAAGATCATCCCGGGCCGCCAGCGCCTCGGGCGAGAGAAATTGGGGATTCGGGTTCGGAAAATCCTCGAATTCCGCATTTCGTTGGCTCAGGGCAGCTCGGGCCCCCTCCTTCTGCAGCACTGTCTTCCCCAGTCACAGACTCGGAGTCCCCCTCGGAAGAAGGGGTATATCTAGAGTCACCCGAACCCTCCTCGCCATTCCCAGCAGCAGCGCCTTCTCCTCCAGCCGGTGACTCCCTTAGTCTAAACTCCACCCTGCTAGGGTTCTCCGCCCTGGCCTCCGCCCCCGAGATAACAGCCGCGTCCGCCAATCTGCGGCGAACAGCCTGGGCGAAGGTGCCACCTGCACGTCCCCGAGCTATACTCCTCCCTCCTCCTCACCGTCCCCGTCCACGGTCCCCCGGCGTCGACGCGGCGCTAGCCATCGGCGCCCGTCGGGAACGCCCCTGCGGAGTCCACCAACGAACGCCTCCCCGCGATGGCGTCGTCACGGTCATATGGGCGGGGGCGATCTCCGGAACGACTGTACGATCGGCGGGCAGGTGATTGCTGGCCCGCGCGGTCCCCAGAGCCGCGCTACCGCTCGCGGACCCCCGAGTGGCGGAGCCCGCCCTGCCGTCTGCCGGTGCGCGATACGCGCCTGCGCGGGTCGCGGAGGCCGTCGCGTCCCCCGCAGCGTGCCCCGCAGGCGCAGCGAGGGAGCTCGCCGGCCCGTTCCCCGAGCGTCGACGAAGTTGTCGCTCGGGTGCTTGCGCGCGTGCCTACGGTGATTCGTGCATGAGGCCGGTGCGCAATGAGCGGGCAGCCCGCGACGGAGACAGCGGTTCGGGCGGCGGCGGAGGACACGATGCGCCGTCGGGACTCAGCCAGGGACTGCCTCGCGCACTTGACGACGATGGTGACGGTGTCGGGGTACGCGCTCGGCTGTGCTGACCAGGAGGGCATGCTGTCGGAGAGGCAGGCTGTAGCGTGCGCGACGCAGACGGCAGCGGCGAGGGCGGCATTGACCGCCGCGTGGCCCGGGCTCGCTCAGGGAATACCGCTGCCGGTGGGGCCCGCCGTCGTCCTGGCGGATCTGGAGGGAAAGCTGGAAGTGGCGCAAGCCTTAGAAGTAATCGACAGCGCCGTGTCAGTATTCCGGGAGCTGGAGCGCGCCGTGTATTGTGTGCTGGAAGATCTCCGCGCACCGAGGTAGCTGGAGATCGCCGACTGGCGTAGTGCTGGTCCGCGGGCGTTAGTCGCCCCGCCAGCTCGTCTAGCGTGGGTACCTGCATGGTTAACAAACGCCTGGGCCCCCCGCGGGGACCCCCATTCTGTAAAACCGCCTAGAGGGCCCGCTTGTATGTCCTGGTTGTAACAATGGCCGGTCTGAAGATTCTTGCCATCCCCTAACGCGCGGCCGCAGGCCGCGCCACGAGCGACGGTGGCCGCAGGCTGCCGGCGCGAGCCGCCACCAGCAAGCAGATGAGAAATGAACTGAGAACTAAACAAGGACTCAGTAAACAGGGGGAGCTTATATAGGCTCAGGAGCAAGGCTCAGGGGCTCTTTCCTCTCTCTCCCGCCACCAGCAAGCAGATGAGAAATGAACTGATGCTCCCTCCCATCCTTCTCCAAACTATCTAAACCTCTCTCCTATCATTATCAAACACTTCTTCAAGTTACCCATTCCTAACATATGTACGTCAGTGCATGCACATGAAGCCATATGTATGTCAGTGCATGCACATGAAGCCATATGTATGTCAGTGCATGCACATGAAGCCATATGTATGTCAGTGCATGCACATGAAGCCATATGTATGTCAGTGCATGCACATGAAGCCATATGTACGTCAGTGCATGCACATGAAGCCATATGTATGTCAGTGCATGCACATGAAGCCATATGTATGTCAGTGCATGCACATGAAGCCATATGTATGTCAGTGCATGCACATGAAGCCATATGTACGTCAGTGCATGCACTTGAAGCCATATGTATGTCAGTGCATGCACATGAAGCCATATGTATGTCAGTGCATGCACATGAAGCCATATGTATGTCCGTGCATGCACATGAAGCCATCTGTACGTCAGTGCATGCACACGAAGCCATATGTACGTCAGTGCATGCACATGAAGCCATATGTATGTGTTACTCCATCCCTTCCCCTCCCTCCCCCTTCCCCCTGTGCCTGTCCCACCAGCTGCACCAGGTGATGCCGGCCGTGGTCACGTGTGTGGTGGCCAAGCGCCTGGGCTCGCGGCAGCACGAGGGGCACTGGCAGCTGAGAGCGTTCACCGCATGGCTGCTCGCATTCATCTGCCACAGGTGATCCTGCTGCCACAGGTGATCCCGCTGCCACAGGTGATCCCGCTGCCACATGTGATCCCGCTGCCTCCACCAGCCATGGAAGCACATCGTAGCTGCCATTCCACCTACCTCTATGGGTTCGTTGTGCCGTCGCTCCCTGTCGTGCCACGGTCATGCATTGCCTGTGCGTTGCTGTGCTTCGCCTGTGTGCGTGCTGCCCAGGGTCGGCGGAACCTATGCGTCATTGCAGCCGCGGTTGACGCGCACGTTGCTGCACACCTTGCTGGACCCCAAGCGCTCCCTGCCCCAACACTATGGCGCCATTCGCGCTCTCACCGCACTGGGACCCAGAGTGGTGAGATGATGGCTACATGCACGCCACATGCTCCCTCCCACATGCCGTGGAACATTCGCACGCCATACCACACGCGCCCACATCCCATACCACACGCGCCCACATCCCATACCACACGCTCCCACATCCCATACCACACGCGCCCACATCCCATACCACATGCGCCTACATCCCATACCACACGCGCCCCATCCCATACCACACGCGCCCACATCCCATACCACACGCGCCCACATCCCATACCACATGCGCCCACATCCCATACCACACGCGCCCATATCCCATACCACATCAGCGTGGCATGCCACACACTTGCACATGCCATGCCACACGCCACATGCCACACGCCTCACATCACGTGCCACATGCCCCAATGCCACATGCCGCATGCCACACGCCACAGGCCACATGCCACGTGCCCCGTGCCGCATGGCAGCATCCTCGTGCCCCATGGCAGCATCCTCGTGCCCCATGGCAGCATCCTCGTGCCCCATGGCAGCATCCTCGTGCCCCATGGCAGCATCCTCGTGCCCCATGGCCGCATCCTCGTGCCCCATGGCTGCATCCTCGTGCCCATGGCAGCATCCTCGTGCCCCATGGCAGCATCCTCGTGCCCCATGGCAACATCCTCGTGTCCCACGACAGCATCCTCGTGCCCCATGGCAGCATCCTCGTGCCCCATGGCAGCATCCTCGTGCTCCATGGCAGCATCCTCGTGCCCCATGGCAGCATCCTCGTGCCCCATGGCAGCATCTATTGGAGATAGGCTGCAATGTTGCACCTTTGTGTGTTAGTCATTTGTTTGTTTAGGGTTAGGAATGTTTGTTAGGTTGGGTGTAGCCTTTTTATCCCCAACCTATCCCAACCCAATCCATCCCAAATCCCCACGATTTGGGAGGATTCCCTTGGGATTCCCTCCGATTCTCCTTAACCCTTCCAACCCTCTCCGATGGTTAGTACTTAAGCTTGTATGCCCTCTCTCATTTTAATCAATCGAAGTCCCGTTTTCTTACATGGTATCAGAGCTCGTTTCCGCCTAAGCGGCTCTTGATCCTCTCGCTCCGTTGGAGCTTAGCATTTGCGTCTTACGACGCAAAGCTTTTCTAGCCGCCTCAACTCTGCGCGGCGCTTCTCCTCGAGCTGACTCTCGTCGCCCCGCATCTGCGCGGCTCTTCTCTTCGGGCCGACGCCCGTCGCCCCGCATCTGCACGGCTCTTCTCTTTGGGCTGACGCCCGTCACCCCGCATCTGCGCAGCGCTTCTCCTCGGGTTGACGCCTGTCGCCCCGCATCTGCGCGGCGCTTCTCCTCGGGCTGACGCCCGTCGCCCCGCATCAGCGCAGCTCCTCTCTTCGGGCTGACGCCCGTCGCCCCGCATCTGCGCGGCTCTTCTCTTTGGGCTGACGCCCGTCGCCCCGCATCTGCGCGGCTCTTCTCTTTGGGCTGACGCCCGTCACCCCGCATCTGCGCGGCGCTTCTCCTCAGGCTGACGCCTGTCGCCCTGCATCTGCGCGGCGCTTCTCCTCGGGCTAACGCCCGTCGCCCCGCATCAGCGCAGCTCCTCTCTTCGGGCTGACGCCCGTCGCCCCGCATCTGCGCGGCTCTTCCCTTCGGGCTGACGCACGTCGCCCCGCATCTGCGCGGCGCTTCTCCTCGGGCTGACGCCCGTCGCCCCGCATCTGCGTGGCGCTTCTCCTCGGGCTGACGCCTGTCGCCCCGCATTTGCGCAGCTCTTCTCTTCGGGCCGCAGCGCGTCGCCCCGCATCTGCACGGCGTTTCTCTTCGGGCCGCCGCCCGTCGCCCTGCATCTGCGCGTCACTTCTCTTCGGGCAGACACCAGTCGCCCAGCATCTGCACATCACCTTACGTCGGGCTGCCGCCCGTCGCCCCGCATCTGCTCATCGCACCTGTCTTGGGCCGTCGCCCGTCGCCCTGCATCTGCGCGTCGAAGCTGAACGGGCTGCCGCCCGTCGCCCTTGCAACGGCAGGGGGTCTGAGCGGCGAAGCAGAACGGGTGCAGCAGTTTAGCAGCAGCGGGTGCAACAGCGGGTGCAGCGGCGTAGCAGTACAGCAGCTGCATATTTAATCACTATTTCGTGACTTTCCGGACAGCTCGTTTCCTATTCAGTTCCGACAAATCGAGCATTGAAAATCCGCTTCGGAAAAGCGTCATTGTTCGGCGACTTAAGAGTTGCGCTCCGCGCAGGAGAAAGGGGCCCTTTACACCATGGCCTTCCCCTCTGCGTCCCTTGGTGCCCCAATCACTCCGCTGCGCCTTGACCCCAACGGCACAAGCCCCGATTTCAAGGAATGGAGCTACGGCATCGACAAGCACCTTTTGAGCCGCAAGGTCGAAGGTATCTGTCTTAAGAATGTCCTGCTCAACCGCGGCAAAGGGAAGATGCCCACTCTACCCAAGGAACTCCCGGCGAATGCCACTGAAGAAGAGTCCAATGCGCACGAAGATGTGACAACCAAGTACGAGAAAACTTACAGTGTGTGGGAGCAGGCCGACGCTGCTATCATTGGCGTGTTCGTCAGCACCACTCCTTCCGAGCTAGTCAAAACGTATCATAACTACCCGTTCGCCCATGCCATCTGGGAATACCTCAATGACCGCTTCCTCAACAAAACTGCTGTGGGGGTGGCAATCCTCATTCCTCGCTAATGGCATAAGAAGCTAAAGGCCACCCTCGAGTCACTCGACTTTCATCCTTCTGCCGCCGATCCGAGCCTTTTCATTCGCAAGAACGAGAAGCCGTTCTTCATTCTCGTCTATGTTGACGAAATGATCCTCGTCTCCAAGGAATCCGATCAGCTGGCAGCAGTCAAGCAAGCTCTAGGGGACGCGCTCGCGATGAAGGATCTCGGCGAACTCAAGAACTACCTTGAGATGTAAATCACGCGGAATCGTGAAGCCCAAACCATTACTCTCTCCCAAGAGTTCTACGTGAGCAATGTCCTCAAGCGCTTCGACATGTGTCGCACACACTCCTTCCCCCTTGGCTCGCTTCCCCCTTTTTCTTCCTGGTACTAGTTACCCTGGATCCTTCACCTTCTGCCCTTGGCGTCTTTTGTAGGTTATTACCTCTTGCTGCATCCTCTCAAGAAAAAGATCCCGAGGTCTACTCGCTATCCCCTCGTCTCCTTAGCTCTCCTTTATCTATCCTCATCGTGGATCTAACATTTGTCCGGGAATGCTTCCACTAGCAACAAGGCATACAAGTTTTCCCACGGTGTACGAGAGAACAAACAAAGTGATGAAGCGATAGCTCGGCCTTGGTTTTGTTCTCCCTCACTAGTGGAGGCATCCTGGGCCGAACCCTTCCCTCCCAACTGCTCTAGCCGCACGCCGTTTCGGGATTTTCTCCCCCGTGATGGCCCCTTGTAATTGCGCCATCCCTGCACCAATCCCCTCTCTGCATGCCTGCTCTCCGTGTCGCTTTCACCCTTGCTGACCTGGATGACGTCAGCTCTCGCACCATCCCAACTGTCGGCCTCAGCGCCAACCGCCTATCCTTGACTTCGATACTGTATATCCAAACCCACAATCGCATAACCCTATCTACAGGAAAAACTACACTCTATTCTTACCCCCAAACTTCCGCGCTGTCCCATGCATTCTTGGTACTTTTCTGTTACCAAGAGTCATGCGACACATGGACGAAGCCAAGTCAGTGGCTATGCCGCTTCCCCTGCAGCTGCTAGGCGTGTCCTTTGCTACCTTCAAGCCACCAAGGACTTTGTCCTCACTCTCGGCGGCATGTCCCCTCCTCTCCTCGAGGGGTACAGTGACTCCTCATGGGCTGACGACCAAGCTGACCGACGCTCCTCCCAGGGCTATTGCTTCACCCTTGGTAGTGGTGTCATCAGCTGGCGATCTACACGCTCATCGTCCGTCTCTTTGTCGTGTTGCGAAGCAGAGCTGTACGCAGGCACCATGGCAGCCCAAGAAGTCCGATGGCTTACCTACCTCATGGCTGAGCTCGAGTATCCTCAGCGGACCCCGACCCTATGGTGTGACAACGAGAGCACTATACACCTTACCAAAGACCCTGTCTTCCACTATCAGACCAAGCATATCGAGCTTCGGGACTTCTTTATGCGCGAGTTGGCCCAGCGTGGCCACTTGTGGGTGAAGCACATTTTTTGTGACTTTAACCTCGCAGACCTGTTCACCAAGTCTCTTGGACGCCGTGACCGCTACCGCCTCCTTCGTGCTATGCATCTTGGCGTCCCGATGACTTCAGACGTTGCAGCCTAGGGGGTGTGTTGGAGATAGGCTGCAATGTTGCACCTTTGTGTGTTAGTCATTTGTTTGTTTAGGGTTAGGAATGTTTGTTAGGTTGGGTGTAGCCTTTTTATCCCCAACCTATCCCAACCCAATCCATCCCAAATCCCCACGATTTGGGAGGATTCCCTTGGGATTCCCTCCGATTCCCCTGGGATTCCCTCCGATTCCCCTTATCCCTTCCAACCCTCTCCTATGGTTAGTACTTAAGCTTGTATGCCCTCTCTCATTTTAATCAATCAAAGTCCCATTTTCTTACAGTATCCTCCTGCCCCATGGCATCCTCGTGCCCCATGGCAGCATCCGCGTGCCCCATGGCAGCGTCCTTGTGCCCCATGGTAGCATCCTCGTGCCCCATCGCAGCATCCTCGCCCACTCTTCATGTCTCCCACCCTGTGCCGTTGCTGCCTCTTTATGCCACTGTCCTTCACTCTCCTTCCCCACTCTTCCCCTTGTCCGCCACCAACACACTTTGCCCGCTGCTATCATAACACCCCCCTGTCACCCCCGCCCCCCATCAGGTGCGTGTGCTGCTGCTGCCCAACCTGCCGCTGTATGTGCGTCTGCTGCAGGCCGAGATGGGGGAGGCCATGCGCCCCGCCTCCCCACCCGCCTCTGCCAAGCAGCACGAGGCATGGCGCGTCTGGGGTGCCGTGCAGGTGAGGGCGGATGGGAGCCGTGCAGGTGAGGGCGGATGCTTGCCGTGCAGGTGAGGGTGGATGCTTGCCGTGCAGGTGAGGGCGGATTGGTGTCGTGCAGCTGAGGGCAGATGGGTGCCGTGCAGGTGAGGGCGGATGGGAGTTGTGCAGGTGAGGGCGGAAGGAAGCCGTGCAGGTGAGGGCGGATGCTTGACGTGCAGGTGAGGGCGGATGGGAGCCGTGCAGGTGAGGGCGGATGGGTGCCGTGCAGGTGAGGGCGGATGGGAGCCGTGCAGGTGAGGGCGGATTGGAGCCGTGCAGGTGATGGCGGATGCGAGCCGTGCAGGTGAGGGCGGATGGAAGCCGTGCCGGTGAGGGCGGATGCTTGCCGTGCAGGTGAGGGCGGATGGGAGCCGTGCAGGTGAGGGCGGATGGGTGCCGTGCAGGTGAGGGCGGATGGGAGCCGTGCAGGTGAGGGCGGATGGGAGCCGTGCAGGTGAGGGCGGATGGGAGCCGTGCAGGTGAGGGCGGATGGGAGCCGTGCAGGTGAGGGCGGATGGGGATGGGTGTTCTCTTGGAATGAAGCTGATGTTCTTGGATTCGTGTTTGGCTTCGCATGGCAGGGACGGCTGCTTCTGCTGTCCTGGCTTGTTCTGCTGCGTGATGACTGCTGTGGACACTGTGAGCTGCTTCTTGTGGGGACTGCTGCCTTGCTAGTCTCAGTGATCCTCTTGCAACCCGCCCGTGGTCTTTTCACCTGAGCCTCACCACGTATGACAGTTTTCCCTCTTACTGCGGCCCGTGTGTAATGACACGGGCAGTTTTCCCTCTTACTGCGGCCGTGGAAGTCTTCATTCTCCCCGTGTTTCTCATCCCTTTCCTCACCCGTCCTCTTCTCCCAGCATGCGGCATCAGTGGCGGTGGCGCCTCACCTGCGGCTGTACCAGCCAGCGGTGCTGCGCGCCCTGCTGGAGGGGGGAGAGCCGGGAACTGCAGCAGGCAGTGGGCAGAGAGGTGCGCATGCGGGTGCACAGGCAAGTGGCAGGGCAGACACAACACGTGGCGGGGCAGACACAACAGGAGCAGCGGGAGCAGCATGGGCGGGTGGGGGAGTGTCAGGAAGGGCAAAGCTGCCTCCAAGGGGGTTGAGGCTTGCTGCCAGTCCTCGGGTGGCCGTGCCTGCGGTGCGCACCGTGCCCCCGCTGCCGCCTCCTCTCCCATACGCGCAGGCAGGCAGGGAGGCGGCGCTGCTGCTCTTCTTCCCTGCGCTGCAACGCCGCCAGCAGCGGTTCGGCGGGTACGCGGGGCTGGGGGGGCTGGGGGGGTACGGGGGCATGGGGCTGGACGAGGGGGGCTACGACGACGGCGACAGCAGCGAGTGGGAGGTGGGCGGCGCGGGGAGGATGTGGGGCGTAGCGGAGCGCGTGGGGGCGGTGGGGCCGGTGGTGGTGCGCAGTGAAAATGGGGGCGGGCGGGACTATGAGGTGGAGGACGAACGCACCAAGGGCGCTCTAGCAGCCCTGGCAGGGGTGGGGAGCGCTGAGAAGGGAGGGCAGGGGCAGGGGACGTCAAGTGGTGAAGAGGGGGAGAATGTGGGTGTGATGGTTGAGGGGCTGGTGCACTTGCTAGGGGATGCCATGATTCCATTTGTACCTACCGTACCCTTGTTCATGCACCTGTGAGGGTCTCACAATGTTCGAGATTCACAGCTTAAGGCTGGTGTGTGGCTGCTAGAGCAGGCCCTAAGATTGGTTTAGGGTCACGCTGATTTATCATCCTTGCCCCCTGCGTTTAGGCTGATTTTGCAGCCTTGCCCCTGAAAAAAATGCTGAAATTTTCAGCCTTACCTAAAAAAAAATCGCTGATCAATCAGTAGTTATGAAAAAAAGTCTGAGGCACATTCTGAATTATCCTTCACGAACTGGCGCCGACTTTCAATAACGAGCCTTGCGATTGCCTAAAGCAGTTGAAATGCCAGTGATTGGCTGAAGTGTCAACTTATACATATGATGTATGTAGAAGCTACAGGCTAGCCTAGGTTTGTGCTTCTAGTGAGTACAACCCCAACAGGTATATGTTCTAAGTTTCTCACACTAGTCAATTATTCTTGCATTCTAACATGATATCACGCGTAGGTTAGGTCCACCCACCCACTTCCGCCCACGCCCTAGCCTACCCCCCGCCTACCTAGATCACGCGCCCGCCCGGCCCTCAAACGCCCCCCCCCCTGGCCCCGTCGCGCCCTCCTGGCTCCGCCCGCCCCGTCGCGCCCGCCTGGCCCCTCCGCGCCACCCTGGCCCCTAGCGCCCGCCCAGCCTGTAGAACCCGCCTAGCCCCGTCGCACCCGCCTGGCCCTGTCGCGCCCCCCTGGCCCCGTCGCGCTACCCTGGCCCCTAGCTCCCGCCCTGCCCGCCCGCTTGCCGCGCCTGCTGTTGTCGCTCTCGCTGACCCCTCTGCGGGTCCTGTCGTCGCTCGCAGCTCCACTTCCCTTCCCTGTCCAGCCGTTCCCTCAGGCTCCCTTACAGGCCTCCACGTTCCCTCGTTCTCCAGGAACCAGGTGGGTGTCGGCTGTCTTCAGGACCTCGGCGTCACCACTACGTTCCCTGGGCACGAGCGGTTCGCTGTCTGTACCGAGGCTGTCTCAAGTTCCCCCCTTGCGACGTTCCCGCGGGACCTGGTGTCCGGTCTGTTTACCCTCGACACCGCTTCCCCCCCGGTTGGTGCGTCCTCCCAAGTCGCTGCTGCTTGCTCGTGTCGGTCCCTCACTCACCCGTCTCTTTTGTGGCACCACCGCTTAGGTCACCCTGCTCTCCCGCGTCTGCCTCACATGTCTCAGCACGGACTTGTCTTCGGCCTCCCCGCGTCGCTCCCCGCACTTCCCCCCTCGACTGCGCCACCGTGCACGCCTTGCGTCGAGGGCCGGCTCCGCCGTGCCCCTCACTCCTCCTCGCTTCGCCCTGCTACTGCTCCACTTCAGACCTTGCACCTAGACGTTTGGGGCCCAGCCCCCGTCCCCGGACCGCGCGGTGAACGCTACTTTCTTGTGCTCTTCGACGACTACACGCGCTACACCACGGGGTTTCCCCTGGAGCGGAAGGCCGACGTGCCCGACGTTCTTCTCCCGTGGGTTGTGGCTGCGCGTCTTCACCGCTGTCTCCCCGTGTTGTGTCTCCACTCTGACCGTGGCGACGAGTTCGCCTCTGGTCGGCTTGGACAGTTCTGTCGTGCGGAGGGCATCACCCAGTCGTACACCTTGCCGGACTCGCCCTAGCAGAATGGGGTTGCTGAGCGCCGCATCGGCTTGGTCATGGAGGTTGCTCGTACCTCCATGATTCATGCCGATGCCCCCCATTTTCTATGGCCGTTCGCTGTTCGCTACACTGCTCACCAGCTTAACTTGTGGCCCCGCTCCCAGCGGCCGCAGGTTTCGCCGACCCTCCTTTGGACCGGGTCCCCCGGTGACGCGTCTGCGTTCCACGTCTGGGGTTGCCTTGCTCACGTTCGTGCCTCTGGCACGGACAAGCTCACTGCCCGCACTGTACCCTGTGTCTTCTCAATTTCCCCCTGGACTCGTCGGACTGGCTCTTCTACCACCCGCAGTCTCACCGCTTCCTACACTCTCGTGAAGTCACCTTTGACGAGTCAGTCTCCTTCTACCGTCGCTTCCCTCACCGAGGTCTCCTGGTTTCCCCCCCCTGTTCCTTGCTCCCTCTCCCCCGGTAGCCCCTCCTCCTCTCCCGCCTCGTCCTGCCCCGTCTGGTGTCTCTCATGTCACTCCCCTCCCGTCGTTTGTCCCCGTTGAGGAGTCTGCTGTCTCTGGTGGTCCCCCCGGCCCGTCCTTGCCGCGTCCCCCTTCCCCGGTGTCTCAGCCCCCCCTGTCGTAGTCGCCGCCGCCGCCGCCGCTACCGCGCTTGGCCTCTGGGGGTGCTGGCGTTGAGGAGGGTGTTCGTCCTGCGGCTCCTGGCATGGTCTGTCCCGGCGGGACTGGGGGTGCCGCTGGTGCTGGAGGGGGTTCTCGCTCTGAGGGTGTTGGTTCTGGGGGTGCTCCCGTTGAGTGTTCTCCCGGCGGTCGTCGTGCCCCTGCCGGTCCGCGGGTTGAGCACCAGTCACAGCAGCAGCCGCAGAAGCCGTCGCCGCCGCTCTCCGCTCTTCGCCTGCTCGGCCTTCCCTCCCCTGACCGCTCGCCGGTGTCTCCCCCACCACCTTCTGACCTTCCTGTCTACGGCCCTTTGTTCCCGCCGCCGGACTCGTCTCCGACCCGTCTTCCTCCGCGTTCCCCTTTTGTGTCTCCTCCGCTGTCTCCTGACCCTACACCTCCGTCCCACGTCTGGTCTCGCCGTCCCTCCCGTGCTCATCCCGTCTCTCCTGTCCCGCGCTCCCACCATATGTAGCTCAGTTCTCACTCGTCTCCTCCTCCCCTCCTCCCGTCGCCTCCTCCCTCGTCGCTTGTGGTCGCCCCTCCCCCGCTGTCTGACTACCTTCGTGCCGCTCGTCCCCTTATCCCTTGGGTTCTTGCCTCTCTTGTTACCGACCCGTCTGTTCCTGTCTCGCGTCTTGACGCGCTTGTCACTGCTGTAGCTGACTTCGCCTCTACCTGCTGCCTTGACTACGCTACCACTCTGGTCTCTGACCCTGCCCGTCCTCTGTCCGTCGCGGGTGCACCAGCCCTTGGCAGTGACGTTCTAGAGGACATGCAGTACGAGCTTGCTTTCCTGTTTGAGGCTGCTACCCATCTATGTTCCATGCTGCTAGTCCTAGAGGGTGACCCACACGCTTTCGACATCCCGACCCCTCGCACTTACGATGAGGCGGTCTCGGGACCTTGGGCCTCTCAGTGGATGGCTGCCATGGAGCAGAAGTTGGCATCTTGGAGATCCACTGGCACCTACGTCGACGCAGTTCCCACACCTGGGGTGAACGTAGTCGATGGCCGCTGGCTCTTCAAGGTGAAGCGCCCTCCTGGGGAGCCGCCTGTGTTCAAGGCGCGCTACGTGGCTAGAGGCTTCCGTCAGCGTGAGGGGGTGGACTTCTTTCAGACTTTCGCTTTGACCCCGAAGATGACTACTCTTCGGGTGCTGCTACACGTAGCAGCTCAGCGTGACTATGAGCTTCACTCCCTCGACTTCTCCACTGTGTTTCTTCAGGGCAGTCTACACAAGCAGGTCTACCTGCGCCACCCTTAGGGTTTCACTGGCACCTTCCCTCCTGGGACCTAGTGGCTCCTGCAGCGCCCCGTCTATGGCCTGCGGCAGGCTCCCCGTGAGTGGCACGACACGTTGGGTGCTACCCTTGCTGACCTGCAGTTCTTTCCGTCTTCTGCTGACCCCTCGCTCTTCGTTCGTGCTGGCCAGACTCCGTTCTACATCCTTGTTTACATCGACGACCTGGTCTTCGCCACTGCCGACAGGGACGCACTGGCCTCGGTGAAGGCAGAGCTGCTGAAGAGACACACCTGCACTGACCTTGGAGAGCTGGGCCGTTACCTTGGCTTGCAGATCTCCAGGGACAGAGCGGCGCGCACCATCACCCTCACTTAATCACACTTGGTGCGCCAGGTCCTTTAGAGGTTCGGCCTTCAGTTCTCCTCTGCACTGCCCACCCCTTTGACTGTAGACCACAGACTCTCTTCTCCAGTTCCTGAGGAGCCAGTAGAGCCCAGTGGCCCTTATGCAGAGCTGGTGGGTTGCCTCATGTACTTGATGACTTGCACTCGTCCAAATCTTGCATACCCTCTCAGCATCCTGGCTCGCTTTGTGGCGACAGGCAGACACTGACCATAGCAGTGGTTGGTAGCTAAGAGGGTTTTGCGTTATCTAGCAAGTACATTGGGCATGGGGCTAGTGCTAGGAGGACGCAGGCCAGTGGTCCTGAGAGGGCACACAGACGTTTCGTGGGCCGACGACGCTGAGACGCTCAAGTCCTCTCAGGGCTACTGCTTTAGCCTTGGTGCAGGCGCTGTCTCGTGGAGGTCCACCCGCTCGTCCTCTGTTGCACAGTCTAGCTGCGAGGCTGAGATCTACGCAGGTGCCATGGCGGCACAGGTGCTTTGCTAGCTGAAGTTCCTGCTCACAGACTTAGGTGAGTAGCTTAGCTCTGCCCCGATCATGTACGCTGACAACAGGGCCATGATCCTCCTCTGTTAGGAGCCTTGACTGGAGGGAAGAGCGAAGCACATCCAGCTGCGGTACCTCCTCCTGCACGAGCTGCAGCAGCGACGTCAAGCCCGCGTAGTTCACTTGGCCTCCGATTTGGCCCCTAAACCCTAAACCCTGATATCTTTACGAAGGCGCTTGTGCCTAAAGATCATCAGTGGCACTGTGTATAGCTTGGTCTAGTTCCAGTAGCTCCTCACTTGATGGGACCTTGATTGTGTACTACTCTTATTATATTCTCCTTATTGGCCTTGTGGCTTTTGCTCCAGTGGCCGAACTAGTAGTGCCGCCCTGGTTTGCTCTTGTCTTGTTTGTACTCTCCTGACTAGTCTTTAGACCCTTGCCTCAGAGGTTGGACTAGTAGTGCCACCCTGAGTTGCGTGTCTCTTGCCAGGCACTGCCCCTTGTCTAGCCTAGGGGGTGTGTCAACATATATTTGTATATGTTATAGGCTAGATAGGTGCATGCTCATAGGGGGTACAGCACCATAGCACAAAACCTCCCTGTATGGCACAATCTAGTTCATCACGTTATTCTAACAGTAACACCAGAGTTAGTGTTACATCCTTGTTATACTTTAAAGCCCGCAGCAAAAATATCAAACCTGAGACCAACTTGAAAGAAGCTTGGATGGTTTTTGTACTAAGGGAAGAAAAGAGGAAAGTTTTGCAAAACACACTGTTCCAATTTTCAAGGGCCACAAAGCTCGACAACTGAAATTGCATTCTGATTCGTTCACGTCAATCCAACCGATCCGCGATCACTGTGCGAACACTGTCAGACCAGGTCGTCAGGCCAAAATGTGGGTTTCGGATCGCACAAGTTCGTGTACAGCCAACGCGACGAAAAGTCGAAACGGCACGGAAATCAACTTGGGCCCAACTTGATTTTCAAGTTGGGCCTAGGTTTGCTTCTCTGGGAACTTTTGCACGACCAGCCGCGATCACACGCCGTTACTAACACGTCGAGGTATGCCATTGCTACGCCGTCAGCTGGTGATTAGCAACATTACCGACTGCTTTCATACCGCCACAGGCCGACCCTTAGCCCAGATCTTGGGGCAATTGCGGACTGTATAGCGCTGCCAGAAGAAGTTGCCGCCAAGCGAGCAGCAGCCGTGGTGTTCCACGCTGTGATGAGACTCAGCATCGCGCGGGCTGAGGAGGGTCGCCCACAGAACAAAACTGAGTTCACTACACAAATAGACCCAGCCTTCAGGGTATTTTTGAGAATTCTAAAAAATACCCTGCAAATTCAAGGACTTCATTTTTCTCGGTTTGTTATAGCTTGGAAATTGCCGAACAAGTTTTGCTCTGATTAGTTAGAGCTAAACTAGTGTAGGTGGGTATTTGTAACCAGTTGGATGTCGCCCAAAAGTTGGCGACGTACCTTATGGAGCTTCCCAATCTGTATGAGTGTTTGCAAAACTTTGACAGCAAGAGAAGTAGCTGGCGGAGCGCTCCACTTGGAGCTGCAATTCTTTGAGAGGCTTGATGGCTCAGATTTCTCGAGCTCAAGCAAGAAGGGTAGTAGAAGAAGTGATCAGTGAGGAAGTCTGATCGTTAGTGTGCTGATGAAGGCTCTTTTGCCGAAACGCGTACACGCGCATCCGGACTAATTGTCTGGGTTTCCTTACTAGTCACGATTTCGCGTTACCTTTCTTGCTTCTTAGCCTAGCTTAGTATCGATCTAAGAAACTATTCCGTGGCTTGCTGCAGGTTGAACCCATTTAATCTTAACTGAGTTTGCTGCACAGATAGACCTGGCCTTAACTCGAATCCTAGAGCAAATGGCGGTAGCAAGTGGGATGACGCCACCCAACTAAGAGAAAAGGGTGAATATCTGGGAAACCGACTTCGATGACGCCGAGGTACGTCGCGCCACGGTTTAGGCATCTTTCACGTGCTCTCATACCCACGCCCTCTCCTACATAGCTACTTGGGTACGGTAACAAGCCCCCATGCGTGGCAGCACGACGGTACGGCCTGCCGCCGAACAGCGCGGGGAACCGAATCGGTGAGGATGTGGGGAAACTGGGGAGAGGAAGAGGGGGAGCTGCGAGTAAGAAGGGAACTGGGGAGAGTTAGAGGGGGAACAGGGGAGAGGAAGAGGGGGAACTGGGGGAAGGAAGAGGGGGAACTGGGGAGAGTAAGAGGGGGAACTGGGGAGAGGAAGAGGGGGAGTTGCGAGTAAGAGGGGGAACTGGGGAGAGTAAGATCGCATTCGTACGTTTGACCGATGACGAAGTTTGACCATGCGATCCGATTTGGTCAGGTTTTGGTGGGAAAAGTGGGGTGGTACCCCACTTGGACCACTACGGCTGGCTGTGGGTTGTGACAAGTCGAATCGAACACTTGCCTCTAAATATTGAACGGAAAAATCGCGCGCTCAATCAAGAGGCGCGATCGAGTCGTCAGGCGCCTGCAAATTTGGGGTGGTTTGGTCGCGCAGCGATTGCCAAACCTGACGGCCACCTCCCGCCCAAGTGCATGAAATTTTGCATTTTCCAGTCGCGGTGCGCGCAAACCAGAACTCCCAAAGTTGAATTGGCGATCTATCCAAAGACAACCACCGCAACAACCCAACCATCTACAAAAGAAAGAACAATGCACTCGAAAACCAATGCATTCACCCCACTGGTGGGCAGTTTGAAAACGATTTCGTACACCTTCGGCGTCAATTTGGGGTCACATGGATCAACTCTCTGCCAACACTCTCTAGGTCACGCCATTCATCGCTCACTTGCCCTAGTCGTCCCCCTCTCTCACGTCGTTACTCCCTTTCTGCCGCCATCTCTCCCTCATTTGCATCCTTTCTTGCCGCGCGCCGTCCCCCTTGATCTTGCCTCGTCCCTCTTTACCCGGTCTGTCCTTGTAACGCATACTAAACCTACCCAGCGCAATTTGCGCGACCTAGCTAGGGCGCTATAGCGTGACCTGTGCTAGGTCGCGAGCATGGAAAAGTTGTGCTAGGGAAGGATGGGTTGGGTGTACAAATGTGGTTAGCCACCCAACCCAAGGCAAACGTGGTTTGGTAATTCCAGCCCTTTATGTTGAGGCTTGGGAATTCCCAAGTCTACATATTGCCAACCAATGGTTGGATTTGCAACCAACCACAGATTGACAGTTGGTGTTACAACCAACTCAATCCAACATTTTCTTCCACACACTTGCTCTCAAATGGGTAGCAACCCAACCTAAAATGCCACCTAAGCAACCCAACTCTAGGAGCTCCTCCACCTTGTTGCCATGGAGGAGTTGGAGCTCCCCAAGGGGTCTAGGGAGGGGTTGAGCTTCCCCAAGCTCATTCTCCATTTCCCAACTCCAACAATCTAATTTGGAAATGGGATTTTCTCTAAGTCTTTGAGCTCTCCTCACAGCTTCCCCTACACAACTCTCTCAAGGACTTCTTCATTCAAGCCTCTCCTTTGAAGACTTCATCAACAACCTCAAGGCTACTCTAGGGATAAGCTAGGGTTATTATTAGATTGGAAAGCATCCCTTGCTTGTAACCCTACTATAATAGCCTTGGTTGTTACAGTCCTTCGTCACTCTCTCCGAGGACACGCCCTCCTCGCTTTTCTTAGCTTCCCTCCCTCACATGCACCGTTGCATCCTCACAGGCACCTTCCGGCCCTCACCCGCGCCGTCCCTCTCTATGGCGCCGTGTCCGCTCCTCACCTGTGTCGTCCCTCTCTATGGCGCCGTGTCCTATCCTCACCCGTGCTGTCCCTCTCTCAGCCGTATCGTCACTTGTTTCCAGAACAACAACTGTCGCAGTTTCACGTTGACAGGGCGCCACTAGCTTCACAGGTCTGTGCTTTCTGTGCTGGAGCAGGCCTCTCTGGTAGTGTCATTACGAGCAGGGGATGGTAGGTATATTTCTTGCTCTATTGTGCGTCTTTTTGTCACACCCTAGGCTGTCCCCAGCACCCGTGCGACATCCCTTGCTTCGCGCAGTGTTTTTTTTCGGGTGCTACACTTAGCCTTCTTTGACACCGAACCCAACTTCTAGTTGGGCCCAACTTGAAGCAGGGTTTGCTACTTTAGCTAGGGGCTTTAAGACTTGAGCAAGGATCTTTGCTGGAATGGTAGACTAGTACGACAGTGAAAGTCTTAGAACTTGTGAGTGGTGTCCTGAATTTACTGAAGAACAAGTTTATAATAGAAGAGAAACAAGCTACTTTCATACTTGCTAGAAGTACCTGTTCGGCAGTGTACATGTTCAATGATATTTGCGCTATGCGCTCTAATCACTACTAAAAGGGGCGCGACTGTTTGCGTGACTGAAACGGCATGCTGTCGTAATCATCCAGACAAGAGCTATTTGTTGATGTCATACTACGGATGCCAACTACAATATAACTCGATAATATCTATCAGAACTACTTACAGAAATGCTTAAGTAAGAATTTATCACAACACTCCCCTTCATTTCTGGAAGTCCGATAGTGTCACTTCTTGATAATTCCGCAGAGCTCCTTGCAGTATTGGAACTTCTTACGTGTCAGCTTCTTTGTGAGAAAAACTGCAGCCATTTCATTGGTCGAGCAGTAGACCAATCGCATTCTCCCCTTCTCAACTTCATCATTGAAGAAGAAGTATCGTAGCGAATGTGTTTCGTCTTGTTGGCGAAGCCGGATTGGTGCGCAATTTTGATCGCACTTTGGTTGTCGCATTGCAAGGTGAACTGTGTACTTGTCGTTAATTTCGCTTCCTCCAGTAGCTCTTGTAGATAGAGACCTTCGCAAGTGGCTATGCAAGCAGCTTTAAACTCGGCTTCACCTGATGATAAAGCTATGAGCTCTTGCTTTGTAGAATTCCATGAGATGGTCTCGATAGGTTCGAGATGATAGATGAAGCCGGTGCGAGATCGGCGATTAAAATTATCTGCTGCATGATCAGCATCGACATACCCGCTCATATAGAGTTTTCGTAGTGGTGACTTGATAGGTAAGTCGGACTTCAGATGTCGAAATGAAATACAGTACAGCGCGAAGAAGATCTAGCCGATTCTCCCCCTCAGGTCGACACAAATATTGCGCGAGCTGGCTAGCGGTATAAGCGAGATCTGGGCGACACGTTACGGCCGCGAATAGAAGACAACCCAGCTGCTGCTGATAGAGCTGTATTTTAGTGATGTCGAGTGGATTTGTATCGGGTTTGTAGTCCGTAGGTAGAGATCGGTAAGGTGTGGTGAGGTTAAACATGCGGCTAGTATAGCGGCGTACTTGGAAGCGATAAGATGAATAGCAATTGGTGTGCGGCGAATGTTGAAGCCAAGAAATTGTGTGACAGTAGGTGTGATGGGGATCTGTAGGTGTTGTTGAAGTGTGTGTTCGAAGGCAGTAGCGTGGGAATCAGTAGTGCTAATGTAGAGTACCTCGACACATGAAAACCCATTTGCCGGTAAGTACCTTACTCCCCTTGACTTCTTTTAGTGGGATCAAATCCCATGTACCTCGCTTTTCCAGAGTTGCTAACTCCCGGTCCCAAAACTTGTAACCCAGTTTCTGCGAGTCTCGAAAGCACGCGAGCCTTCAAATAGCCGGGCAGGGTTGGCAGCTGCTGCCTGGTGAGCACAAAAACCATGTAGGGTGAGTCGTCCGTTGAAATGACAATCACGCGCTGGTATGATTTTACTCGTGCGAAGATCCATGATTTTCCATGCGTAAAACTGCTTCTCGATGCCAAGATGAATACCCCATGTAACCCAACTTCTGTAAATATTTTCCAAGTATTGCAGTTGGAGGGCGGTATTGGACGATGCAGCCAAAAACTGTTAAATGTATTGTGTTGCAAATTATTTTTGTCCATTGCAGATGCGGCGAAGAAAATTGTGGAAGAGATGTTGTGGACAGCAAGTTGTGAAGAAGATCTGCATGGTCCAAGGCGTATGTCCAAAAAATTGGTGGAAGGGCAGCTTGAGTTAGTAAAACAGGCATCTTCTCCTGTAAGGTCCTGTTCATTCGCTCAACTACCCCCATCTATTGGTGTTGATGTGGCGGAGACCCTCGGCGTTTGATACCTAGGGTTTTAATAAACTGAGTAAAAGTGTTACTGGTATACTCTCCTGCACCATCACTTTAGATTCTTGAAGCTTCTTCTTTGATTCTCTTTCAGCGACCACGAGCCATGCGACGAAGATAGAGTGAGCCATATGGTGAGCTGGAATGTGGATAGTCCAGACATAGCGAGTACAAGCTTCGATAAAGGATATCATATAGAGCTCCCCCTTTGGCCCTGCTTAAGTAAGTTCAGGATGTCGCTGTAGACTTTCTGCATAAGTGTGTAGCAAATCTATATGGGAAAATGACTTGGAAAGGGTTCATGAGGAAGATTATCAGTGGTACACATCATGCAGACGGTCGGTCAGGAGGATGGCTTCATCTCTGTTCCATCAGGTAAGAGTAAACTATTATTGTCAAGAACTGATGCCCGTATAGAATGATTGAGAATCCCCTAAGAGAGATGACCTAACCGTTCATGCCATATGTCCTCTGTTGCTCTGTGTCTTGTTGATCGCAGATAAAAATCAGCATTAGTGGAAAAATAAGAAATGATGAAAGGAGAAAGCACTGGAGATTGTTCGGGTTGGCCGGGAACGAAACGAGTAAGAGGTAACTTAGTAGTTTTAACCTCCACGTAAAGAATTTCGTCTGGTTCCAAATCTAATTCCCCTTCTTTGATGTCTGTTTCTTTTGTATCTGCTGCAAGTTGACCGATGAGAACCCCTGTTTCTGCTTCGCCGCTACTCTGCTACTCAGCTGCTTCTGTTTCACTGCTACTACTACTTGGCCCCCAAGGTACTTCAGGTTTGTTGGTGAGTTGGGCTAGAGTAGCATAGTTCCGCCACGCTGTATCTTCTTTGGCTGTGTTTGTTGGCCAGGTATCAAGAGTTGTGATAACTGCAGTGGCTTTACAAGAGGTTGTTGGAACTGCAGTTGCACGGAATTCCACGTCGACCCTTTGATAATCAGTTTCTTCAGGATGTTGCCAAGGTCCAAGAGAAATCACTCTTTCGGAATCGGCCGAAGTTCCTTGGTCTTCAAATTGAAGAACAGAGACACCATATTGGGTGGCAGGTCTCCCGCAGCTGGATGTGCTTTGCTCCGCCCTCAATTCGAGGCTCCTGACACAGGAGGATCATGGCCCTGTTGTCAGCATATAGAACAAGGACAGAGCTAGGCCGCACACTTAAGTCGGTGAGCAAGAAGGTCAGCCAGCGAAGCTCTCGTGCCGCCATGGCACCGGTGTAGATCTCAGCCTCACAGCTAGACAGAGCAACAGACGAGGAGCCAGTGGACCTACACGAGATGGCACCTGAACCAAGGCTAAAGCAGTATCCCTGGGAGAACCTAAGGGGCTCAGCGTTGTCTGCCCAAGAAGGGTCTGTGTGCCCAGTAAGGACCACTCGCCTGCGTCCTCCCAGCACTAGCCCTATGCCCAATGTACTTGCTAGATAACGCAAAACCCTCTTAGTAGCCGACCAGTGCTCTCGTTGGTGTCTGCCTGTGGCCACAAAGCGAGCCAGGATGCTGAGAGGGAATGCAAGATCTGGACGAGTGCAAGTCATCAGGTACATGAGGCAACCCACCAGCTTTGCGTAAGGACCACTGGGCTCTACTGACTCCTCGGGAACAGGAGCAGAGAGCATGTGGTCTACTGGCAGATGCGTGGACTGTGCGGAGGAGAATCGAAGACCGAACCTCTGAAGGACCTGGCGCAACAAGTGTGACTGTATGAGAGTGATGGTGCACGCTGCTCTATCCCTGGAGATCTGCAGGTCAAGGTAGCGGCGCAGCTCTCCTAGGTCAGTGCAGGTGTATCTCCTCAGCAGCTCGGCCTTCACGGAGGCCAATGCGTCTCTGTCTGCAGTAGCGAAGACCAGGTCATCTACGTAGACAAGGATGTAGAACAGAGTTTGGCCTGCACGAACGAAGAGCGAGGGGTCTGCAGAGGACGGAAAACTGCAGGTCAGCTAGCGTAGCACCCAGCGTGATGTGCCACTCACGGGGCTCCTGTCGCAGGCCGTAGACAGGGCGCCAGAGGATCCACTGGGTCCCAGGAGGGTGTTAGGATTAAGGACGGAGTCTAGATGAACTTAGGAGCTAGAATTACTCAAATTATAGATCCGAAATTATGGACAGAAAAGTCGTCTCCACAAGAAACATCGTCGACAAACACTAGCTGTTGAAATGCCGCAAAACTCGGATATGTTGTAGCTCTTAATCTCAGCTACCATTCCCAAGTTGAATCACATTGATTGATTCAGTATTCTTGACGCTATGAATTTCGACGCATGGAGGGGTATGCTGTAGGAGAAGAACTTAACTCAATCTCAAACTTTAATCAAGGTTCAACAATCTCACAAGGAATAAGAGGAGCAAGAGAAAGGTTGGGATAGGAAGAGAGGGATGAGAGGGAAGGTCCCGAGAGAGTCCCCAACCAAGGAAACCCGATAAGCACAAAGTTCCCTCCCTATAGGAACCTCAACTTTGTCCTCTGTCCCTTCCCAACCAATCCATCCAAGTTGGCCACCCTTGCCAACCTAGTTTAGTTGTTCCCAACCAATTTGCAGCTGCTACAGTAGAGTGACGATTTTTCCCAACCCTCAAAGGTCCCAACTCCATAGTGAGTCACCCCACAACTTCACTTTGTAACCGCCGCAATTGTAATGCAAGCTCATGAACTTTGAATCTTCATAGCTTTCGCGTTCTTGCTCCGATTGAAGGGATTATTGTTGCGTCGGAAAGATCCTCTCAAGATCTATCATCACAAATACCTGCTCAAACAAAATAACACAAAACACATTCCCAAAATCCAGAACACACCATACACAAATTCTTTCACACACATTCAAACCATACATGCAAATTGAAACAACAGATGGGAGGTAGACAGAATGTGATAGCATATGATGATGTCACACAACAGAGGGAAGGTACTCATAAAGCCTTGCGGTCGGCGTAGGTAGAGCTGCTCGTGTAGACTGCTCTGGAGAAATGGTGTGGAGAAAGTTGAGGGAGTGTAACTTGTAGTCACGCTGCGCTGCTACGTGTAGCAGCGCCCGAAGAGTAGTCATCTTCGGGGTCGGGGCGAAGGTCTGAAAGAAGTCCACACCCTCGCGCTGACTGACGCCTCTAGCCACGTAGCGCACCTTGAACACAGGCGGCTCTCCAGGGGGGCGCTTCACCTTGAAGAGCCACCGGCCATCATCTATGTTCACCCCAAGTGGGGGAACTGCGTCGACGTAGGTGCCGGTGGATCTCCAAGATGCCATCTCCTGCTCCATGGCAGCTACTGTATCCACTAAGAGGCCCAGGGTCCCGAGGTTGCCTCAGCGTAAGTTCGAGGGGTCGGGATGTCAAAGATGTCTGGGTCACCCTCATGGACTAACAGCATGGAACAGAGATGAGGAGCAGCCTCAGACAGGAAAGCAAGCTCGTACTGCCTGTCCTCTAGGACGTCACTATCAAGGGCAGACGCACCCCCGACGGAGGGAGGACAGACAGGGTCAGAGACCAGAGCAGTGGCGTAGTCAAGGCGGCGGGTAGAGGCAAAGTCAGCGACAGCAGCGACAAGAGCATCAAGACTTGAGACAAGGAGAGACGGGTCGTTAACGAGGGAGGCAAGGACCCGAGGAACAAGAGGACGAGCGGCACGAAGGTCGTCAGACAGAGGGGGAGGCACGACAGCGAGCGACGACAGAGGAGGCGAAGGAAGGAGGGGAGGACAAGACGCGTAGGAATGAAGCAACATAGGGTGAGAACGCTGAACAGGAGAGGCAGGACAAGCACAAGAGGGACGGCGAGATCAGACGTGAGAGGGAGGCATCGGGTCTGGGGACAGAGGAGGAGAGACAAGAGGGGAACAAGGGGGAAGACGCGCCGAAGACGAGTCCAGCGGAGGGAATAGAAGGCCGTAGACAGGAAGTGGAGGAAGTGGCGGGGGAGGCGCAGGCGAGCGGTCAGGGGAGGGAAGGCCGAGAAGGCGAAGGGCGGACACCGGCGGGGACTGCTGCTGCTGCTGCTCGACGCCGACACCTGGACCGCCAGCTGCACCACGGCTACCTCTGGAACACACCACTCCAGCACCCCAAGAACGAGCACCCCCAGAGCGAAAACTCTCTCCAGCACCAGTGCCACCCCCAGGCCCGCCGGGACAAGCCACGACAGGAACCCCAGGAGCCCTCCTCAACGCCAACACCCCCAGAGTTAACGAACGGTTGCTGCTGCGGCGGCGGCAGCTATTGCTGCGGTGGCGGGAGCTATTGCTGCGGCAACAATTACGATGGCAGAGGAGGAGACACTGGGGGAGAGGCTGGCGGCGGGATCGGTGCAACGGGGCCACTAGAGTCAGCCAAATCCTCGACCGGGACAACCGACGGGAGGGAAGTGACATGAGACACACCATATAGAGCATGACGGGAAGGAGGTGAATTGGGGCTATCGGAGGAGTGGGAACCAGAAACAGGGGAGGGGAAACCGAGAGTCCTCGGTGGGGAAAGCGGTGGTAAAAGGAGACAGACTCGGAAGTGGCGTCACGAGAGTGAAGGAGCGGTGAGACGGCGGGTGGTAAAAGTGCCAGTCAGACGAGTCAAGGGGGAAACCGAGGAAGACACAGGGGACAGTGCGGGCAGTGAGCTTGTCCATGCCAGAGGCACGGACATGAGCGAGGCAGCCCCAGACGTGGAACGCGGACGCGTCACCAGGGGACCCGATCCAAAGAAGGGTCGATGAAACCTGCGGCCGCTGGGAGCGTGGCCACAGGTTAAGCTGGTGAGCGGCGTAGCGAACGGCGAACGGCCACAGAAAATGGGATGCACCGGCATGAACCATGGAGGTACGAGCCACCTCCATGACCAAGCTAATGCGTCGCTCAGCGACCCCATTCTGCTGCGAGGTGTCCGGCAGGGTGTACGACTGGGTGATGCCCTCCGCACGACAGAATTGTCCAAGCTGACCAGAGGCGAACTCGCCGCCATGGTCAGAGTGGAGACACAGCACACGGAGACCGTGGTGGACGCACGCAGCTATGACCCACGGGATAAGAACGTCACGCACATTGGCCTTCCGCTCCAGGGGAAACACCGTGAAGTAGCGCGTAAAGTCGTCGACGAGCACGAGAAAGTAGCGCTCGCGACGCGGTCGAGCAACGAGGGCTGGGGCCCAGACGTTCAGGTGCAGGGTCTGGAGGGGTGCGGTGGTAGGGCGAAGCAAGGAGGAGTGAGGAGCACGACGCAGCCGCCCCTCGACGCCAGGCGTGCATGGCGGCGCAGGCAAGGGAGGCAGGGCAGGAAGCGACGTAGGGAGACCTAGGACTAGACTGTGCTGAGACATGTGACGGAGACGCGAGAGCATCGAGTGACCTAGGCGGTGGTGCCAGAGAAGCGATGGGTGAGTGAGCGACCGACACGAGCAGGCTGTAGAGACCTAGGTAGACGCAGGACCTTGGGAGGACGCACCCACCCGGGGGGGAAGCAGTGTCCAACATAAACAGGCCAGGCACCGAGTCCCAAGGGAACGTCGCAAGACGACACCTGAGGCGACCTCGGTACAGAAAGCGTACCGCTCGTGACCAGGGAACGTAGTGGTGACGCCGAGGTCCTGAAGACAGCCGACACCAACTAAGTTCCCGGAGAAACAGGAGATGTGCAGGCCTATAAGGGAACCCGAGGGGGCCGCTTGACAGGGAAGGATAGTGGAGCTGCGAGCAACGACAGGACCAAAAGAGGGGTCAGCAAGCGGCGAGAGGGTGGCGTGGTTGCGGAAGAAGCAGGCAGACGCACCAGAGTCGAGCGTGAAGGACAGCGAAGCAGTAGCGGTAGACGAAGGAGGAGCAAGGGTAGAGCCTAGGCTAGACAAAGTAAACGACCCTATGCTTGACACAGCAGGGGAGTCTGTACTACACACAGGTGCTATGCCTAAGCTAGAGAACATAGGGTAATAAGTTCCAGACACACTAGAAGAGTCAGCATACAGAGAATGCAGGGCAGAACTAATATGATCCATGTCTAACTCAAATACAGGCACACCGTGACGGAGCAGACTGGGCCAGTCGGGGAGGTCTGGGGCCGGGCCGAAGCGGCGACTATAGCGAACGTGACGGAAATGTCAGCGTACGTGCACTGGGAGGGAGCACAACTCTGAAAGATAGGGACTGCAGCAACACCGCTCGACTGAGCGATAGTGCGCTGGCAAGTCTCTATCTTAGACATGGCAGCGTCAAAGGCAGTGGGGGTGAGGTTACCTGGGTGCTGGCTAAGGAAGTGGTCTCGGGTAGTGGCTAAGCGATCAGGCAGGTGCATGACAATAAGGTACTTGGTAGCACAGAATGGTGGGGGGAAAGCAGTGAGCTGGGCGGCAGTGCTAGCAGCGCGGTAGCTACTGTAGTCTCTAGTGCACGGATGTAAGTGGCGAGATCAGCGACAGTGGGGAAAGCGGAGAGATCAGGGAATAGCATGGGGAGGATCAAGCGTACAGCGGAGGCGGAGGCAGGCGTAGAGTAGCGCGCAACTACTGCATCTAGGAAGTCTTTGGCGTTCACTACAGCAGTGAAGCAGGGACGCTCAGATAGAGGAAGCGCATGAATAATGGCAAGCTGCGCTACAGAATCGCGAGAATCCCAGACAGCACGAGCGAGCGCAGCAGCAGCAAAGGCCTCACTCTCAGGAGTGGTGGGGTCAGTAGGGAGGGGATCAGGCGCGGGGGGGCAGTGAAGCAAGCTATAAATATGCATAGCCAGGGAGTGCCCATCCTGGCACTGATCAGGTCAAGAAGCCAGGCCGCGAAGTCGATCATGTGTCCCTCCGCGTCCAGGCGTAGCATGGCGTCCGCCATCGTGCAACCTCATTGGCACCAGGACACGGCGGCACAATGGCACGGCGGCACAGCGGGATAGGGACACAGTGGCACAGGGACACGGGTACTCAGCTGCACGGTGGTACAGCGGCGTGGAGGCAGGACTCTCCGGCGAGGAGACCGGGCGTAAGGCCAAGGAGGGCCCGAGGCTCACAGGGCCCAAGGCGCGCAGAGCCGGCATGGCGCAAAGGGCCGACGAAGTGGTGGGGGCTCAGGGGCGTGGGAGGGCCGGTGGGCGCGTGAGGAGCCAGCGGACGCGCAAGGGGCCAAAGCGCACGAGGGGCCGGCGAGGCGCGCGAGAGGCCGGGCAGGTGCCGAAGGAGTCGGCGCGTATAGAGGGGTCGGCAAGGCGCAAGAGGCCGGCAGTGCGCGGGAGGGGCCGGCTAGCGCGAGGGGCCGGCGAACACGCTAGGGGCCGGCGGACGCGCTAGGGGCCGGCGGGGTTCGGTAGGTTAGGGCAAGGGGCGGAAGCGGGTGGGCGGACCTAACCTACTCATGATTCCATGTTAGAATACTAGGATGAATAGAAACAAGAGAGAACAAGGGAGATATAGGGTTCGAATTGTACCCTCTAAGAACACACACCTTTTCTAGCCTATAACTTCTACATGCAAATGTACAGTATGTATAAGTTGACAGAGGTATCGCGCTACTAGTACAGTCTAAGTGTAATATCGGGAATGCATAATTAAACTCTATCGAGTATACTTAAAGAACGTAAGCACGTTGCATCGCAAACAACTTTTGCGACGCTTGCCATGTGCACCCACGTTTGACGCGAGTATGGTGAGTCTGAGAAGTGGATGAGACAAAATGACGAGTCTGGCGTGAGGTTGGTCTGGCGCGAGGCTGTAGGAATTTGCCCTAAGATTACCCTAATCACCCTAATCGCCCCTAGGGACGTTTATATGACTCGTTTGAAAACGTAGGGGGGCGTTTAATTGAATAAAAAATATACGCCTACGTGTCAAACATGTGTATATGTCATGTTTTTATAGACTGTATAGGGTCGCCTCTTAGAGAGTACAACACGTAGGTATATCTGTGTGTACTCTCACTCTATCTAACATTCACTTCTCAATTTTGATATGGTATCACGCGTAGGTAGGATCCCCCCCCACCTACCGCTTCCGCTCACCCCTCTAGCCCCTAGCCCCGTCGCGACCCCCCCTAGCCCCGTCGCACCCCATCCTGGGCCCTGTAGCGCCCCTCCTGGGCCCCGTCGCACCCCTCACTGGGCCCCGTCGCGCCCCTCCCAGGCCCCGTCGCGCCCCTCCTAGGCCTTGTAGCGCCCCTCCTGGGCCTCGTCGCGCCCCTCCTGGGCTCCGTAGCGCCCCTCCTGGGCCCCGTCGCGCCCCTTCTGGGCCCCGTAGCGCCCCTCCTGGGCCCCGTCGCGCCCTTCCTGGGCCCTGTAGCGCCCCTCCTGGGCCCCGTCGCGCCCCTCCCAGGCCCCGTCGCGCCCTTCCTGGGCCCTGTAGCGCCCCTCCTGGGCCCCGTCACGCCCCTCCTAGGCCCCGTAGCGCCCCTCCTGGGCCCCGTCGCGCCCTCCCTGGGCCCTGTAGCGCCCCTCCTGGGCCCCGTCGCGCCCCTCCCAGGCCCCGCCGCGCCCCTCCTAGGCCCCGTAGCGCCCCTCCTGGGCCTCGTCGCGCCCCTCCTGGGCTTCGTAGCGCCCCTTCTGGGCCCCGTCGCGCCCCTCCTGGGCCCCTGTAGCGCCCCTCCTGGGCCCCCGTCGTGCCCCTCCTGGGCCCCGTAGCGCCCCTCCTGGGCCGCGCCGAGCCCCCCCCCCTTCTGGGCCCCGTCACGCCTTCAGGCCCCGTCGCGCTCGCCCGGCCCCGTCACCCCAGCCCGGCCCCGTCGCACCAGCCCGGCCCCTTCGCACCAGCCCGGCCCCGTCACGCCCGCCCGGCCCCGTTGCACCCGCCCGGCCCCGTCGCCCCTGTCCGGCCCCGTCGCAGCCGCCCGGCCCCGTCGCACCCGTCCGGCCCCGTCGCAGCCGCCCAGCCCCGGTGCGCCCCTCCTTGGCCACCGTCCTGCTCGCTCGGCCCCGTCGCACCGGCCCGGCACCGTCGCACCAGCCCGGCCCCGACGCACCTGCCCGGCCCCGTCGCACCAGCCCGGCCCCGTCGCGCCCGCCAGGCCCCGTCGCGCCCGCCCGGCCCCGTTGCACCGGCCCGGCCCCTGCGCTCGTCCCTGCCCCGGCCCCGGTCCTCCTCACTGGTACGGTTCCCCCCCCCCCCGCCCTGCACTGCCCTTCACCGTACTGCCCCGCACTGCACCGCCCCGCACCACCCTGTACTGCCTGGCACCGCACTGCACCGCCCTACACCGCACTGCACCGCACTGTATCGCACTGTACCGCACGGCACCGCACTCCACCTTGCTGCACTGCCCTGCACCGCACTGCCCTGTCCTGCACTGCCCCTGATGGCGGCGGAGCTTCGCTTCAACGCTGAAGGCCAGCCTCTGGAGTTCGAGGCGTGGCTTGCCAACCTCCGTCGCCAACTCACTGGCCAACGGCAGGATGGTGAACCGCTCTCCGCACACCTTGACGGTACGCTCCCCTGCCCAGACCCCCCTGCTATTCTGCCCGCTAACTCCACACCCACTGAGCGCGAGTCCACTGCTGCCACTGCCCGTGCGCGCTCTGTCTGGCTTTCTCGCGATGCTGTCGCCCAGCTTGCCATCAGCAACGCCCTTCCCCCGTCCGAGCGCCCTCGCTTTAGGTCTCTCACCACTGCTCAGGCATACTTAGATGCTGTCATCCAGCGCTATGCCACCCCTCCGGCTGCCTCGGTGGGTCGCCTGATCCTCCCGATGCTCTTTCCTGACCTTGCATCTTTCCCCACTGTCTCTGACCTCGCTACCCACCTGCGCTCAATAGATGAGACCTGGCGTGCAGCCTGCACTGATGCACAGCTTAGAGCCCACCAGCCGCCCATTACCTCTACCCTCTACCTGCTTGCCACCCGCCTCCCTGACCGCCTTGCTGTCGCCCGCGACCGCTTCCTTAGCATTCACCCCGCAGACCTCACCCTTACTGACTTTGTAGACACCCTGACTGTGATAGAGACCCGTCACCGCTCCATCGCCCAGGCGAGCGGTGTCGTGCCGGTCCCTATCTTTCAGGGTTGTGCGCCCGCCCAGTGTACCTTCTCCGACGGCTCTGCCGCAGTGGCTGAGACTGCTGCTGCAGCGCAGTTTCGTTCGGGGAAGGGCCGCCGCCCCAAGGTTGGGCGCGGCGGCGGCGGCGGCGGGGGTGCGGGAGGGGGTAGTGGTGGGGTCGGGTTGTCTGGTGCTGGAGCGGACGAGGGGACCCTGCCCAGTCCAGCTGAGCCGCCGCCCCTGCAGTTGCAGCAGCCGCAGCAGTCGCCGCAGTCGCAGCCTTCGCAGCAGCCGCAGCAGTCGTCGCAGACGCGGCAGCTGAGTGTCCTCACGCCCGGGTGGCCCGGCGCTGGCGGTGGCCGGGCGCGTGGTGGTGTGCCGAGTGGTGGCTCTGGCGGCGGGCGTTGTCAGTACCAGATCCAGACCGGTCCTCGCCGCGGTTTTGTTTGCGGTAGGCTCGGTCACTCCACTCCCCGCTGTTTTCGTCGCCTGGACGACCTCTTTCGTCAGCGCTTCGGCCCGTCGCCAGACCTCCCGGACTGGCACAGTTTGCTTAGTCGTAAGATTCAGATTTTTGATATGGACATGGATGCCATTGTTGCTGCTCTGCATGTGATGTATGCTGATGACTCTAGTGTGCTTCCCGCTTATTACTCACTGTTGCCTAGTGTAGGTGTGCCTAGCTTAGCCTCCCCTGCTGCGTCAGGCGTAGGATCCCCTGCTTTGTGTAGTCTTGGTGCTTCCGCCGTCGTTCCGTTGCCAGACGCCTCTGCTTCGCTTTCCTTCACCTTGGACTCTGGCGCTTCTCGGTGTTTCTTCCGCGACTCCACCACCCTGACGCCGCTTCCTGTCCCAGCTGCCGTCTCTCTTGCTGACCCCTCCGGCGGTCCGGTAGTCGCCCGCAGTTCCACCACCCTTCCCTGTCCGGCGGTTCCTTCGGGCTCTCTCACAGGTCTGCATATCCCCTCGTTTTCCAGGAACCTAGTTGGTGTCGGCTGCCTCCAGGACCTTGGCGTCACCACTACGTTCCCTGGTCACGAGCGGTATGCTGTCTGTACCGAGGCCGCCACTGGTGCCCCCTTGTCCACGTTCCCCCGGGACCCGGTGTCCGGCCTGTTCACTCTGGACACCGTGACCCCCCCGGCTGGGGCGCCTCCTCAGGTGGCTGCGTCTACCCAGGTTGCTGCTGCATGCTCCTGTCGGTCCCTCACTCACCCGACTCTCCTTTGGCACCACCGCCTAGGTCACCCTGCGCTCCCGCGTCTGCGTCACATGTCCCAGCACAGTCTTGTCCTTTGTCTCCCAGGTTCCCTCCCCGCGTTTCCCTCCTCCCCAGCCCCACCTTGCATGCCTTGTGTTGAGGGTCGGCTTCGCCGTGCCCCGCACTCCTCCTCCTTTCCCCCTACCGCCGCGCCGCTGCAGACCCTGCACCTGGACGTCTGGGGCCCCGCCCCGTCCCTGGGCCACGTCGAGAGCGCTACTTCCTTGTGCTTGTCGACGAATTCACTCGTTACACCACAGTCTTTCCCCTGGAGCGCAAGGCCGACGTGCCTGGCGCTCTCATCCCCTGGCTTGTCTCTGCGCGTGTCCACCGCGGTCTCCCTGTCTTGCGTCTTCACTCCGACCGTGGTGGCGAGTTTGCCTCAGGTGTCCTTGGTCGCTTTTGTCGTGCGGAGGGCATCACCCAGACGTTCACCCTACCGGACTCCCCACAGCAGAATGGGGTCGCTGAGCGACGCATCGGCTTGGTCATGGAGGTGGCTCGCACCTCCATGATCCATGCCGGTGCACCCCATTTTCTGTGGCCGTTCGCTGTGCGCTACGCTTCTCACCAGCTTAACTTGTGGCCGCACCCTCAGCAGCCGCAGGTTTCGCCGACTCGTCTTTGGACTGGGTCTCCTGGTGACGCGTCTGCGTTCCACGTCTGGGGCTGCCTTGCTCACGTCCGTGCCTCCGGCACGGACAAGCTCACTGCCCGCACCCTTCCCTGTGTCTTCCTCGGATTTCCCCTTGACGCGTCCGACTGGCACTTTTACCACCCGCCGTCTCACCGCTTCTTCCACTCTCGTGACGTCACCTTTGACGAGTCCGTCTCCTACTACCGTCGCTTCCCCCACCGTGGTCCCCCGGTTACCCCCCCCCTGTTCCTGGTCACTCCTTCCCCAGTAGTACCTGCCCCTCCTCCTCCTCCTCCCCGTCCCGCCCCCTCTGGTGTATCCCACGTCTCCCCCCTTCCGTCGGTGGACCCGTTTGAGGAGTCTTCTGACTCTGGTGGCCCTCCTGTTCAGTCCTCGCCGGCCGCCCCTCCCCTGGCGTCCCCTTCCCAGTCCCCCCCTCCACCGCCTCTGCCGCCGCTGCAGCCGTCGTTGTCGCTGCCGCCGCCGCCGTCGCCGCCGCCGCCGCCGTCGCAGCATCCGTTCGCTGACTCTGGGGGTGCTCGTCCCGGTAGCCCTGGGGGTGGTCCCTCTGGGGGTGCTGGTGTGGAGAGTGCCGGTGGTAGCTGAGGAGCAGCTTGCGGTCCCGGTGTCGCCGTTGTGCCGCCGCAGCAGCAGTCCCCGCCGGTGTCCGCCCTTCGCCTGCTCGGCCTTCCGTCCCCCGACCCTGCGTCGGTTCCTCCCCGGCCGTCTCCTCCTCTTCCTGTCTATGGCCCTGTCTTCCCTCCGCCGGACTCGTCCCCGGCCCGTCTCCCCCCTCGTTCCCCTCCTGTGTCCCCTCCTCTGTCTCCTGACCCGACTCCTCCGTCGCACGTCTGGTCTCACCGTCCCTCCCGTGCTCGTCCTGCCTCGCCTGTCTTGCGCTCCAACCCTATGTTGCTTCGTTCCCACGCGTCTCGTCCTCCCCTTCTGCCGTCGCCTCCTCCATCCTCCCTTGTTGTTGCACCCCCCCCGCTGTCTGACTACCTTCGTGCCGCTCGTCCTCTTGTTCCTCGGGTCCTTGCCTCTCTAGTTACCGACCCGTCTGTTCCGGTCTCGTGCCTTGACGCTCTTGTCGCTGTGGTCGCTGACTTCGCCTCTACCCGCCGCCTTGACTACGCCACCGCTCTGGTCTCTGACCCTGCCTGTCCTCCGTCTGTCGGGGGTGCTACTGCCCTTGGCAGTGACGTCCTGGAGGATCGCCAGTTCGAGCTTGCTTTCCTCTCCGAGGCTGCTCCCCATCTCTGTTCCATGCTGCTAGTCCCTGAGGGTGACCCAGACGCTTTCGACATCCCGACCCCTCGCACTTACGCTGAGGCGACTTCGGGACCCTGGGCCTCGCAGTGGATAGCTGCCATGGAGCAGGAGATGGCATCTTGGAGATCCACCGGCACCTTCGTCGACGCAGTTCCCCCACCTGGGGTGAACGTAGTCGATGGCCGCTGGCTCTTCAAGGTGAAGCGCCCTCCTGGAGAGCCGCCTTTCTTCAAGGCGCGCTATGTCGCTAGAGGCTTCAGTCAGCGCGAGGGGGTGGACTTCTTCCAGACCTTCGCTCCGACCCCGAAGATGACTACTCTTTGGGTTCTGTTACACCTAGCTGCTTAGCGTGACTTCGAGCTTCACTCCCTCGACTTCTCTACTGCCTTCCTTCAGGGCAGCCTACACGAGCAGGTCTACCTGCGGCGCCCTCAGGGCTTCACTGGCACCTTCCCTCCTGGGACCCAGTGGCTCCTGCGGCGCCCCGTCTACGGCCTGCGCCAGGCTCCCCGTGAGTGGCACGACACTCTCCGTGCTACGCTTGCTGACCTGCAGTTCTTTCCGTCTTCCGCAGACCCTTCACTCTTCGTTCGTGCTGGCCAGACTCCGTTCTACATCCTTGTTTACGTCGACGACCTGGTCTTTGCCACAGCAGACAGGGACGCACTGGCCTCCGTGAAGGCAGAGCTGCTGAAGAGACACACTTGCACTGACCTTGGAGAACTGCGCCGTTACCTTGGCTTGCAGATCTCCAGGGATAGAGCTGCGCGCACCATCACCCTGACTCAGTCACACTTGGTGCGCCAGGTCCTTCAGAGGTTCAGCCTTCAGTTCTCCTCTGCACAGCCCACCCCTCTGCCTGTAGACCACAGACTCTCCGCTCCAGTGTCTGAGGAGTTGGTAGAGCCCAGCGGCCCCTACGCAGAGCTGGTGGGTTGCCTCATGTACCTGATGACTTGCACTCGCCCAGATCTCGCATACCCTCTCAGCATCCTGGCTCGCTTTGTGGCCACAGGCAGACACCGACCCCAGCACTAGTCGGCCGCTAAGAGGGTTCTGCGTTATCTTGCTAGTACATCGGGCATGGGGTTAGTGCTAGGAGGACGCAGGCCAGTGGTCCTTACTGGACACACAGACGCTTCGTGGGCAGACGACGCTGAGACACTCAGGTCTACCCAGGGCTACTGCTTCAGCCTTGGCTCAGGTGCCGTCTCGTGGAGAGCTACCCGCTCCTCGTCTGTTGCGCAGTCCAGCTGTGAGGCTGAGATCTACGCTGGTGCCATGGCGGCACAGGAGCTCCGCTGGCTGACCTTCTTGCTCACTGACTTAGGTGAGCGGCCTAGCTCTGCCCCGGTCCTGTTCGCTGACAACAGGGCCATGATCCTCCTGTGTCAGGAGCCTCGACTCGAGGGCAGAGCAAAGCACATTCAGCTGCGGTACTTCCTCCTGCGTGAGCTACAGCAGCGACGTCAGGCTCGCGTAGTACACTTGGCCTCAGGTGCCAACACGGCTGATATCTTTACGAAGGCGCTTGCGCCTAAAGATCATCAGCGGCACTGTGTACAGCTTGGTCTAGTTCCTGTAGCCTCTCACTTGCTAGGACCTTGACTTTGTACTGTCCTTTATACGTATACTCAGACTGGACTTGTGTCCTCTCCCAGTGGCTGGACTAGTAGTGCCGCCCTGCTCTTGTTCTTGCCTTGTTTGTATTCCTTCTGACTGGTCTCTCAGACCCTTGTCTCAGAGGTTGGACTAGTAGTGCCGCCCTGAGCTGTTTGTTTAGGGCATTCCCCTATGCAGTCTAGGGGGTGTGTCAAACATGCGTATATGTCATGTTTGTATAGACTGTATAGGGTCGCCTCTTAGAGAGTACAACACGTAGGTATATTTGTGTGTACTCTCACTCTATCTAACATTCACTTCTCAATTTTGATACTACGGGCGCTTAAAATGGTATATCGGCAAATTGATTTTTCTACATCAAATTGTAGCATTTGCTTTGTTTCATGCGATGGGATCATTTTTAACGGAGATTCTCAAGTCTATCAAGCTGAAAGTCCAGTCGACAATGTGCCAGTCTGGAAACAGACGACTAATCCTGCTGGCGCGAAGTGTCGAAGGGCGCAAATTGCGCTTCTAGCTGGCATAGAGCGAGAATTCTCGCTATTACCCAAACTCTTTCCTTCGTTTTTGCACAATTGTTTTACGAAATATAAGAGGGGCGTGTAGGGTACATACACTTTCGAAACGTAGGGGGGGCGTTTAATCAAATAATAGCTATAAGGCCCAAAGCACGAGACAAAGCCCATGGGAATCATCCTATGGAGGGGTGTCTATTCGGGTGATTGCAGTATGAGAGAGTTACGCCATCGGCAATATCTAGAGAAGATGTTGTACAAACATAAGCTTATATAATAGTAAGTTTGGGTGTCTTCAAATTTAGCGAACTATCGTCTTATGTCGAGGATCTTGAACTCGAGACAAGGCATTCATGTTCGGCTGTGTCGCTCGCTCATTCCTGCATCATCCATTCACCGCCGCCCGCCCCGCTCTCCCTATCACCGCCATCCGCCATGCGCGCTCTCCTCGCGCTCCGCGGCCTGGCGAAGCGTCGCGGCGCCGACAGGCTGCGGGCGCTCGCCGCGCACCTCTCGTCCTCGCCGCTCCCGGCGGCCGTCGACAGCCGCACCGATGATGTTGATCGCGTCGACGCGGGCAGCAGGGCGGCCGCCGGGTTGTCGCGGCGCTACCTGGCGACGGCGGGCGCGGCCGCCCTCGCCGCTTCCACCGTGGCGGCCACGTTCGCCGCAGCTGGCGCTGAGGTGAGGCGAGGGGCGCAGCGGTGCTGGCGCGAGGGTGGTCGGGATTGACGGAGGGCGTGCTGAGGGGCGCAGCAGCGCTGGCGGGAATAGAGGCGCGCAGGTGGCGGGCGATGAGGCGCTGATTGGCGCGGCTTCATTCCCTCCACGCCTTCCAGCCCCCCTGGCCCCCCTCGCCCCGCCCCTCCCCCACCCCCTGTCCCCCTGCCTCTCTCCTCCCTGCCACCTGCCCCCCCCTGCCTCCTGCCTCCTCTTCTTGTCTGCTTCTGTAACGTGTTGTGTCTGTGGCGTCCTCCTTGCTTTCTCCACTTGAGGCCCTCTGTTTCGCGCTTCTTTGTCCCCCCTCCCCAAGTGCTTTTGAGTCGACTCAAAAGCGCTTCTTTGTCCCCCCTCCCCAAGTGCTTTTGAGTCGACTCAAAAGCGCTTCTTTGTCCCCCCTCCACAAGTGCAACGCCGTCGATGCCGTCTTCCCTCGCCTCCTCTAAACCCATCCTCGCACCACCTTGCGCCGCCCACTTTCGTTCTACTCACCCGTGCGCGCCCTCTCTCCGCCGTGCCGTCGTGTCTCCCGCCACGGCCCGCAATGCCCTGTAGGACTCGTCGGCGCACTGCGAGGCGTCGGCCAAGACAGGCAAGTCGAGCTCGCCGCATCACATTCGCACCACCACCCACGCTTGCATGGTGTGGTCTGCGCAGCCTTTGTGTGTCGGGATAGCTGTGCCGTGCCGCGCCGCGCGCACTCGTGCTGTTCCTCACTTGTGCCGCTCCCTGCCTTCTTTCCACTCCTCCAATGCCTCGCGTTTCCCCGCCTCTCGCGCTGGCCTTCCTCAGCTTCTCCGTCTTCCCATGCGCTCCTGTCCCCCCCCACGCCCCCACCCCATGCCACGCCCCCGCCCCATGCCACGCCCCCGCCCCATGCCACGCCCCCGCCCCATGCCACGCCCCCGCCCCATGCCACGCCCCCGCCCCATGCCACGCCCCCGCCCCATGCCACGCCCCCGCCCCATGCCACGCCCCCGCCCCATGCCACGCCCCCGCCCCATGCCACGCCCCCGCCCCATGCCACGCCCCCGCCCCATGCCAAGCCCCCGCCCCATGCCACGCCCCCGCCCCATGCCACGCCCCCGCCCCATGCCACGCCCCCGCCCCATGCCACGCCCCCGCCCCATGCCACGCCCCCGCCCCATGCCACGCCCCCGCCCCATGCCATGCCCCCGCCCCATGCCACGCCCCCGCCCCATGCCACGCCCCCGCCCCATGCCACGCCCCCGCCCCATGCCACGCCCCCGCCCCATGCCACGCCCTCGCACCATGGCACGCCCTCACACCATGGCACGCCCTCACACCACGTGACAGCAGCGCTGAAGCCGCAGCAGTTTGTGGCGTTCAGGGTGCAGCAGGTGCGGGACATCAGCCACAACACCAAGATCTTCCGGTGAGTGTGAGCACATGCTGTTGTGTCTGCATGTGTGTGTGTGCGTCTGTGATTGTGAGTGTGTGGGGGGTCTGTAGCACCAATGCATTTCCGTGTTTATGGCAGAAAGTTATCAAAATGCGTTTCAAAAAGATGTTTTAAACTGATCGTGCCATATTGGTTCCATTCTCTTTGTTTTCCTCTTCTCCCTCAACCGCCCCGGCTCTCTATCCTTCCTCCCCCCTCATCTCCCCCCTCTCTCTGCTTGCCCGCACCCCCCCCTGCCTATCTGCCCGCACCCCCCCCTGCCTATCTGCCCGCACCCCCCCCTGCCTATCTGCCCGCACCCCCCCCTGCCTATCTGCCGCACCCCCCCCTGCCTATCTGCCCGCACCCCCCCTGCCTATCTGCCCGCACCCCCCCCTGCCTATCTGCCCGCACCCCCCCCTGCCTATCTGCCCGCACCCCCCCTGCCTATCTGCCCGCACCCCCCCCTGCCTATCTGCCCGCACCCCCCCTGCCTATCTGCCCGCACCCCCCCCTGCCTATCTGCCCGCACCCCCCCCTGCCTATCTGCCCGCACCCCCCCCTGCCTATCTGCCCGCACCCCCCCCTGCCTATCTGCCCGCATCCCCCCCCTGCCTATCTGCCCGCACCCCCCCCTGCCTATCTGCCCGCACCCCCCCTGCCTATCTGCCCGCACCCCCCCCTGCCTATCTGCCCGCACCCCCCCTGCCTATCTGCCCGCACCCCCCCCTGCCTATCTGCCCGCACCCCCCCTGCCTATCTGCCCGCACCCCCCCCTGCCTGTCTGCCCGCACCCCCCCCTGCCTATCTGCCCGCACCCCCCCTGCCTATCTGCCCGCACCCCCCCCTGCCTATCTGCCCGCACCCCCCCTGCCTATCTGCCCGCACCCCCCCTGCCTATCTGCCCGCACCCCCCCTGCCTATCTGCCCGCACCCCCCCCTGCCTATCTGCCCGCACCCCCCCCTGCCTATCTGCCCGCACCCCCCCCTGCCTATCTGCCCGCACCCCCCCCTGCCTATCTGCCCGCACCCCCCCTGCCTATCTGCCCGCACCCCCCCTGCCTATCTGCCCGCACCCCCCCTGCCTATCTGCCCGCACCCCCCCTGCCTATCTGCCGCACCCCCCCCCTGCCTATCTGCCCGCACCCCCCCCTGCCTGTCTGCCCGCACCCCCCCCTGCCTGTCTGCCCGCACCCCCCCTGCCTATCTGCCCGCACCCCCCCCTGCCTATCTGCCCGCACCCCCCCCTGCCTATCTGCCCGCACCCCCCCTGCCTATCTGCCCGCACCCCCCCCTGCCTATCTGCCCGCACCCCCCCTGCCTATCTGCCCGCACCCCCCCTGCCTATCTGCCCGCACCCCCCCTGCCTATCTGCCCGCACCCCCCCCTGCCTATCTGCCGCACCCCCCCTGCCTATCTGCCCGCACCCCCCCCTGCCTATCTGCCGCACCCCCCCCTGCCTATCTGCCCGCACCCCCCCTGCCTATCTGCCCGCACCCCCCCTGCCTATCTGCCCGCACCCCCCCCTGCCTATCTGCCCGCACCCCCCCCTGCCTATCTGCCCGCACCCCCCCTGCCTATCTGCCCGCACCCCCCCCTGCCTATCTGCCCGCACCCCCCCCTGCCTATCTGCCCGCACCCCCCCTCCTATCTGCCCACACCCCCCCCCTGCCTATCTGCCCGCACCCCCCCTGCCTGTCTGCCCGCACCCTCCCTGCCTATCTGCCCGCACCCCCCCTGCCTATCTGCCCGCACCCCCCCTGCCTATCTGCCCGCACCCCCCCCTGCCTATCTGCCCGCACCCCCCCTGCCTCTCTGCCCGCACCCCCCCCTGCCTATCTGCCCGCACCCCCCCCTGCCTCTCTGCCCGCACCCCCCCTGCCTATCTGCCCGCACCCCCCCTGCCTATCTCCCGCACCCCCCCTCCTATCTGCCCGCACCCCCCCTGCCTATCTGCCCGCACCCCCCCCTGCCTATCTGCCCGCACCCCCCCCTGCCTATCTGCCCGCACCCCCCCCTGCCTATCTGCCCGCACCCCCCGCTTCCTATCTGCCTGCACCCCCCCCCTGCCTATCTGCCCGCACCCCCCCTGCCTGTCTGCCCGCACCCCCCCCGGCCTGTCTGCCCGCACCCCTCCCTGCCTATCTGCCCGCACCCCTCCCTGCCTATCTGCCCGCACCCCCCCCTGCCTATCTGCCCGCACCCGCCCCTGCCTATCTGCCCGCACCCCCCCCTGCCTATCTGCCCGCACCCCCCCCTGCCTGTCTGCCCGCACCCCCCCCTGCCTGTCTGCCCGCACCCCCCCTGCCTATCTGCCCGCACCCCTCCCTGCCTATCTGCCCGCACCCCCCCCTGCCTATCTGCCCGCACCCCCCCCGGCCTGTCTGCCCGCCCATCAGCTTTGCCATTGAGCCGGACACTCGGCTCGGCCTCACAGTGGCATCATGCCTTGTTACAAGGTGACATGCCTTGTTACAAGGTGACATGCCTCGTTACAAGGTGACATGCCTCGTTACAAGGTGATATGCCTCGTTACAAGGTGACATGCCTCGTTACAAGGTGACATGCCTTGTTCCAAGGTGACATGCCTCGGTACATGGTGACATGCCTCGTTACAATGTGACACGCCTTGTTACAAGGAGACATGCCTCTTTTCAAGGTGATTCGGATGATTCAAGCCTCGGTAGATCACTTTTACAGAGTTGTTTCAGGAACCCTAGATCTCTTGGCGGCGTTGCCTTGGAGCATCGCATCGCTGCCATGTTCCGCAACTGTTCCGTTGCCCGGCCTGTCCGTTCCCACTCTTACTGTTGCAAAACTTTGCCATGAGCTGCCTTTTAACGTTCTATATTTCTTGGCGCTTCGAATACTCATGTCCTTCCCTCTCCCATCCCTCCTCTCCCATCCCTCCTCTCCCATCCCTCCTCTCCCATACCTCCTCTCCCATCCCGCCTCGCCCATCACCCGTGGCAGGGCGCCCATCGGCCCACCAGGGGAGGACGGCAAGCCCAAAGTTGTCATTCGACCGTACGCCTCTCTCCCCTCTCCACACCCGTTGCCTCTCTCCTCTCTCCTCTCTCCTCTCTCCTCTCTCCTCTCTCCTCTCTCCTCTCTCCTCTCTCCTCTCTCCTCTCCATTTCCTCCACTTCTCTGCTCCCTGAGTTGGTCTCACTGCATCACAAACCCCAGACTCAAGCGATTCCGGTGCCCCTGCCTCGCTGACGCACGGCAGCCACAAACAGTGCTGGGAATGTGCCCTTGAGTCATCCACCTGCCACCTCTCCACGCTCCTTCCCACTATTTCGTGCCGCTATTCGGTTGCATCACAAGAGCCCAAAACCTCTCCTTTTCCTCACTTTCCTCACAGTCCATGATGGTGAAATGCGTTGCGAGGCTAGGTTTGATTAAAACCAGGATGAACTTGTTTCGGCTTAAAAAAGCCTTCATCAGCATCTTCTGAACATCCTAGGCATTCGAGCTGTTTATGTAGGAAATGCGCGACCCGAGAAGTCCTGGAGGGTCCACGCCAACCCCAAGAAGGGGTCCTGAAGTTCGGCTATAAACTAGATCAGTGTAACAAAATGAAAACACTATTCTAGCATTCCTTTGCCACCATGCCTCCATGCCACCATGCCTCCATGCCACCATGCCTCCATGCCTCCATGCCACCATGCCTCCATGCCACCATGCCTCCATGCCTCCATGCCACCATGCCTCCATGCCACCATGCCATCAGACATCTCACAGTGCAGATCACACCTCGCACGTCATGGCACCACATATCACACCGTCCCGCCATCACGCCATGGCACCGCTGCCCCCCTGCCCAATGCTACATTAGGTACACGCCCATTACCCCGCCTGACGTCACGGGCCACTTCGACCTGCTCGTAAAGGTGGGGCGCGAGTGAAGGTGAGGCGCGAGTGAAGGAGGGGCGCGAGTGAAGGTGAGGCGCGCGTGAAGGTGGGCGCGGGGCTTAGAACCAGGTTGAGTTTGGTCTGAAGTGGACAACAGAGGTGGGGGTGTTGGGCAAAGATGGCAGAGGGAATGTGAGATGTGTGTCATGTGCTTGCCATGTGACGCCCGTGTATATGCTCCTGCCCCTCCGCGTCCCCCTTCTGCCTCTCGCTCTCCCTCGTTCCCCTTTGTGTCTCACTTGTGCCTGCGCCCAGGTGTACCCAGATGGCAAGATGAGTCAGCACATGTTCTCCCTCAAGCCGGGCGATGCGCTTGAAATGAAGGGGTGAGGCCACCTGTGCTTGAAATGAAGGGGTGAGGCCACCTGTGCTTAAAATAAAGGGGTGAGGCTAGCTCTGCTTGAAATGAAAGGGTGAGGCCACCTATGTAAGAAATAGAGCTGAAAGGATTAATTAGATAAGGAGTCCAACGCTCTACAAGTACATGGCAAGGTGAGAGAGAATGGATGAAGAGGGATTCGGAAGGAATCCTCATTGGGATCTCCTGAATCTCCAATTGAGTAATTAGGGATTGGGGGGGTCGCAATTGGGTGAGGTTGGGATTTTGTGAGTACACGCTGTCCCACTAGAACCTTCTTAGTCTAAACTAGGATATAAAAGTACAAATACAAAAGAGGATTTGCAATCTATTTCTAACACACCCCCATAGACTGCAAACCCGGTCAAGGAGCACATAGCCCCATGGAACGGAGAAAGCGATGGTGGCCAGCTTTGCCGAGAGACTTGGTCAGCGAGGTGGCAATCTGAGGCGATGTACTGTACCGTCAGCTGGTCACTCTAAACAAGATCTCGGATGAAGAAATGACGAAGTTCGATGTGCTTGGTGCGAGAGTGGAACACAGGATCCTTGGTGAGGTGAATGGCGCTCTGGTTGTCACACCACAGGGTGGGCGACTGCTGGGGATAGCCTAACTCAGCGAGGAGAAAGGAGAGCCAGCGTGCCTTTTGAGCAGCCATTGTGCCTGCGTAAAGCTCGGCCTCGCAGGATCACAGGGAGAGTGCAGAGGATCGAGTGGAGCGCCAGCTGATGAGGATCGAGTGGAGCGCCAGCAACACTCTTGAAGAGTTTGTGTATCCCTCGAGCTTGACTGGAGAGGTACCACCGAGAGTGAGGATGTGAGACTTGGTGGCTTGTAGATATCGGAGGACCTCCTTAGCTGCAGACCAATGGGAGGCAGTCTAGCGTCCGGGGGAGACATACTGAGAGATGACATTAACCGGGTAAGCCAAGTTTGGTCGAGTGCACATCATGACATACATGAGTGAACCGACTAGCTCTGGGTACGGGTCCTTGCAGGCGTCTGGAGAAGGAATCGCAGGGACCGTGAGCTGATGCTGTATTGGGAGTGGAGTGGAGACAGAGTTACTGGAGTCCATGTCCAAACGCTTGAGAAGGTTGTTGATGTAGGACTTCTGGGAGAGCGGGATTGGCAAGCCTGGTGGTCACGAGTGATCTTCATCCCCAGGTAGTTTTTGAGGTCACCAAGATCTTTCATGAGAAGGGCGGAGCTAAGAGCGGACTGGACAGCTGCCATCTCGACTGAATCTCTGGCAACTAGAATGAAGTCGTCGACGTAGACGAGGATATAGAAGGGCTCGGAGGAGTGACGAATGAAGAGACTGGAATCTGAGGCGGAGGGATGGAATTCAAGTGCGATGAGAGCTTGTTGTGCCACTCACGAGGAGCCTGCATGAGGCCATACACTGGGCGCTTCAGCTTCCACACTGTGTTGGCAGGGTAAGTGCCAGGAAACCCCAATGGGCGTTCCATGTGAACATCCTCCTTGATCTGGCCTTGGAGAAAGGCGGAGGAGGCGTCCAAAGACTTGATCTCGAAGTTGCCGCGAGCGGCTATATCAAGAAGAGCGCGCACAGTCGGGAGCTTGGCCGTGGGCGAGAATGTTTCGAAGAAGTCGAGATACTCCTTCTGGGTGAAACCCTTCGCCACGTATCGTGCCTTGAGCAGTGGAGCTTCGCCTGGGAGTTGTTTGACTCGGAAGGTCCATTTTCCGCCGACGATGTTGACAGCGGAAGGGGGAACGACATCGTCAAAGCTGTTGTTGCGAATGAACGCCTCGTTCTCCATATCCATTGCTGCATTCTATTCTTCCTTATAAAGCCTTGAGAGAGCTTTCTTTTTTGTGCGAAGAGTCGGAATGGTCAGGTTCTCGGTGAAGTTGAGAGAAGAGCAGTCAGTAATGTCCGGGAAGATGTGAGAGAGAAATTGGCAGACCGCGTGAAGGTCAAACAGCTCCTCATGCCTGTCCTCCAGAAGTGCACGGGGGGAAATACGGATAGAGGGGACATCACCCCCGGCAGGAAGAGGCGGGGTGACTGAACACCGAATGGAGAGGGCGGCTGGTCCCTAGGCGAGAACCGGAGCCGGTTCCTTGGAACGAGTGCGATTAGAGACCGGAGACGAAAGCGGCTGCGGTGGGACTGGAGAGACTAGGCGCCTCTGGTAGGAGACTGGTGAGCCAGGCTCGACGCGCGAGAAAGGCGGAGCAGGAGGAGATGCCTCAGGGAGGATATCGGGGAGGCCGGGTGTGACACGCCGGACAGAGAAGGCCCCGGAGAAGGGGCAGCGGCCGGAGGTGAGGCATCGAAGTCTGCCCATACAAGCTTCGGGGAGGTGGAGGAGGCTCGCCTGTGGTCGGAGAGTTGAAGGGGCGTGTCTCATCGAAGCTGACATCACGACTGCGAATCAGCTGTCTGGTGATGGGGTTGAGGAATAAGTAGTCGGGGAAGTCGGAGTTGTGCCCCAAGAACATGCAGGCCTGGGTTTTGGGACCAAGCTTGCCACCTTGCTTCCTGCGCGTGTGGGGACTGAGCAATACATACGCGGTACACCCCCAGACGCGTAGAGAGCGGGCGGAAGACGTGGCCCGAAACCAGAGAGTGGTTGGTGTGGTGTCGGGCTAGGCTTGAGCATTAACCCGACCCGACCCGACCCGACCCGACTTTGCCTAACCCGAGGTCGGGTTCGGGTCGGGTCGGGTCGGGTCAGGTCGGGTCGATCTTAGGATTTTGCCGACCCGATCCGACCATAGCTGGTCGGGTCATCTCCTACCCGCAGTCGGGTCGGGTTGATGCGACCCGACCCGACCCGACTTGACCCGACCTAACTAGAAGCTATTTTTTTCCCAGGGGGGAACAGCTGGATTTCGTAATTTCAAGATCCAGTAGTCCTCCTCGTGTCTCCTAGCCCACCCACCTCATCCCCCCGCAACCTCGACAAGTGGTTTTGGGCGCTGGCGAAGTATTGGTTAGGTTGGAGGATGTTGACGAAAACCAGTGACGGAATGAATGGGTGTTGACGATTTTTTCGTTGGTTTGGGGGCGTGGCGAAAGATTGGTTGGCTTGGGGGTGTTGGCGAGCTTTTGGTTTGGTTGCGGGTGTTGGCGAAAATTCGGGTGGTTTGGGCGTGTTGGCGAAAATTGTTTGGTTTGGGGGTGTTGGCGAAAATTGGTTGGGTTGGGGGTGTTGGCGAAAAGTTGGTTTGGTTGGGCGTTGGGCGAAAATTGGTTGGGTTGGGGGTGTTGGCGAAAAGTTGGTTTGGTTGGGCGTTGGGCGAAAATTGGTTGGGTTGGGGGTGTTGGCGAAAATTGGTTGGGTTGGTGGTGGTGTCGACGAGCTTTGTTGGTTGAGTCGATCCAATAGAAATCGATCTGGGTCTGTTTAGACCCTAAGCTATACCAATAAGCATGGTGGGGAGTAGATTAGTGTTAGGAATGAGCTGGATGGAGGGTAAAAATGGGAGGAAGCCTAAGTAGGATCTGGAAAATGGACCATTTGGTCGAAAATTCGACCAAACCGTCAGACTTTCCAGATCTGCGCAACTCAGGTCGCCCAGATTGCGTCGGGTCGAGGCGCGGCCCGACTTCGGGTCGGGTTGGGTCGGGTCAACCCGACGATGTATAACCGAAGTCGGGTCGGGTCAACCCGACATGTCGGGTTCACCCAAACCCGTCCATGTCGGGTTCGGGTTGACCCGACCCGACGGGTAAAAATCAAACCCGACGGGTCGGGTTCTTCCGACGGGAAACCTGACCCGACCCGTCAAAAAGTCGGGTTCGGGTCGGGTTACCCGACCCGACCCGACCCGTTGCTCAAGCCTATGTCGGGCCGGTGAGGATGCGGATAAAGATTGTAGAGGAAAGCTGCATGGAAGAGGGCGTATCCCCAAAATGGCTGTGGTGCGTTGGCGTGACTGACGAGGCAACGAGCGATCTGAACCAAGGTGTGGTTGCGGCTCTCTGCAATGCCGTTCTGCTGCGGGCTTTCGGGGAGCGTGAAGGTTTGCCGAATCCCATGGGCCGCGCAAAGGTTATCGAGTTTGCCATTGCGAAATTCACCCCCGCCATTAGAATGGAGGCACTTCAGAGGAGTGCCGAACGCGACTTGAGCATGGCGCACCCATGCCATGATGATGTCAGGTGCCTCTGCCTTGGTATGCAGGAGGTGCACAAAAATATACCGCGAGTGGTCATCGATTTATGTAAGAAAGTACCGATGACCGTCTCGGGGGCACCATACATCCATGTGCACTAGGTCCAGCAGAGCAGCTGCGACGGATGGGGAGGAAGGGTGCGGCTGCTGCTTAAGCTTGCTCTTGGTGCAGTCCAGGCAAGTGGGTGCAGGTGAGTCTGTTGGTGGAGGAAGCGTTAACGGGAGGCCAAGAAGAAGTTTCTTGGAAGCGATGTCAGCAAGCGACAGAAGTTGGGGTGACCCAAGCGATGGTGGTAGAGGATGGTTGAATTGACGAAGCTGCAACAGGAACACGGAGTGGTGTTGGCGGGTTGCGCTTGGGAGAGGGCAGCGAGAGGTGCAGGTGAACGCAGCGTGTAGAGCTTGCTGCTGTTGAGTGTGAAGCGTGCTAGGAGCTTGTTGGACTTCAGGTCGAGGAGGTCACAGTGATCTGAGTGTGCTGGGAAGATCGTGGTGACGTCTGCCCGTTGGAGCTCGTGTTGGGCCACGAGATTGTGGCGTAGTGTGGGAACACACATGCCGGTGACACTGTCCGAAGGGAAAGCTGGACACGAAACTGTGGAAGAGCCTTTGGCGTGTGTTGTGAAACTGAAGTCTGCTCTTAGTAGAGAAATTGGTATCTTGTATGGCTTGAAGGAGTGTTCTTCCCTGAGAACTGTGTGGGTGGCCCTACTGTTGAGGTGAACTCTATTGTGGCTGGGGTGCTTTGTGAGCCGGGACATTACGAAATCGTCTCATTGATCATGGCAGTGCCAGAGAACAACCTGTTAAGGTGCACATCAGCAGGGGGAGTTACAGCTGCCTTCACGGATTCCTTCACTTCGACTTGGTTGACCTTGCGAGGAGTAGGATTCACCATCCAGCTTGGCGGCTTCGAGGCAGTCCCATTGACGACATACCACTCGTCATCTCTCTTCTTGGGGGCGTGGTTGGTGCCGTCAGACACCTGGCCGGCACGAGTGCCGTGCTTGATGACGTAGGGACACGGGCGAAACCGGTTGCGCTGGAATGGTGCCGCAACGGCATAGGCCTGAGGCACGGGAGCGCGGATTGCATTCGCCTTGGCTTGAGCGCTGTTGTCCTTTTCGGCAGATAGGAGAGCAGATGAGACCTTGACAAATGTGAGGTCCGAAGGAGCAAGGCCCAAGAGCATCTTGCGCGTGACTTCATATGCCGGTGTGAGGCTGACTTGGAGAGCAGCTGCAGGGCTTGCTCGGCGAAGACTATCCCCAATTGTTTGAGTTCACCATGAATGGATTACACCTTGGTGACATAGTCTGCCATGCCCAGCGAGTCCTCGAGCTGCACTTGGAACATGCTGAGGATAAGTATAGCAGCTCCCATTGCAGTCTTGTTCAGGAAGCGGTCTTCGAGGAAGAGCCAAATGACGTTGGCAGACGGGTAGTTGCGGTAGGTTTCGACGAGTTCGGGAGGAGTGGTGCCCATGAAGACACTAATGACCGCACCATCGGCCTTCTCCCAATTCTTGTACTTGAGCAGTGCAGCAACATAAACTGCTTTGGCGGCGGCATTAGCTGGATCGGCGGACCTCTCGGGTTTAGGAGGCTCTTTGCCGTCACCGACGTCAAAAAGGATGTCGGTGAGCTCGAGCCCTTTCACCTCGCAACAGAGGAGGTGCTTGTCGACACCATAGCGCCAAGCCTTGTAGTTGGAGCATGTATCGTCCGGCTCGAGATGAAAGAGCGGGACCGGGTTGGCAAGTGAAGTGGTTGAGTAAGCCATTGCCGCTTGATTTTGCGCGAAGCAACGCTCTTTAGTCACCGATAGGAACTTCGGTGCGCAGCGCTGCAATTCTCGAAATTGGTCGAAGAGAATTGCTGAAAATCACTCTGGTAGCTTCGTCGAAATGCCGCTAAGAAGGAAATGGCGTCGGCGGAGACTCGTTAAAACGCCGTCTTTGAACTGAATCTAAGACTATGTCTAACTCTGGACCCACACACCCCCCCACACACCTCCAGGCCCTGTCCCGCTGGTACACAGCTCCGCAACCAGCTCCTCAACCAGCTCCGCAACCAGCTCCGCTCCGCTTCAACCCGTGTATTTGCTCTTGCTTGACGCGAGACGTTCGTGGAGGCGATTCCGCGAGGGGAGTTCGCCTATTCTGGCAGGGTGCGAGGGTTTAGAGAAGGTCGAAATTGAGATTCGACCAAGGAAAAATGAGGAGGAAATCGACGATGAGAACTGTGAAAGCTTTCGAGTTGAGAATTTCAACGAGGTCGAGTGCGAAAGCGATCGACGATGAGAAGTGCGCCGCAGAGTGGAGCAAGTCGAAAAATTCCGACGACTCGATACGTATGTCGCGACGATATTGTGCACGTGGCGCGGGCACGTTAAGAATAGGACCTTGATCCGCGTGTGCGGATAGGTCGCTCTGGTACTATGTAAGAAAAAGAGCTGAAAGAATTAATTAGGTAAAGAGCCCAAGGCTCTATAAGTACATGGCAAGATGAGAAAGAATGGATGAAGAAGGAATCGGAGGAAATCCTCATTGGGATCTCCGGAATCTCCAATTGGGTAATTGGAGATTGGGGGAATCATAATTGGGTGAGGTTGTGATTCTGTGAGTACACCTCAACCCACAAAACATTCTTAGTCTAGGATATAAAAGTACAAATACAAAAGAAGGATTTGCAATCTATTTCTAACAATCTGTGCTTGAAATGAAGGGATGAGGCCAGCTGTGCTTGAAATGAAGGGGTGAGGCCACCTGTGCTTGAAATGAAAGGGTGAGGCCACCTGTGCTTGAAACAAAGGGGTGAGGCCACCTGTACTTGAAATGAAGGGGTGAGGCCAGCTGTGCTTGAAATGAAGGATGAGCCCAGCTGTACTTGAAATGAAGGGGTGAGGCCACCTGTGCTTGAAATGAAGTGGTGAGGCCACCTGTGCTTGAAATGAAGGGGTATTTTTCTCCAATCGAAGGGGTAACGTGCTAATTTTGAAGGGGCTTATGCATTCGCCATCTGTGTTTACGGTTAGTTATAAGAGAGTCCGGCAGGGACAGGGGAGAGGGAGGGGGATGATTCATACCTGAATGCATGTGTACCAGGCCTCCTCCACGGTCCGTCCATGGGACCTCTTGTTCTCTCCCCTGATTTCCCAAACTGCCCATGGGCAAGTCTTTAGACACGCCCTCGCTCCGCCTGCGCTCCCCCACCGATTCATTCAGTTTCTGTCGGTTGCTCCCTGTTTGCCTTCCCCGCCTGCCCTCGCTCTCCCCCCAGCCCCATCCCCAAGCTGCCCTACCAGCCCAACATGAAGCGCAGCATTGGCATGGTGGGATGGGGCATGGTGGGATGGGCATGGTGGGATGTGAGGCATGGTGGGATGTGGGACATGGGAAGGCACACACTGTGGTGAGTGAGACACGTGGCTTGGTGAGAGATGACATGGTAGGGCGTGGTGAGACATCTCTCTTGCCCGCCAAAGAAGCCTGCTTTCTTTGGTGTTGTGTTCCGCTATCCTCTTGCACCCACTGCTCTCTCCACACCCCTTCTGCCTCCGCCCCTGCCATCCGTGCTCCCCAACCCTCCACCTTCCCTTTTTCATCCCCCCCTGCCGCCGCTCGCTGCCCCCTGCGCCCCTCTCTTCGCCCCCCTCCCCCCCGCAGGTGGCGGGCGGCTCGGGCATCACGCCCATGCTGCAGGTCATCGACGCCATCCTCTCCAACCCTGCCGACCACACGCAGGTGCCACAGGCTTCACAGGTGGTTGAGAGGGGGAGATTAGGGGGAGTGAGGCGGAGAGAGGTGCATGGAGGTGCATGGAGGTGCATGGAGGTGCATGGAGGTGCATGGAGGTGCGTGGATATCAAACTCTGTTTAAAATTCACGGAGGGAGTTCACATGCATCGGTTGGGGTCTTCAACACTCGCTGTCATTGCTCTATTCAGCACCGTTTGAGTGAGGCCAGAAGACGCTGTGGTCAGCAGGGGCGCCAGTCATGCCTCGCTGTGGCAGGTCCATCCCTCCATGTTTGCTCTCGCTGTGTTGCCACCTGCTAGCACTCATGCAGACTACCAGCTGCCGTCACCTCAATGAATGACTCTCACCCACACTTGGCTCGTCTCACACACCCACCACTCTCTCGCCCCCCTCTCCCCCCCCGCCCTCGCAGGTGTCTCTGGTGTTCGCCAACACCTCCCCCTCCGACATCCTTCTCGCTGACCAGCTGCGAGCCCTCGCCGCCTCGCACCCCAACTTCAAGGCATGCTGCGCTCCACACCACTCTCTCGCCCCGCACTCACCACCCTCCACACGGCCCCCTCGCCCTCCACATGGCCCTCTCGCCCCACACTCACTCCTTTCTCTCGCGTTGGTGCTGCACTTCCCTTCCACACCCCCTCTCATCGCATCCGTCTGGATCGCACACCTTCACCCTCATTCCACCATAGCTCTTTGCCCTAGCTGCCTCTCACTCCTCCCCGTCCCTCAGTCCAGCTCTCATTCACCCCTCGCCTTCGCCTCCACACAATCATCCCCCACATGGCCCCCACTGACCCCCTCCTCGCCCGCAGGTGTACTTCATGGTGGACAGGGCGGAGGCGGCGGCGGGGTGGAAGGGCGGGGTGGGGCTCATCACGGCTGACGTGCTGCGCAAGGCCATGCCCCCGCCCTCAGATGACTCGCTCGTGCTGGTGAGGGGCGCCATGCTGCCGCACCACATCATGCCGCATCCCACCACACCACCTGGCACCAAGACGGTGGTGTTGCATCCCATGCCACGGCATGGCGTTGCATGGCACGGCATGGCGTTGCATGGCACGGAATGGCGTTGCATGGCACAGCATGGTGTTGCATGGCACAGCATGGCGTTGCATCACATCTTTGGACATGGCATGTCATGATGTGACATGGCACTGCATCACCTCACATGCTGTATGTGGATGGGGTCGGAAGGGAATCCCTGAACCTCCTTTGTGGCCGCCTGTCTTGCCTCTGTCGCCACACATGCCTTTTCCACAACCCTTCCCTGTGTTGTGTTCACTGCTGCAGGTGTGTGGGCCACCCGGCATGATGCACCACGTGTCAGGGGGCAAGGCACCGGACAAGTCGCAGGGGGAGGTGAGAGACATGGGCACACCCCAGCACACACAGCGCAACAACACGAAAGGGCACGGTTGTTTCGCGTATTACATAACAGGAAAGAGGCACTGAAAGTGATTAGTCATTGCCTCTCAACTTTATTCGTGAGCCCCATTTATTGTCCCTCCCATCCCTGTACTGCGTGGTACGTGCAGGTGGATGGCCTTTTGAAGGCGCTGGGTTATACCAAGGACCAAGTCTACAAGTTCTGAAACATACCTCAGTGCGCCCAACTTGGGTGACGTTCAAATTATAATAAGACTGGCTTGGATTACATGGTGGAATATACTCCTAGCAATGTATACTATGTCGTGTATTTACAACCTGAGGTTCTTTGTTATGAATCATCGAAAGTATAGTGCCGCATTCTATAGGGGAGCGTGACTACAAGATGTCCATACAAATGAGGACCTAGGGCTTATATAGTGGGAGTTGACCCGGGGTCAATTTGGGTTCGGAGCGCCTCGGTAACAGGTTCGGGGCCGATTAGATCGGCGAGGGTGGTTTGACGCGAGACTTGAGGGCCGAGGCTGCGAACGTGCACTGTTCGCGGTACTCGCTGTGGCGAGCCTCAGTAAGGATTCGTGAAATCCTTACATTCTCAGACCTCACTGCACCTAAGCCGAGGCGATTGTGTTCTGAAATGGATTCGAGATAGTAAGGCACGAGCGTTCCGGGTTATATAGAGGTCCTGAGGAAACTCTGGAGACAAACTCCGCGTTCCGTCGCGCACGGTCCCCTTGGAGCGACGGCGTTGCGGCCTCCGCTGGATGCAACCAACCCACCAGCACCGCGCAATCTCCGTAGTCCGTCGAGTCTTCGCTTATCGTCGCAGCGGCGTCGTCGGTCGTCGCAATGGCCCCTGCGACGGCGAGCTCGCAGGTGGCGGCGCTGCAGCAGTGGGCGGCGCGCGTGCTGCTGGCGGAGCTCGTCGCGCGCGACGACTCGGTGAGGGCCGCCGGGCAGGGGGGTGCAGGGGGCCGTGGGTGGGGCGGCGGATTGAATACGAGGTAGCGGAATGGAGGGGAATGACGGGCGGCGGGCAGCGGCACGGATGAGCGATCGCGCCGAGGACAGTGAGCGGTAGGGGGGACGGGAGGGGGAGGAAGGGGTCAAGGTGAAGAACAATGGCGATGACGTGAAGGGCCGACGGCGACGGTTGCGCATGAGAGAGGGAGGGGAGATTGTGTGGACCACGCCATGTGTGTGCTGCTGTGCCCAGAAGACTAGGTGCCCAGGTGCCCAGGTGCTCAGGTGTCTGGGCGCGTGCTGGGTTGCAAGCCTCATTGCTGCCTGTGCTCACGCATCCAGCTATAACATACACTTGCCCCAACGCCTCTCTGCCCCTCGTCTCTGCCGCGCAGGTGTGCGAGATGTTCTGCGGGCGCGGTGAGGACACGGCGCTCTGGGTGCATGCCCGCATCTCCTCCTACCTTGGCGTCGGTGAGCCTGCCGCGCACTGCGTGTGGCTCCCGCTCTCCATCCCATCCTTCCTTTGCTCCTCCAAAACCCCTCTTCGCACTTCCCCCTTCCAACCCTTCCACCACTTCCCTTGTTTTGCGTCTGCCCTCTCGTCTCCCCGCTCGCCCCGTCTGTCCCCTCCGTCCTCCGTCCTCCGTCCTCCGTCCTCCGTCCTCCATCCGCCCACGCGCTCTCCGCCGCACCCCTGCCCGCCGCCAGACCTGACGCCGTCGTCGCTGGAGGAGGCGGCGGAGGAGTGGCGGGCGCACGGCATGCCGTACGCTGCTGCCTTCCACTACGCCGACCCCTCGCTCGTACGCTTGGCTGGCCCTGTGCTGTGTGCTGTGTGCTGGATGATGCATGCCATGCGTCATGTGGTAGTGTGTAGCGTGTGCACGTCGTGTGTTGTCTGCAGCCTCAAGTTGTCGCCATCCAGCGCATGGATGTGATGTGCTACTCATGATGTGCTACTCATGATGTGCTTTTTCCCCCTCTATGCCTCCCCCTTTCCCCCCCACCCGCCTCCCCCTCTCTCTCCCCCTCACACCCCCCCGTGTCTGCTTCCCCCTGTCGTGTCTAAGACGCCCCTCTCCCTGGAGTCGGTGGGTCGCAGTGCGCCATTCAACGTTGTCTGCTGCAGCCCGCGCGTGCAGGTGTGTGTGTGTGTGGGTGTGTGCGTGTGTGGGTGTGTGTGTGTGTGTGTGTGGGTGTGTGTGTGTGTGTGTGTGGGTGTGTGTGTGTGTGTGTGTGCGTGTGCTCCCCATTGCATCTTCGTGTTCCCCCCCTGCCAGTAAGGGTATAGAAGCGAATTCTAAAACAAACACAGATACTTTTTGAGGGAAAAACAAATCGAATATCTAGTTGCATTCATATTCGGACAAACGCTTGTCCTGTGACGAATCGAATAGCTCCGAATATGGTTCGAATCCGAGTAGATTCGAATCCGGCACTTCCTGTCTTTGTCCGCGTCCATGAGGCCATTGGGTTCTACCAAGCGTGGTAAGCAAAGCACCCCCCTCCCCCTGTCGCCAGCACCTCTTGCTGCCTCCACACTGCGTTCTCCTCCATCATTCGTGCATCCTTCAATGTTTTCTATGCTGTCTTTATTCACGTTGAAGCACATTCAATGGTAACGCACCATATATAGGCACATTCGATTACTCAAACGACTTCCAAATATCCGTTCGTTGAAATATTCGAATTTGTCAAATTCTCGCAAATCGAATACTTCCGAATATCGAGTGTAAGTACGAACTCGGACTATTTTTTTACATCCCTACCCCCAGTGCAGCTAGGTGTGCCCCCCCCCAGTGCACATAGGTGAGAGATGGATGCGCTGAGATGCGAGGCTGAAGCCATTCATGTCGGTAGCGTCTAAACCGTGTGACCCCCCCCACCCCCCCTTTCCTCTCGCATATCCCATTGTTCTTTCTCATGCTCCCGCCCATGCGTGCGTGCGAGCGGCGGGCACCATCCACCCGCCAGGACTGGTTCTCGTCGCAGCCCATGGCCTCTCAGTTCCTCTCCAACGTGGCGGCCCTCCTGCAGCCCGGGGGAATATTCTTCGGCCTCCTGCCCGACTCCTCCACCCTCTGGTGCTCCTCCACCCTCTGGTGCTCCTCCACCCTCTGGTGCTCCTCCACCCTCTGGTGCTCCTCCACCCTCTGGTGCTCCTCCACCCTCTGGTCTGGTGCTCCTCCACCCTCTGGTGCTCCTCCACCCTCTGGTGCTCCCCACCCTCTGGTGCTCCCAACTCTCTGGTGCTCCTCACTCCCTCTCTTCCCCTATGTTGGAATATACGCTCTGTAGGCTTTGCGTATTGCGCTGATACGCTTGGGATACGCGATACACAAACCCGGGCTGCCTGGCGAAGAAAAATTGACATACTTTTTTTTTCCCGCGAATACGCGACGATTTTTTTCGCCCATGCTTTTTCGCCCCTACCCCAGCCTGCTCTGTAGGTGTTTGAAAGCCATCCGTGTTTGTCGTTCCCCATGTCCGTCCAAATCTCACATGTGAAGCAATGCTTCAGCAGTAAAAAAGTGGGTTCTAGGCTTGGAGGCGGTGGTGTGCTTAGCTAGGTGGCGGAGATTGCGCGAGTTAGGTCTTCTTGCAAAACGGGAGGGAGGTGATGGGGGAGAGTGGAGCATTTGTGAGGAAAGGTTGGAGTTTGTAGACGGGAGGGAGTTGGTTGGAAGCCCATTTGACGTTGTAGAGGGGGGGGAGGCTTGAGTGTGGTGAAAGGGGGATAGTTGGGTGGTCAAAATTCGACCCCCCAGAAAACGCCTCCCATTTGAGAGTCGCGTTTTCAGAAACCCTAGCCTAGCCGCCCCCATCCTGGCTTCCTTGCTGCCCGCTGGTTTTTTTCCCCTGCCCGGGCATTTTTTAAGCCTGCCCGGGCATGCGTATTCCGGCCGTATTGGACCCCCAAACCCATGTGTTTTGCGTATATACGCAAGCGTATATACGCTGGCGTATAATATGCAATACGCGATATTCCAACATAGGTGCTCCCCACTCTCTGGTGCTCCCCACTCTGGTAGGGCTTGTGAGGCAACTCAGTTGAGAATTAATTTTTCTCTACATGAATGAGCTACTTTGTGCAGAGGTCAGGCATGGCAGAGCATGCACACCATCCATCCTCATGCTCTTCTCACTCCATACATCTCTCTCATGCCCCTGCCGTGCCCGCCTTCCCCGGCCAGGTACAAGCAGCAGCGGGCCATCGACGCTGCCAAGGCAGCAGTGGGGTCAGGAGGGGCAGGCGCCACACGGCCGGTGATTCGCTCGTCACTCTACTCGATTGTGTTTGAGAACCCAACGCCCTTTGAGGACAGCAAGTGAGAAGTCAACGCCCTTTAACGACAGCAAGTGAGAACCCAACGCCCTTTGAGGACAGCAAGTGAGAAGCCAACGCCCTTTGAGGACAGCAAGTGAGAAGCCAACGCCCTTTGTGGACAGCAAGTGAGAAGCCAACGCCCTTTGAGGACAGCAAGTGAGAACCCAACGCCCTTTGAGGACAGCAAGTGAGAAGCCAACGCCCTTTGAGGACAGCAAGTGAGAAGCCAACGCCCTTTGACGACAGCAAGTGAGAACCCAACGCCCTTTGAGGACAGCAAGTTAGAAGCCAACGCCCTTTGAGGACAGCAAGTGAGAAGCCAACGCCCTTTGACGACAGCAAGTGAGAACCCAACGCCCTTTGAGGACAGCAAGTTAGAAGCCAACGCCCTTTGAGGACAGCAAGTGAGAAGCCAACGCCCTTTGAGGACAGCAAGTGAGAAGCCAACGCCCTTTGAGGACAGCAAGTGAGAACCCAACGCCCTTTGAGGACAGCAAGTGAGAAGCCAACGCCATTTGAGGACAGAAAGTGAGAACCCAACGCCCTTTCGTCCTTCTCACTACTCTCCCCCCACTCCTTTTTTACGCCCCTGTTTGCCGCCCCTCTTCTTCCCCGTGCCATGCCCTGCGTGCTGCCACGCCTTGCGTGCTGCCATGCCCTGCGTGCCCCCTCCACTGCCCTTACCAGGGCAGTGTTCGATCTGCGCTTTGCCTTCAAGAGCGCCGACCCCAGCAGCCTGCCCGCCAAGTCGCTGCTCGTGCACTTCCCCACGCTCATCAGGTGCGCTTGTGTTGTAAAATATATATCTATACAACATGCATGCCTAGATTAGGAGGTGTAGTCATTATAATTATTGGGGGGTTGTTGGTTGGGTTGACCAACCCCACATTTGGGTTTTTTCAAGATTGGATTTTGTCCTAGACATTTGGTTGGCACTATTCCAACCAAATGGTCCTTGGTCCTAGGAACCAACCAATCACCAAGCACCACAATTTGTGGTTGCTTGCCTTCCAAGTAATCTCTCTCATTGGTCCACATTGTGGCCAATTGGAGAGCACCACACTTTGTGGTTGCTTGCCCTACAAGCAACCTCTCCCATTGGTCCACATTATGGCCAATAGGAGAGCTTCCCTTCCAACTCTTCCTTGCTCCTTGTTTTGTACAAAAGAGCCTCTTGGCTCCCTACTCAATTCAATCTTTTCTCTTCTAAGCTAGTTTCTTCATGGTAATCAGAGCCACAATGGCTCACGCCACCTCTAGTCGATCCTAACTAGCACGGCCCTATGCCGTCCCTCCTCGTCTTCGAAGCCTAGCCCTTCCTTAGGCTACTTCCCGTGCCCCCCGTGCGCCCTCTCCCGCCGCACTATTCCGTCGCGTCCGCTCTTCCTCCCGTCGCGCGCCTTTTGCCCCGCCCGCTCTCCCTTCCGTTGTGTGCCTCCCGTCGCGCCTGACAACGCGCTTCTGCCCGTCGCATCCTCCGTTGCGCGGCCCGCTCTCCCTCCCGTCGCGCGCCCTCCGCGTTTGCGCGCACCCGTCCGTCGCGCTCTCCGCGCGCCCGTCCGTCACGGCTCCCGCGCACGCCCGTCGACAAATCCTCCCGTCGCGCCCGTACTCTCCGCGCCCGTCGCCTTCCTTCCGCCACACGCGCACGCCCGTCGGTCGATTTCTCCGCCGCGTGCGCCTGCCCGTCGTCGATTCCGCCGTCGCGTGCACCCGTTCGTCGCGCCATTTCGGCGACTTAAGAGCTGCGCTCCGCGCACCTATCCTTCTCCTCCCTCCCCCTACTCGAAAAGCACGGTCTTCAGCTTGCCCAGCCAGATGCTCCCGCGGGCCCTGCACCACCTCCTCCTGGCGATGCTCCCGTCAACCCCAGCGATCCTCCAACCTTCGCTCTTGACGTCAACGACCCTCAGAGCTCCGAGACCGCCATCTGCACCTACCGTGCCGGCCTCACCGACCACGTCTGCCAGCAGCTGCTCTACGAGGCTTCCCACGCCGAGCATGACGCCGCCACTGCCGCCTACAACACGTATTAGGCGGCGCTCGCGGAGTATGTCAGGCGCAAACGCGCATACATCACTGACCTCGCCGCCTGGCGTGTCGCTGACCGGCGCGCGCTCACCATCCTCGCCACCATTCCTCCCACCCTCAAGCGCGAGCTTGCTCCCACCTCCTCCTCCCACCTCTGGCGGCTCCTCACCGATCTCTATGATTGGCAGGACGTCGCGACCCTCTACTCCCTCATCAAGGAGTTCCAGAGCCTCACCATGGACTCTACCACCGGCGCAGCTGCCTTCACGCGTCGCGTCCTCGACCTCGCTCGGCGCCTGGCGGCTCTTGGCGTGCCGTACCCGGACCCAGTGCTCTGCTGCCACCTTCTTGAAGGCTTGACTCCTGCCTTCGACACCCACAAGATCGCCTACATGCAGCTGATCGACAAGCGCATCACCCCGCCTTAAATCGCCCAGTGGATTATCACCACCAAGGCCGACCTCTTGCGCCATTCCTCCTCAACTGCCACTGTTGCTCAGCAGCGCAACACCAGGGGAGGGCGTGGGGGTGGGCGTGGCGCTGGTCGTGGTGGTGGTGCGGGTCGTGGTGGCAATGGCGCAGGACGTGGTGCAGCAGCCGCCTTTCCTCCTTATCGGTATCTCCCTCGCTATGGCCCCACGCGGGGTCAGCGCTGCGGCCAGACCACTCATGCCACTGATTCTTACTTCAAAGCGCTCAGTGATGAGTGGTTTGCCCGCGGCAACACCGGCCACCCCCCCCCGCTGGTCCTCCCTCTCCCCTCGCCCCACTCCTCCAGAGGTTCGTACCTCCCCTCTCTTCCAGCCCGTCTCCTCCCCCTTGGCCCACCACGCCGTCTCTCAGCAACAGCAGCAGCAGCAGACTCTGCAGTAGATCCTGCCGCAGCCGTTTCAGCAGCAGCAGCAGGGGCAGCAGCACCTCTTCTCCAAGCTGCAGCTTGACCTCCAGTCGCAGCTCCCCCTTGCACCTCCCCCTATGGCTCCCCCCCAGCAGCCCTACCCCGCTTGGACCGCCGGCACCGCCGCTTCCACAGCTCACCTCTCGGGCGTGTCTCCCGCGCCCTCAGCCACAGGTAGTGTGACTCCTTTCCCCTCCTCTGGTTTTGTTGGCATGGTTAGTAGGCTGGAACCCTCGCCCCTTCTATGTATTCGACTGCTATTAATGAGAATGTGATTCAGTACTCCGTCCCACCTCCTCTGTGAGAGTACGACCCCGTTACACCACTTGTCCCTTTTCTTATTTCCTTCCTCGTTCATTTCTCTTTATCTCATCTCATTTGGTTTCCTATTCTCCATTTTCCATTAACCTTTGGTTTATCCTGCTATTATAATTATATCACCGACCAGGCTTGGGATGTACTGGTGCGCTATCTGGCGTAATCCTGCCGTAATCCCTTAAAGCCAATAGCCTCGCGTGGCTATACGCAGGGTGATTCTATCTTCTAGAAGGGTCTATTCCCTTAGGATAAGATAAACCTGGTTACCTGATGTACTCTGGAAGTATAAAAGCACCTTGTACTGATCGATAGTGCAACCTTTCCTCGACACATTCGATCCTGTGACACTTGGTAATCAGAGCTTTTCTCACTCGACCGCGCTCAGCTAAGCAGCAGCAGCGGGGATCCTGCCTCGAAAAACCGCCGGGGGCGACCAATTCGACGCCGATTCTGGTAAGCACCAGCTCCGCGATTTTCGAATTACCCCCTCCGTGCGTGTTTTGAACAGGATGGCAACCTTCGACAACGCCGAGGTTACCCAGCAGCTCTTCGCGCGCATCGCAGCCCTTCAGGAGGAAATGCGAGCAGATCGCGAAGCGTGGCGAAACGAGTTCGAGCGAGTGACTCGACTCGCCGGAGCGCAGCACGAGACGACAACGGCGACGACGCAGCAGTCGCAGCAGTTTCTCGAGGCTCCGAAACCGCGCCCACCTGAGCCGTTCGATCCGAGCGATCCGAAACTCCGACGCCCGCAGATGGATCGCCGGGATGGAGATCTACTTCGCAGCCGTCGGATGGAGCTCGCCAGTCTGGGACGGTCAACGTGTACGACTCGCGGCGACACTGATGCGAGGGCCGGCACTCCAGTGGATTGGCGGCAACAGTACCTTCATCCACGGTGAAGCCATGTGGCAGCAATTCCGCGCCGACCTGCTGAAACATTTCGAGCCGATAAATTCGAGTTTCCTTGTCTGGGAAAAAATTCATCGACACCGACAGTTCGGGAGTGTAGCGCAGTACACGCAGCAGATGGAGGAATTTTATAACCGCATTCCCGATCTGACCGAAGGGGAAAAAGTACAATCGTACCTCGCCGGGCTGAAGACCGAAGTCAAACGACAAGTCGCAGCGTCAAACTACGCGAGCTACAGTGACGTCGTTTCGGCAGCAGAGCGCTTTGACATGGTCAACGCCGGAACACGACGGACGCACGTCGGCAGTACGCGACAGGGCGACCGCTCGGCTCACCCCACGTTCGCCGACCCGATGGAAGTCGACAGATTCGAGGGGCGGCCACGTCCGAAAAACACCAACTACACGTGTGACTTTTGCGGGGTGCCGGGTCATCGAATCTTCGACTGCAGCAAAATGAAAGCCGCACGCACAGAGTATCGGGCACGCAACAGTGGCGGAATTCCTTCAGCCAATCAGAAGTCAAAAAACGGGAGTCGCCAGTGATTGCGGATCTAGCTGGCGAAAATAAAAAGATCCGAAAACGGCCGCGGGATTCTGAGAAAATCAACTTCGACGAAGCTGATTCGACGCGAGAAGGAGGAAATGATGGGGGAAAGTCTCCACCCCACGACCAATCCTCGCCATGGAAAATCGCCGAGGAAAATTACGACTCCGCGAAAAAAGACTCTGCCGAGACAGGGAAACTCCTTGAAGTCCCAAGAAATTATAAGAATTCGTTTAAGTTATCTTATAAAGATGCTTTAATGAAAACTTATGAATTTCGAAGGGCTAGAGCCTTGGAGAAATTTCGGGAGGGACTCCAAAAGAAGCAGACAGCTGTGGAGATTATACCGGTACCGGACAACTTGGGGAAAAAATTAAGGAGTGTGGAAAGAAGCCGACCTTTCCACGGAGTCAACGTCCTCTCCTGACACCAGCCCACAACGACTACCCGTTCCCCAGGGAAGACGTCGATGGAGCTGAAGCAGCTCAAGAGGAAGCTGGGGGTCTACAAGAAGCTGCACAAACCCCGAATTCCTTCTCTTACGGATGCATCCAGTTCTTCAGCATCAGTGACGCGCACAGTCGTCAAGGAAACTCTGGGCCCGGGAGAAGAGCCGTTCTCCAAGCAGCCTCGGCCAGCTGCCAGCTCAGGAGTAAATAGCAACACAAAGGTGTGTACGGAGTATTGGGATGTACCCTATGACCCAATCAATGAAACTATCTTTGCGTACTCCGAGCAACGACTGCCCCTCGTGCTCGAGGTCATCTGCAAAGGACGACGCCTCCAAGCACTCGTGGACAGCGGAGCATCACACACCGTCTGCAACAAGGCAGTAATCGACCGACTTCGGGGAGAGTACAAGCCTTCAGGATTCTCTGCAACGATGGTGGACAGCAGCAAGTTACCAGTATACGGCGAAGCAGTGCTACACCTACAAATCGGACCACTGCGCTGGAGACCTGCACTCCCCATCACCAACATCAAAGGGCTTGACCTGATCTTCGGGTGAGTCTTCCTGAAAAGATTCAACCCCGAGATCAACTAGGTGAACCGCACCGCAAGCATCTACAACAATGGACGGAGAGTACAGCTACCCAACTGGGACGATACTGGAGATATCCCAGTGGAGACACTCGCACGATTCGAGAAGGACGTGAAGCGGACCGACACCGGGTTCTTGGCGATAGCAACAGAGGTGGAGAATGACGGAGAGAAAGCCTCGGAACCTCCAGAAAAAATCATGGAATTACTGAAAGAGTTCCAAGACATTCTTCCTGACGATCTTCCGAACGAGCTACCGCCATACCGAACGCATCAACACGAGATCGTGGAGGAACCGGGTTCGAAGCCGACCTTCCGAGCACCATACCGGCTCAGCCCTACAGAGCTGACTGACATGAAAAAACAGATCGAGTATCTCCTAGCCAAAAGACTCATCCGGCCATCCACTTCGCCGTACGGTGCCCCAGTACTCTTCACACCGAAACCGGATGGAAGCCTGCACATGTGCATCGACTACCGAGCTCTTAACAAGCAGACCATCAAAAATAAATATGCGATACCGCGAATCGATGACCTGCTTGACCAGCTTCGGGGAGCTACGGTATTTTCCAAACTGGATCTGCGGTCCGGATACTGGCAGATACGCATGGCGGACAACTCTATCCACAAAACTGCTTTCCGAACTCGGTACAGATCGTACGAGTATTTGGTAATGCCGTTCGGACTCACCAACGCCCCGGCAACGTTCCAAGCCGAAATGAACCACATTCTACGACCACTTCTGGACGAATGCGTGGTGGTGTACCTGGACGACATACGCATCTACTCGCGCGGCATGAAGCAGCACGTCGAACACCTGCGACGTGTCTTCGAAATTCTTCGACGAGAACGATTCTACGTCAAACTGTCCAAGACCGAATTCGCCCTTGAAAAGGTCCAGTTCCTAGGACACATGGTGAGCGCTCGAGGAGTTCACGTCGACCCCAAGAAAATCGAGGCCGTACGCACGTGGAAGACGCCCGAGAACGTGAAGGAGTTGCAGCAGTTCCTAGGCCTCGCGAATTATTACAATAGGTTCGTGCCACAGTATGCGAAAATCGCAGCACCACTCACGAATGTGCTGAAGAAGAACACGCCCTATAAATGGGAACCAAAGCACCAGGAAGCCGTGGAGCAGCTGAAACAAGCACTCACGTCCGCACCGGTACTCATCTTGCCAGATCCCGAACGCGACTACGTAATCGAAGCTGACGCCAGCGACCAGGCAGTGGGGGCAGTCTTAATGCAAGACCAGGGGAATGGACTGCAACCGATCGCCTACCTCAGCAAGAAACTACACGGAGCAGAACTAAACTACCCGATACACGACAAAGAGGCCCTTGCCATCGTCATCGCCTTCAAAGCATAGAGATGTTATCTCGAACGACGAAGAACAACCGTCTACACCGACCACTGTAGCCTGAAATATTTGAAGACACAACCCAATCTTTCCAGGCGGCAGGTCCGGTGGATCGACTTCCTCGAGACACACTTCCACTACGACATCGTGTACAAGCCCGGCCACAAAAATAAAGCAGACGCTCTCAGCCGACCTGCACACGTTGCCGCTATTCAGATTGAAGGGATGAATCCACTACTCAAGGGACTCTTCACACACGGGTACGCCATCGACCCCGAAATTCCCTTGGCAGAAAAGCGACATCTGCTACAGTGGGACAGTGACATCGCGTACCGGAAAGGATCAACGAAAATCTGGGTACCCAATTACCCTCCTTTGCGCCAGTTACTACTCGAAGAATACCACGACGTCCTGTACGCCGGACACTTCGGTAGCAACAAGACGCTCACCGGTATCGCCAAACACTACTACTGGCCCCATATGGCAGACGACGTCCAAAAATTCGTCACATCGTGTGATACATGTCAGCGGATGAAGAGCAGCAAGCAGAAAAAGGCGGGACTACTGCAGCCTCTTCCTGTCCCAGAACAGCCATGGCAAGTGGTTAGCCTCGACTTCATCACCGGGTTACCACCTACCACCAGCAGTCATGACGCAATCCTTGTCGTCATTGACAAGTTCTCCAAAATGTGACACTTCATCCCGACACACACGACGGCACGCACCGAAGAGACAGCACAGCTCTTCGTTCGTCACATCATCTCACAGCATGGCATCCCAACCACACTCATTTCCGACCGAGACCCCAAGTTCACCAGCAAGTTCTGGAAGGAACTTATGTCTCTCCTCGGGACCCAACTCGCCATGTCATCTGCTTACCATCCGCAGACAGATGGACAGACCGAGCGCCTCAACCAAATTGTTGAGCAACTACTCCGAGCAGCCTGCAAGGACGAGATCTCCAAATGGGACTTGCACCTGCCCGTACTAGAGTTTGCTTACAACAATGCTACACATGCCTCTACTGGACAGACGCCGTTCTTCCTCTGCTACGGACGCCACCCACTCACACCACAGAAACCGACAGCATCAGCTACAGTCCAACCAGCACATGATTTCATCACAACCATGCATCAGCTTTGGGATCGGACCCACAAGCGCCTCCTCGACATTCAGCAGCAACAAAAGCGTCAGGTCGATCGCCATCGCAACGACCACACCATCACAGTGGGAGATCAGTTGCTTCTTGACACCCGCAACCTGGACATCAGCCACCTCCCATCTAAACTTCGACCTCGCTTCTGCGGGCCTTTTCTCGTTGAAGCACAGGTCACTCCTGTTACCTTCCGCTTACGCCTGCCCGCTACCTGGAAGATTCACAACGCCTCCATGTCCAACTTCTGAAGCCCTATCGGGACCCGAACACGATTTTCGTGGGACGCCAACCGCCGCCGCCACCGCCCGTCCTCGTCCAGAATGAACTCGAGTACGAGGTCGAGTCCGTGCTCGCACACCGCCGTCGTCGGAATGGCACCGTGGAGCTTCTCATCCGTTGGAAGGGTTATGATCCTTCTGAGGACAGCTGGATACCTGAGTCCGACATGGGTAACGCCTGTCGTCCTCTGCATGACTACCTTGTCAAGCAGGGTGTTACTTCTACCACCCAGCTTTGAGGGGGGGAAGTGTGAGAGTACGACCCCGTTACACCACTTGTCCCTTTTCTTATTTCCTTCCTCGTTCATTTCTCTTTATCTCATCTCATTTGGTTTCCTATTCTCCATTTTCCATTAACCTTTGATTTATCCTGCTATTATAATTATATCACCGACCAGGCTTGGGATGTACTGGTCCGCTATCTGGCGTAATCCTGCCGTAATCCCTTAAAGCCAATAGCCTCGCGTGGCTATACGCAGGGTGATTCTATCTTGTAGAATGTCCTGGCGTGTCGAGGCTAGCCTCCCGCTCCCTCCCCCCACCTCACATCCCTCCCCCTCCTCTCCCTCCTTCTAACCCAACCATTCCCCCCCTCCCCCCGGACCCAACCTGCTCCTGTCGATCCCTCTCCCATCCCAGCGTCCTCCTCCACCACAGGCTTGGTCACCCCAACTTTGCCACCCTCCGCTCGACCGTCTCCTCAGGTCTCCTTCGAGGTCTTCCCCTCACCCTCCCTCCCCTCCCTCCCTCCCTTGCCCCTCCCTGCTCCGTCTGTGTCCAGGGCAAGCTCAAGCAGCAGCCGCATCAGAGTTCCCCCTCCGCTGCTGCTCAGCCGCTTGATCTTGTTCACATGGACCTCTGGGGCCCCAACCCCTCCCCTTCCCGCCAGGGCCATCGCTACATGCTTGTTCTGGTAGATGATCACAGCCGATATTCGTCCGTCTCCCTTCTTCGCTCGAAGGGTGACGCTCCGGCTGCGATCATCGCCTGGCTCAAGCAAGCGAGCACCCACTTTGGCCGCCCTGTGCGCCGCCTTCACTCTGATGGCGGTGGCGAATTCCTTAATCGTCAGGTAGCCTCCTACTGTGAGCTTCATGGCATTCGCCAGACTCACACCCTCCCCCACTCCCCCCAGCAGAATGGTGTGGCCGAGAGCCGTGTTCGGGAGATCACCAAGATTGCTCGGTGTCTCCTCGTCCATGCCTCTTGCCCCCCTTCTCAGTGGGGCTATGCCCTCCTTCACGCCACCCTCCTTACTAACCTGTACCCCCACCCTATCCTTCCCTCCACCACTCCCACCGAGCTCTGGACGTCGGCCAAGCCTGACGTCTCCTCCCTCCGTGTGTGGGGCTCCAGGGCGTATGTCCTCATTCACCCTGCGGACCGCCTCCGTACCATGGGAAAGCTCGCCTCCCGTACCCTCCCCTGCATCTTCCTTGGTCATAACCCCTCCTCCCCAGACTACCTCTTCCTTCACCCCCCCTCAGGTCATTTCCTCCGCAGTCGGGATGTAGTCTTTGATGAGTCCACACCCTACTATTCCACTCCTCCCCCCACTGACCCTCTCGCCCCTTCTCCCAGGCCCCTCAACTGGTCCGACACTATCCCACCCCCACTTCTCCCTCCCCCTCCCATCCTCCCCCCCGCTCCACCTCCTCCATTCCCCGCTGCCTCGGTCCCTAGCACTCCCCCCTCCTCTGGTGGCATATTTGACCCTGACCCTCTTTTTCCCCCCGCCTCCCCGTCCCACTCCTCCCCCTCCGCTCCCTCCCATCCTCCCCCCTCCCCTCCTCCCCCCTCTCCTCCTCCCCCCTCTCCCCCGCGACCCCCTCCCCCCCTGCGTCCCACCCGCTCCATCCTCACCCGGTATCCCCACACTAGGTCGCGTGACGCAGTCATAGGTGCCCCGCCTCGTGTTATCCTCTCTTCCTCTACCTTGCCTCCTCTCTCACCTCTCATGGACCTCCTTTTTCAGACAGTCTTTCAACAAAACACTAGCCCAACCCTGCCGTCGAGCTCCAGTACAGCAGTCCCAACAGCAGCAGCAACACCTGCAGCAGCAGTTCCACCCACCGCAGCAGCACCAGCAGCAGCAGCCGTCGCTCCTTCCTCCCCTTCACCCGCAGCAGCAGCAGCGACGGCAGCAAATGCAGCAGTAGCAGCCGCCTCAGCAGCAGCAGCAGCAGCAGCAGCAGATGCATCCTCAGCAGCAGCCGCAGCAGGAGCTGCAGTCCTCCCATTCATTTTCCACTCCTCCCTCCTCGAGGACTCCCATGAGGAGTTCCTCAACCTCCACCTGCATGATCCAGCCCTCCTACCCATCTCTCCTGACCCTCAGCGGCACACCAGTCTTCGCCTTCTCCTCCGCCCCCACCATCTTCGTCCCCGCCACGTACGAGGAGGCCATGGTGTGCCCTGACGCTCACCTCTGGCTCGCGGCCATCCTCAAGGAGTTGGAGGCGTTTATTGCCAACTCCTCCTTTGTGGATGTGCCCCGCCCTCCCTCTACCACGAACGTGGTCAAAGGGAAGTGGGTGTTTCGGGTGAAGCAGCTTCCTTGCGAGCCGCCGGTCTACAAGGCCCGCTACGTCGCAAAGGGCTTCACCCAGCGCTACGCTGTCGACTTCTTTGACACCTTCTCTCCCACCGCCAAGCCCGCTACCATTCGCGCAGTCCTCGACCTCGCCGCTCGCCTCAACATGGAGATTCACTCCATGGACGTCTCCAACGGATTCCTCCAGGGGGTCTTGCGCGAGCTCATTTACATGGAACATCCTGCAGGCTTCCACCTCCCCTTTCCTTCCGACTCTGTCTGGCAGCTGCGTCGGCCGGTGTATGGGCTCAAGCTGGCACCAAGGGAGTGGCATGCCAAGCTTGCTGCCACCCTCGCCGAGCTTGGCTTCAGCACCTCACGTGCTGACCCCAGCCTCTTCCTCCACACCTCCCCCCCCCCCTTCTACATCCTCGTCTATGTCGACGATATGATCCTCATCACTGCCGACTCCGCCGAGCTCGAGCGCGTCAAGCGTGAGCTTGGCAGCCGGCTCAAGTGTAAGGATCTAGGAGAGCTGCAGCACTATCTCGGCATGGAGATTACACGCGACCGTGCTGCTCGCACCATCTCCCTCTCCCAGGGCCACTACCTGCAGCAGGTCCTGGAGCGGTTCGACATGGCTCGAGGCAACCCTCAGGTCACCCCTCTTCCTGTTGGGCACCACCTCACTCCCCTCACCTCCCCCTCCTCCTCCTCCCACCCCTACGGTGCGACAACGCCAGCACCATCGACCTCACGAAAGATGCTGTGTTCCACGGGCGCTCCAAGCACATTGAGCTTCGCCACTACTTCATTCGCGAGCTTGTGCAGGGTGGCCACCTCCAGCTGCGCAAGATTGACTTTGCTGCCAATCTTGCCGACATCTTCACCAAAGCCCTCCCCCACGCCACCCACTCATCCCTCCTTCGCCTTCTTGGACTCGCTCCCCCCGTTCCCTCGTCCGCCTCCTGATTCAAGCCTTCTAGTCTTATGCATGTTGGGGGGTTGTGTTGTAAAATATATATCTATACAACATGCATGCCTAGATTGGGAGGTGTAGTCATTATTATTATTGGGGGGTTGTTGGTTGGGTTGACCAGTCCCACATTTGGGTTGGTCAAGATTGGATTTTGTCCTAGACATTTGGTTGGCACTATTCCAACCAAATGGTCCTTGGTCCTAGGAACCAACCAATCACCAAGCACCACAATTTGTGGTTGCTTGCCTTCCAAGCAATCTCTCTCATTGGTCCACATTGTGGCCAATCAGAGAGCACCACACTTTGTGGTTGCTTGCCCTACAAGCAACCTCTCCCATTGGTCCACTTTATGGCCAATAGGAGAGCTTCCCTTCCAACTCTTCCTTGCTCCTTGTTTTGTACAAAAGAGCCTCTTGACTCCCTACTCAATTCAATCTTTTCTCTTCTAAGCTAGTTTCGTCAGCTTGGTCAGCATCTTTACCCTTGTTCTTCACGACTTGCTTTCTTCAGGCGCGTTCTTTCATTGTTAGGTGCCAGTGTGCGTAATTTTGTTGGTGCATGCTGTGCATGGCTAGCATGGTGCGCATGGTGCGCGTGCTGTGCATGGTGTGCATGCTGTGCATGCTGTGCATGCTGTGCATGGTGTGCATGGTGTGCATGATGTGCATGCTGTGCATGCTGTGCATGCTGTTCCTGCAGGCTGGCAGAGGCAGCAGGGCTGCGACTTATCGACATCATCAACCTGGAGACGCTTTACAATGACACCAGGTGTGCTGCAAGCAATGACACCAGGTGCGCTGCAAGCATTGACACCAATTGCGCTGCAAGCAATGACACCAGGTATGCTGCAAGCAATGACAACAGGCATGCTGCAAGCAATGTCACCAGGTGCGCTGCAAGCAATGACACCAGGTGCACTGCAAGCAATGACATCAGGTATGCTGCAAGCAATGACACCAGGTATGCTTCAATGCCATGTCTCTTGCAGTTTTCTACTCCCGTTTTCAGTGCACTAAACTGCAGTGCACCACAGTGCAGTGCACCAAAACACTGTAGCAGGTTACGTTCTAATACTGTAGCAGGTTACGTTCTAACACTGTAACAGGTTACGTTCTAACACTGTAGCTGGACCAAACTGCAGTGCACCACACTGCAGTGCACCACATTCATGTTCCCTCCTCCTCCCTGCCCTGCCCCACCATTCAGAAGCCCTCAGACGCTGCGTCTGCTGGCCGACATCTGTCCCTCCGCCCTGCACCTCCACCCCGACCCTCGCTGCGACGCCGCTGCGCCACCAGCAGCAGCAGCGGGTGCAGGTGCCCCCTGCTGCGTGGCGGGTGACGTGAGCCAGCTGCACCTCTCCAACTCGGCGCGCGACCTCATGAGTCAGTGCAGCCGATGGCATGACGCATGTTGCTCATGTCATGATGCATGTTGCTCATGTCATGGTACGTGGTGCTGCTGCCCTGTGCCATGCTCCTTCGTTGCACATGCCACGCACCCATGTCTCATTCGTCCACGCTCTCCTCTCCCTGCTCTCCTCTCCCTGCTCTCCTCTCCCTGCTCTCCTCTCCCCTGCTCTCCTCTCCCCCGTTCTCCTCTCCCCCGTTCTCCTCTCCCCTGTTCTCCTCTCCCCTGTTCTCCTCTCCCCCGTTCTCCTCTCCCCCGCTTGCCTCTCCCCCGCTCGCCTCTCCCAGGTGCCTCACCTGTGATGTCGATCACATTTGGCTCAACACGTGCTCGCTCTCATGCCTCCCACCGCTCTCATGCCTCCCACCGCTCTCATGCATCCCACCGCTCTCATGCCTCCCACCGCTCTCATGCCTCCCACCGCTCTCATGCCTCCCACGGCTCTCATGCCTCCCACCGCTCTCATGCCTCCCACCGCTCTCATGCCTCCCACCGCTCTCATGCCTCCCACCGCTCTCATGCCTCCCACCGCTCTCATGCCTCCCACCGCTCTCCTGCCTCCCACCGCTCTCCTGCCTCCCACTGCTCTCATCCCTCCCACCGCTCTCATGCCTCCCACCGCTCTCATGCATCCCACCGCTCTCATGCCTCCCACCGCTCTCATGCCTCCCACCGCTCTCCTGCCTCCCACCGCTCTCCTGCCTCCCACTGCTCTCATGCCTCCTACCGCTCTCATGCCTCCCACCGCTCTCATGCCTCCCACCGCTCTCATGCCTCCCACCGCTCTCATGCCCCCCACCGCTCTCATGCCTCCCATCGCTCTCATGCCTCCAACCGCTCTCATGCCTCCCACCGCTCTCCTGCCTCCCACCGCTCTCATGCCTCCCACCGCTCTCATGCCTCCCACCGCTCTCATGCCTCCCACCGCTCTCATGCCTCCCACCGCTCTCATGCCTCCCACCGCTCTCATGCCTCCCACCGCTCTCATGCCTCCCACCGCTCTCATGCCTCCCACCGCTCTCATGCCTCCCACCGCTCTCCTGCCTCCCACCGCTCTCCTGCCTCCCACTGCTCTCATGCCTCCCACCGCTCTCATGCCTCCCACCGCTCTCATGCCTCCCACCGCTCTCATGCCTCCCACCGCTCTCATGCCCCCCACCGCTCTCATGCCTCCCATCGCTCTCATGCCTCCAACCGCTCTCATGCCTCCCACCGCTCTCCTGCCTCCCACCGCTCTCATGCCTCCCACCGCTCTCATGCCTCCCACCGCTCTCATGCCTCCCACCGCTCTCATGCCTCCCACCGCTCTCATGCCTCCCACCGCTCTCATGCCTGCCTCCCACCGCTCTCATGCCTGCCTCCCACCGCTCTCATGCCTCCCACCGCTCACATGCCTCCCACCGCTCTCCTGCCTCCCACCGCTCTCATGCCTCCCACGGCTCTCATGCCTCCCACCACTCTCATGCCTCCCACCGCTCTCCTGCCTCCCACCGCTCTCCTGCCTCCCACCGCTCTCATGCATCCCACCGCTCTCATGCCTCCCACCGCTCTCATGCCTCCCACCGCTCTCATGCCTCCCACGGCTCTCATGCCTCCCACCGCTCTCATGCCTCCCACCGCTCTCCTGCCTCCCACCGCTCTCATGCCTCCCACCGCTCTCATGCCTCCCACCGCTCTCATGCCTCCCACCGCTCTCATGCCTCCCACCACTCTCATGCCTCCCACCGCTCTCATGCCTCCCACCGCTCTCATGCCTCCCACCGCTCTCCTGCCTCCCACTGCTCTCATGCCTCCCACCGCTCTCATGCCTCCCACCGCTCTCATGCCTCCCACCGCTCTCATGCCTCCCACTGCTCTCATGCCTCCCACCGCTCTCCTGCCCTCCGCCCCTCTGCAGGTCTCTTCGCCGTCTTCATCTTCTCCAAGCCGCTGCCTGCTTCCCTCTTGCCCCCGCCACCCTCCTGTGCTGGCGTAGCAGGAAAGGCTGCTCCGAGTGTGGCAGAGGCCCCGTTGCATGCAGCAGTGCCCACCAGTCAAGGGGGCGAGCAGGTGAGTGTTGATGCAGGTGGGGCGAGGGGTGTGGGACAGAGGGGGCCTGCGCCACCACAGCCTTCACCTGTGCCACAGCAGCAGCAGAAGCAGCAGCAGCAGCAGCAGCAGCAGCCCATTTCCAGCCTTGCTGGCCGATCCCCATTCACCTCAGCGCCCCCTGCACCAACGAGCAATCGTGCTGCTGTGGCGCCATCCCAAGTGCACGGTGGGCTGCCTGGCGCACCTTCACCCACCCCTCAGGCAGCGGGGATGGCAGCAGGCAGAACGGCGGAAGGGCATGGTGAGAGGGAGGGGCAGATGGCCAAGGAGGAGCGAGGGGAGTGGGGAGGGGAGAGCAGAGGGGGAGAGGGGAGTGGAGCTGGTGGGGAAGATATGGGTGGCAGGGGGGAGCGGCAGGAGCAGGCAGGCGAACGAGCCAAGTATAGGGACAAAACCGACGGTGGTATAGGCAGGAAGGCGGTGAGTGAGGAGGGGCGGGTGCATGGCAGTGCAGTGAAACCAGAAGCAGGTGGAGCGGCAAGTGGGGCGGCAGGTGTGGCAGCGGGGGCGCAGGGGGTGCAGGGGGTGCAGGAGCGCAGCGCATGGGACATGGAGGCGGGGTCGGACGATGACCTCGAGCCCTGGGCTCTCGCCGGCCCTCGCCCCTCCCTCCCCCCTGGCCCAACCCCTGCCCACTCTGCCCCCTCGGTCTGCCCGCCTGCTGCTCAGCTGCTTCCCACTGGTGGTAGCCTGAGCGGCAGTGGGGGAGGGGAAGAGCCGGGTGCTGCGACGCACAGGGAGAGGGATGATGAGAGGGAGCAGGGGATGGTGAGGGATGAGGGTGGCCGTGGTGCGGATGGGTATGCGCGCCGCCCAGGCCATGGACTGGGGCAGCAGCAGCTGCAGCAGCATCCACACCGCAATGCTGAGAGCCACCGGGAGCGCCATAGGCATGAGCAGAGTGGGTGGGACGAGGAGGGGGGTGGGAAAGATGGGCGTGACGAGGTCAAGATCCACCCTTGCCATGATGACCCTCGGCACAATCAGCAGCTGCACCCCTCCCACCATGCACACCCCTCTGCGCCTTCTCACCACCCCCACCACCGCCACCACCACCACCACCACCACCACCACCATAACCACCACCCACATGTCTCCCCACATGCAGCAGCGCACAGCTGCGACCCTCACATGCCGTCCCAGTCGGACCTGGCAGAGGGGGTGCCGGATGGAGCACTGGAGCGGAGGGGCAGTGTGGGCGGGGTGGCGGTGGAGGGGGGGGAGGGCGAGGAGGGTGCGGTGCGGTGGACGGCGCAGGGGAAGCGCGAGAGGAGCCGCAGGAAGCCGCGCGGGCTGGCCATGGAGGACATCCTGCGCCGCACCGCCATCATTGCGGCGCGCGGCCTGGAGGTGCGGGAGAGGTCAGGTGGGGAGGACGATAGTGGAGGTTGGGAAGGTGAGGAAGGGGGGGCAGTGGAGGGAGTGGGTGTGGAGGAGGGGTGGGTGAAGGGAGGGGTGGGCAGGGGAGGGAGTGAGGTGGGGGAGGGGAGGGGAGGCAAGCGGAGAGGGGAGGTGGACGAGTGGGAGGAATGGCACCGGCAGCAGATGGCAGCTGGAGTGTATGCCGGGCAGAGCAGGGCAGGGGTGCACGGCAGTGCGGGCCCTGCGAGGCATGACGCAGCCTCTCCTGTAGTGGGAGCCCTGCAAGTTGTGGAGGCAGATGCGGGTGGTAGAGGTGAGCACGTGATGGGCAAGGCAGGGGACGCGAGGAGGACAGGCGCAGTGGCGGCCGGAGTGCACAGTGAGACGGCGCTGGGGGCTTTGGGAGTGTTGGCTCATGCAGGTCAAGGAGGGGGGCTTCCCATCGTGCAGTGCGGTGCCCTTGTTGGGCAAGCACGTCCGATTGGTATAGTGGACAGAGAGCCTATCATAACATACTCACTGAAGAGAAGTCGCAAATCACTCAACAAGGAGCACCTGGGAAACTAGGGCAGACTCTGATGCTAGTCTTCTAGTGTGCCTAGCCTCGACATTTTGTTATGAGTATTGTTGGGCTGAGAAAAGGCCTAAGGACCTTTTCAGAGACTAAGTCCCACTTGTACAAAACGCTTGAGTAGTGCAGCGGAAGTGTTGAGTAGTTGAACCCTTGCACTAGTATGTGAGAGCAAGTGATTGATTAAAAGAAACAAGCATACAGCAATATATAGAAAATAAGAAATGAAGCAGTTGTAGAATACAGTTGAAGGAACAGTTATCGAGTCGCACAGCGACTCGATTGTCAGTTTGGTTACCACCCTTGCAGTCGCAACGGTCAATCGCAACCTCCGGTTGCGACCCTTCGAGTCCCTTCGTCCTTTCGTATTCTGTCGTCCAACCTCTTCGTATAACCTCCGTTGACTCGCGTACCCGATACGACTTTCCTCGATTGTGGTGTTATACTTCAGAAACGCTGAAGTCTTCGAGGTATTTCCAACAAGTAATGAACTATCGTGTGAGTCTAGATTGTCAACAGTGGCTCGTCTCTCTGTTAAAGGATCCTTGGAGTCATTATGAGTTACCCGTAAACGCCTGGATATAAGACCGATTTTATTGAGCACCCATAGGGATTTCATGAATTTTCTCATGATTTTGCTGATTTTAAGGGTGTTTTGATGTACCAACCCAGAATTTTCAGCCTAGGGTAGGGGGTCAGCCCTGATTTTTCAGGGTCGTTTTATGGAAGGACACTGTTTCTTCATAGTTTTTTTGTGGGTTGACACAGATGCGTCAGTGTCATATCGCGTATGCACCCTGAAACAAGATCTTCCGAAATTAGCAGAAATTTCCCTACCGACGGCAGGGTGACCCCCCTCTCCCCTCCCCCCCCCCTTCCCCCCTCCCCCTACCATGCCGCAACCAGCCAATTTTGGCTGAGTCCCCAAAAGCCATAGACATCCCCCCCACACCCCTCGCAACCCAGCGAATTTTGGCCAAGTCCTCCACAGCCAGAGATATTCCTGCTAGAGCAACTCGCAACCTCGTCCCCCAAAGCCATAATTACAGTACCCCCCCTACCCCCCGCAGCCTAGTGACCAGAGCCAATCAAGACCAGAACCCAGAAGAACAAGACCGAGTCCTCCGCAACCAGTCAGCGTACGAATCAGAGCTGACATTCCTACCCAAAATCCTCCCCCCCCTCCCCCCGTCAATCACGCCGACGATGTCACCTGCGGCCTGCCCCTCGTTCTTAGGGAGTATGTCGTACAGTTCCCATTCTCGAAATTCCGGAACTGCTTCCGGAATTGGCGAAATTTATGCTTGGGAAGAGGAATTCGTGAAGCCTTGTCGCGATGAGCAGCGAAGCGAAACTTAGAGCGTATCCGTAGGGAACCATGTTCCGTACCAGCAAACCCAATTTCGAGTCTGAAACGCGAAGCACTGAGGTCCGAATGTCGAAACGCGAATTCCTGTGCGGTTCGATTCGGTACTTTGCGAGGCTGGTTTCCTGGTACTGAACACTCAAAAGTAGGAATACGCTCTTATGAAACCCAAGTTCTGGAACTTGACGAGTTTCGAAACTGTAAAAACATGCTTTTAGAGGCAATGTCATGCTCTCGGCCTTGTTTATTACTGCACAGGAGACTTCAAAAACACGTTCACTCTGGGGAAATCAGTGTCATCAGTGTCCAAAGCACACACGACCCTGATGCATCAGAGTTGAAACCGGTACCGACCCTGTCAAAAAGTATTGTCTTTTTCAAGTCGACCCTCATCAATCAGGGTGGTTCAAAACCAATCCGGGGGCATGCATAGGGTGTTTTTGGCAGGTAGGTATTTTATTATGGTAATCGACTAACAAGACACTCCCCTTTCTAGTGTAGCCGGCTTTAGACCCTCTTCGTATTTTTTTCCCGTGATTTCCGCAGCAAATGTCAAGTACGGTGGGAAGCGAGCAAGAAGGAAATAGAAAGGGGCTGAGGGGAAATAGCAGCACGAAAGAGGTGTCAACTTATACATTTGTAATGTATGTCTAGTTATAGGCTAGACAGGTACGTGCTCCTAGGGAGTACAACCCACAACTCATAGAACACCCTGTATGCCCTTGCTTAGTCCACTTTGCTACTATGAGATGGTATCACGCCGCACTGGCTCCATCCTGCTGCTCTGCCCTAGTCTTGTCACGCTGCCCTAGCCTGCAACGACGGCCTCAGCTCACCATGCGGCCCTGTCTCGCCGCGACGGCCCCTGCTAGCCATGGCCCCGTGCTTCCGCCCTGGCCCCTAGCTCACCCGCTGGCCCTTAGCTTGCCGCAGGCCCTTCGCGCGCCGCGCGACCCCTTGCCCGCTGGCACCTAGCTCGTCCACTGGCCCCTAGCTCGCCGCTGGCCTTTCGCGCGCCGTGCGAGCCCTAGCCCGTTGGGCCCTAGCTCGCCGTTCGCCGCTGCCGTGCCGCTGTGTCGCCGTGCTGCTGTAGTCGTGGGTGATGGTGAATGCTCTGCTCCACCTGGATGCGGAGGGTCGGACGGTCGACTTCGAGGTGTGGCTCGCCAACCTCTTCCGCCAGCTGAAGGGTCAGCGTCAGGACGGCTAGTGTTACGCCGTCCACGTCGACGGTAAGCTCCCATGACCCGACCCACCTGCTGTCCTCCCTGACGCCCCCACGCCTGCTGAGCGTGAGGCCTTCGTCGTTGCTCAGCTCCCCCGCTCTGTCTGGGAGTCACGCAACATAGTTACGCAGCTTGCCATCAGTCACGCCCTCCCCCTGTCCAAGCGTCCCCGCTTTCAACTTGTAAAGACTGCCAAGGAGTACCTAAAGGCCGTCATTGCGTGCTATTCCACCCCCTCCTCCGCCTCTGTTGGCCATCTCCTTCTTCCCCTGCTCTTCCCTGATCTTGCGTCCTTCCCCACTATCGCTGATCTTACCACTCACCTGTGTGCACTCGAGACTAGCTACCGCGCTGCTAGCACAGAGGCCCAGCTCACTGTACTGCCTTCCCCCCTCAGCGCTACCCTATACTTCCTTGCTACGCGCCTTTCCAACCTCCTCGCCACTGCTCGTGACCACTTCCTTTCTCTCCACCCCGCTGACCTCACCCTTACTGTCTTTGTCACCGCCCTGTCCGCGATAGAGACCCGCCAGTGCACTATTGCTTAGTATAGCGGTACTGCGCCGGTCCCTATCTTCCAGGGCTGTGCTCCCTCCCAGTGCAATTACTTTGCATTTCTGTCGATGTCGCTGAGACAGCCCCTATAACTGAGACCGCTGCGGCGGCCTCAGCGCATCCTCGTCAGGGTAAGGGCCACTGCCTCAGGGGGGGGCGTGGCAGAGGGAAGGGTGGCAGAGGTGGTGTAGGTGGTGCGAGTACCGGTACAGACGAGGGGGCCGTGGCTGATGCCCCAGAGTAGCAGCAGGGGCTGCAGCAGCACTAGCAGTAGCTGTAGTTGCAGCATCTGCAGCCGTGGGAACCCCCGCCGCCGTGGCGGCCTGGCGGCTTTGGTGCCGTCAGCCGCGGTGGCAGCTCGCGCAGCTCGGCGTCAAGTGCCGGCTCAGGTGCGATGACTTGTCAGTACCAGCTTTAGACCGACCCCCGTCGTAGCACTATGTGCGATCGTTCCGGTCACAACGATGCCCGCTGCTATCGCCACCACGACGACATCTTCCATCTCCGTTTTAGGCCCACGCTGGACCTCCCCGACTGGCACAACCTGGTACGTCACCGTGTGCCGGTCTTTGAGATGGATATGGATCATATTAGGTCTGCTTTGTATGCCATGTATGCTGATGACTCTAGTGTGATAAGACCTTCTTACCCTGCATTGCCTATTATAGCTGTGTTCACTATGTGAAGTCTAGGCTCCCCTGCTGCCTCAGGCATAGGACCTCCTGCCTTGTTTAGCCTCGACTCCACCCTAGTCTCTCCGCCGGCTGACGCTACCGCCGCGCTCTCCTTCACGCTGGAATCTGGTGCGTCCGCCAGCTTCTTTTGCGACCACACTGTGCTCACACCGCTTGACGCCCGTGAAGCTGTCGCGCTTGCTGACCCCTCCGCAAGTCCAGTAGTTGCACGTAGCTCCACCACCCTTCCCTGTCCGGCGGTTTCATCGGGCTCCCTTACAGGCTTGCACATCCCCTCGTTCTCCAGGAACCTAGTTGGTGTCGGCTGTCTTCAGGACATCGGCGTCACCACTACGTTCCCTGGACACGAGCGGTACACAGTCTGTACCGAGGCCGCCACTGGTGTCCCCCTCACCACGTTCCCTGGGGACACGGTGTCTGGCCTGTTCACGCTGGACACCACGTCCCCCCTGGTAGGAGCGTCCTCTCAGGTGGCACTCAGGTCGCTGCAGCTTGCACATGTTGGTCCCTCACTCACCCATCACTTCTGTGGCACCACCATCTAGGTCACCCTGCACTTCCGTGGCTGTGTCACATGTCACAGCATGGTCTTATCTTAGGTCTCCCTGCGTCGCTCCCTGCCCTCCCTCCCTCGCTCGCGCCTCCGTTCACGCCTTGCGTCGAGGGCCGGCTGCGCCGTGCTCCTCACTCGTCCTCGTTTCCCCCCACCAATGCGCCACTTCAAGCCCTACACCTGGACATCTGGGGCCCAGCCCCCGTCCTTCGGCCGCGTCGCGAGCTCTACTTTCTGGTGCTCATAGACGACTACATGCGCTACACCACGGTGTTTCCCCTAGAGAGGAAGGCCAACGTTCCTGCCGCTCTAATCCTGTGGCTTTTCTCTGCGCGTATCCACCGCGCCCTGCCAGTGCTCCGTCTCCACTCCGACCGTGGCGGTGAGTTCGCCTTCGGTCGGCTTGGCCAAATCTGTTGTGCGGGGGGCATCACCCAGTCGTACACCCTGCCGGACTTCCCGCAGTAGAATGGGGTTGCTGAGCGACGCATTGGTTTGGTCATGGAGGGGGCTCGTCCGGTGCACCCCATTTTCTATGGTTGTTCGTTGTTCGCTACACCGCTCACCAGCTTAACCTGTGGCCACACTCCTAGCGGCCGTAAGTTTCGCCGACCCTTCTCTAGACCGGGTCCCCTAGTGACGTATCTGTGTTCCACGTCTGGGGCTACCTCTCTCACATTCGTGACTCCGGCACGGACAAGCTCACTACCCGCACCGTCCCTTGTGTCTTCCTTGGCTCCCCCCTCGACGGGTATGACTGGCACTTTTACCACCCGCCGTCTCATCGCTTCTTTCACTCTCGTGACGTCACCCTTGACAAGTCTCTCTCTTTCTACGCCCGCTTTCCCCACCAAGGTCTCCCGGTTACCCCGCCCCTGTTCCTTATCCCCACTCCCCGGGTTGCTCCTGCTCCCCTCCCTCCCCGTCCAGCCCTGTCTGGTGTGTCTCACGTCACCCCTTCCTTCGGTTGCCCTGGCAGAGGAGTCAGCCGACACTGGGCACCCAGCGGCTCAGGATCCGCCGCCTGTCTCCGCCCCGATGTCTCCTCCGCCAGCGCTGCCGCAGCAGCAGCTGCTGTCGCAGCCGTAGCAGCAGCAGTCACTGCCGCAGATGCCACAGCAGCAGCCGCCGTCGCCGCCGCTGCAGCCGCAGGGGTCCGCGAGCTCTGGGGGTGAGGGCACTGAGGAGGGTGCTAGTCCTGGGGGTGCTGCTTCTGGGGGTGCTAGTCCTGGGCGTACTCTCGTGGCTTGTCCCAGTGGTCCTAAGGGTGGCTCTGGTGCTGGAGAGGGTTCTCGTTCTGAAGGTGCTTGTCTGGGGGTGCTGTCGTGGAGGGTCTTGGGGGTAGCTGTGGTGTGGCTGGACACTCTGGTATTGGCGTGGAGCAGCAGCAGTAGTCGCCGCCGGTGTCCGCTCTTTGCCTCCTCGGTCTTCCCTCCCCCGACCGCCCGCCCGCGCCCCCCTCCCGCGTCGCCTCCTTTGCTTGTCTACGGCCCTGTGTTTCCTCCACCGGACTCGTCCTCAGCTCGTTTCCCCACTCGTTCTCCTCCTGTGTCTCCTGACCCAATGCCTCCCTCCCACTTCTGGTCTCGCCGTCCCTCTTGTGCTCGTCCTGTCTCCCCAGTTTAGCGTTCTCACCCTATGTTGCTCCGTTCTCACGCGTCTCGTACACCTCTTCTCTCGTTGCCTCCTCAGTCTTCCCTTGTTGTCTCTCCGCCTCCTCTCTCTAACTATCTCCGTGCTTCTAGTTCCCTTATTCCTCGGGTCCTCACCTCTCTTGTTCCCGACCTGTCCGTTCCTATCTCCAGACTTGACGCTCTTATCGCTGCCGTCGCTGACTTTGCCTCTACCCGCTGCCTTGACTACGCACTGCTCTGGTCTCCGACCCTGCCCGTCTCCGTTCTACATCCTAGTCTACGTACACTGACGGAAAGAATTGTCCACATGTTTGGCAATTTTTTAATTTCCACCGTTAAAGGGCATTTGAACATTAAGCCTTAATTGGAGGCATTACCCACTATATGCAGGCCAATCTAGGGAGACATTAAAATGCTACACATTTGATGAAACTACTATCGTTAACAGTAAACAGCAAACATAACCAAACACGGTGCATGTGGACAATTATTTCCAGGCGGAAGCAGCAACTTGAAAAACCCTTAAACTAGTACCTGGTCCACCGCCCTTTAGCCCTAATCACTGCTTTCACCCTCCTGGGCATGCTGTCGATCAAATTGGAGCACACCTCTGATGGGATCTTCTCCCACTCCTCTTGTACACGCTCCCACAGGTCCACCATACCAGTGGGAGGTGTCTCATGCTTTCCCAGCTCCCTTTTAAGATGAGCCCACAGATGCTCAATGGGGTTCAGATCAGGACTTCCTGCCGGCCACTCCAGGACCCCATACTCCTGCTCCTGAAGCCACTGCTGCACCACACGGGACTTATGCTTGGGGTCGTTATCATGCTGGAAGATCACAGCCGAGGGGGTTAGCTTGTAAAAGTCGATGGTTTTTTTCAGCTCGTCTTGCAAAATGCTCAGATACAGCGGCCCGTCCATCCGACCATCGATTTTGCACATGAAACCCGCCCCCTCAAACGTCATACATCCCCAGATCATCAAGCCGCCGCCCCCGTGTTTGACGGTTTGCTTGATATGGTGGTGTTGGAGAGTCGTACCTTCACGAACCCAGGCGTACGCGCGGCCGTCAGAGCCGAACCTACTAATCCTCGTCTCATCCGACCATATGACCCGTCGCCAATCATCTATGGTCCAATCCGCGTGGGCCCGTGCGAACGCCAGCCTATCGCGGATATTTTTCTTGGTGAGTCGCGGCTTCTTAGGCTGCTGAACTGCGATAAGGCCGCTGGATTTGAGCGCATTACGCACCGTCCTAGGATGCACCGTGATGCCGTGCTGGGATTCAACGATTTGGGCCGCATGCCTCGAGGTTTTCGCCTCGCCGCTAGTGATCGCCCGGACGATCCCACGACGAATTCTACTCGACAGTACGCGTGGACGACCAGCAGTGAGCATTGTAGGACGTACGTCCTCGGGACTAGTCTCTGAAATCGCCTTGAGCCCAACATCATGCACTGTACTTTTCCCAACGCCAACCTGTTTCGCGATTTGCCTCGTGCTGAACCCCCTACGCAACAGGGCCACGATCCGGGCGCGACGAGCCTCATCTATCGGTCTCATCTTGGCGTAGTCTACGCCTCGGGTATAAACTTTATTCTGACTACTCGACGATTGCGTTAGGAACTATGGAGAGAATGCTCTAGTCGAAAACGGATCTAGTCCGCTGCTTGGCCAAAACTGTCCGGATGCACTCACGCGACTGAAATCTTGGCCACGCTATTAGTGCGACCCATTCAGGTTGCAAACGTGTTACCCTATTGTAACTGGCACGCGTAACTTATTAGTCAGCAATGAACATTCAACGATACATCGGGTGAAAGCATTCAAATCATGTGTTGAACCTAAAATTGGACTTTATCCGGGCAATACTTTCCGTCGCTGTAGATGACCTGGTCTTTGCTACTGTAGACAGAGATGCACTGGCCTCTGTGAAGGCCTGGTCAGGAGACACACTTGCACTAGGAGAGTTGCGCCGCTACCTTGGCCTGCAGATCTCCAGGGACAGAGCAGCGCACACTATCACTCTCACACAGTCACACTTGGTGCGCCAGGTCCTTCGGAGGCTCAGTCTTCAGTTCTCCTCCGCATTGCCTATACCTCTGCCATTAGATCGCAGGCTCTCGGCTCCAGCCCATGATGAGTCGGTAGAGCCTAGTGGTCCATGCGCAGAGCTGGTGGGCTAAACCCTCATGTACCTGATGGCTTGCACTCGTCCAGATCTTGCATACCCCCTCAACATCCTGGCTCGCTTTGTGGTGACTGACAGACATCGAACACATCAGTGGTCGGCCGCTAAGAGGTTTTTACGGTATCTAGCAAGTACATCGGGCATGGGGCTAGTGCTTGGAAGACGCTGACCGGTGGTCCTTACAGGGCACATAGACGCTTCGTGGGCGGACGACGCTGAGACGCTCAGGTCCTCCTGGATCCTGAACACCAAGTACCGGCCGGATGGGTGAGTGGAGCGAGAGAAGGCGAGGCTGGTGGTCAAGGGGTTCACTCAAGTGGCAGGAGTGGACCTATGCACCTGTGGGGAGTTACGTGACAGCACGCATACTGCTGGCAGTGGCAGCTGCGTTGGATATGGAGCTGATGCAGTTGGATGTGAAGAACGCATTTCTTCACGGTGTGCTGGACAGAGATCTCTACATGGAACAACCCAAGTATTACGAGGATGGGACTCCTCGTATCTGCAAGCTGCTAAAGAGCCTGTACGGACTCAAGCAGAGCCTGATGCTCTGGTATGAGGCCTTGGATGGGGTGCTGCTTGGGGCTGGATGGTGGAAAAGCTAAGTGGATGAGGCTCTTTACGTCGAGAGCAATGATAGGGGTGAGATGTGCTGGCTGCTTGTCTATGTGGATGACCTGCTGGCAGCTAGCTGTGGTACGGACCTGCTGGGGGAGCTGCGTGAGCTGCTGCTGGGCGCATTTCAACTGAGAGAGATTAACCCCATCGAGAAATACTAGGGGTTGCAGCTGATACGCGATAGGCCCTCCCGGAAGCTGTGGCTGCACCAGTCAGCCTACGTGGAGAAAGTGCAACGGCGCTTTTTGGCAGGGGAGCTGCCTCAGCATATGCCACAAACCCCTCTCTCCTCCGATCCATTCAGTGAGCTGACATTTGAGGATGAAGGGTGGCATTCAAGGCAGGAGGAGGAGTACAGACAGAAAGTGGGATCTTTGCAGTTTGCTGCCTGTACCACACGCCCTGACATTGCCTTCGCATGCAGTAAGTTGGGGTCAGGACAATCAGTGTGCAGTGATCAGCACTGGAAGGAGCTGGAGCGGTGCCTGACATACTTGGTGGGGACCAAGGATGCAGCCTTGGAATTCAGTGGGGGTCCAGCGTCCTTGGAGCTGATAGGGTACGCAGACACCGATGATGCAGGAGACAAGCAAAACCGAAGCAGCACAGGACGTTACGTCTTTGTGTTTGGCGGTGCTGCAGTTGCTTGAGCGAGTCAGAGGATTCGTTGTGTCACTCTCTCCTCTACTGAGCCAGAGTATATTGTGGCAGTTGAAGCAGGGAAGGAGGCTCGCAGACTGCACTTCCTTCTGGCAGAGTTTCAGCTTCTCAAGTGTGAGGAGCCGACGACACTCTTTGTCGATAATTCGTCTGCGATTGCTGTGGCATGTGGCATGGGGCTCAAGGGGAGCCTCAAGCACATGGAGCGGCGTCACATGTGGCTGCAGCACATGGTCACGCACAGGAAGCTGGATCTGCAGTACATCCCTACCAGCGAGCAACCTGCTGACTATCTCACTAAAGCGTTACATTTCCGAGCCTTTTCCCGTTGCTTTGATACAATGGGACAAGTGAGGACACATGCGATGGCTTTCTCTTCAAGCCCTTTCCGTATTCCGCACTGTGGTGCTAGTCCAAGGAAGCAGATGAAGCGCATGAGGCATGGAAGGAAGGAGAAAGGCTGGGGCGAGTACGACGAACGCGCATTGGCACCATTCCGTGACTATGAGTGTACCTGTGCATACGCTTCTGGCTCTTTGTAGGTTTCTGCTTGTGATGGTGCCATTGTCTATCCATGGCTGGTGCGGTGTGTGTTTCAGATGAAGAAACATTGCAAGCGTACTGTTGATGCATAGGACCCTTGTGTGTGTGCTGTGTGTTCCTTTTTGGCTTGTATGCTTGTATGTGTTTGCCCTATGATTATAAAAGGCCTTGCTGTAGTAGTGCAGGGAAGTGTTGGAAGCCCTACTGCAGCTGCAGGCAGCCAGGCATTGACCGACTTATGTCGGTGCACCGATTGCCTGGCAGCTGCAGGTTGGCATGACCAAGGTGCAAGGACTAATCGTTGCATCCGAAGACTAAGTCTAGTTTGTGTGGACTGGTCCGGAGATGCCCACGACGGCCAGTGACTCTGACGAGTCATGAGTAGTCATGGCTATCGCGATGGATTTTCGTGAGGAGCAAGGCAGCGTTTGCCTTGCTGGTTGGAGTTGCGTACACGGCAAACCCAACCTTGCTGAATTGGGTTGGAGAATTGGGCGAGGCGCGTTCGCCCAACCCTTCGGCAAATTCGGGGTGGTTGGTTACACCCGCAGTGCCACGCAACTTTGGTTGGGTTTGCACTTGCCTATATTGTATATTTGCATGCTTATTTGTACTTTGAAGATAAATATATTTTTCTAGTGAACTTCTACTCTACTCGAATTTCGACCAAGTACTTGAAGGCGAACTCTGCCCAAATACCACCAGCGCATAGCACGCTATTCGTCTAGCGTTACTCTGTCGGAATCGCTCCACACTTTACATGCGCTCTCGCTTTACCATTCCTTCAATCCTCCCCATGCTATTCCCTGATCTTGCGTCCTTCCCCACTGTCGCTGACCTTGCCACTCACCTCCGCGCCCTTGAGACTAGCTATCGCGCCGCTAGCACTGAGGCCCAGCTGACTGCATTCCTGCTGCCGCTTTGTGCTACCTTGTACATCATTGCCACACGCCTCTCGGACCGCCTTGCCACTACCCGCGACCACTTCCTTAGTCAGCACCCAGGTGACCTCACCCTTACTGCCTTTGTCACTGCCCTGTCCGAGATAGAGACCCGCCAGTGCACTATCGCTCAGTCTAGCGGTACTACGGCGGTCCCTATCTTTCGGGGTTGTGCTCCCTCCAAGTGCACTTACTCTGTCGTTTCTGCTGCTATTGCTGAGTTAGCCCTTGACGCTGTGACCGCCGCTGCAGCCTCAGCGAAGTCGCATCAGGGTAGGGGTCACCGCCCCAAGGGGGGGCGTGGCGGAGGGAAGGGTGGTGGGGGTGGTGGAGGTGGTGGAGGTGGGGGCGGGAATGGGGGTTCAGACAAGGGGACCGGGGCTGGTGCCCCGGAGCAGCAACAGCAGCAGCAGCAGCAGCACTCGCAGCAGCAGCCGTAGCAGTGGGGCTGCTTCCTGCCGGGGTGGCGTTGTGCCTTTAGTAATGGTGGTCGTGGTGTCGGCCCTCACAGCTTGGCGTCGAGTGGTAGCTTCGGCTCTGTAGGTTGCCAGTACCAGCTCCAGACCGGCCCCCTCCACGACACTGTGTATGGCCGTCGCAGCCACACTGCTGCCCACTGCTTCCGCCGCCTCGACGACCTCTTCCGTCTCCGCTTCGGCCCTGCGCCGGACCTCCCTGAATGGCCCATCCTGGTGCGCCGTCATGTTCCAGTCTTTGAGAAGGATATGGATCAGATTTGAAAGCCTTGCATGCCATGTATGCTGATGACTCTAGTGTACCCGAATCTTATTACCCTGTGTTGCCTCGTGTAGGTGTGCCACTTGAGTGTAGTGTAGGCTCCCCTGCTGCGTCAGGCATAGGACCATCTGCCTTGTTTAGCCTAGGCTCCACGCTAGCCCCTCCGTCGGTTGCCGCCACCGCTTTGCTCTCTTTCACGCTCGACTCTGGTGCATCTCCTTGCTTCTTTCGTGACCACACTGCGCTCACGCCACTTGCCGCCCTTGCCGCTGTCGTGCTAGCTGACCCCTCCTTAGGTTCGGTAGCTGCCCGTAGCTCCACTACCCTTCCGTGTCCCGCGAACCCCTCGGGCTCTCTTAAAGGCCTACAAATCCCCTCGTTCTCCAGGAACCTAGTTGGTGTCGGCTGTCTTCAGGACATCGGCGTCACCACTACGTTCCTCGGACAAGAGCAGTACGCGGTCTGTACCAAGGCCACCACAGGTTCTCCCCTCACCACGTTCCCCAAAGACCCGCTGTCTGGCTTGTTTACGCTTGACACCGCGTCCCCCTTGGTAAGGGCACCTACCCAAGTGCCTGCATCTACCCAGGTCGCTGCGGCATGCTCGTGTCGGTTGCTCACTCACCTGTCGCTTCTGAGGCACCACCGCCTAGGTCACCCTGCCCTCCCGCGCCTGTGTCACATGTCCCAGCACTATCTTGTCCTAGGTCTTCCCGCGTCGCTCCCTACCCTCCCTCCCTCGCCTACGCCGCCGTGCACGCCTTACGTCGAGGGCGGTCTACGCCGTGCTCCTCACTCCCGAGCGAGGGCTGTCTGCACCGTGCTCCTCAGACAAGTTGCCTCCAGTTGGCTTGGCCCAATCTGTCGTGCGGAGGGCATCACCTAATTGTACACCTTGCTGGACTCCCCGCAGCATAAATGGGGTCACAGAGCGACGCATCGGTTTGGTCATGGAGGTGGCTCGTACCCCTATGATCCATGCCAGTACACCCCATTTTCTATGGCCGTTAGCTGTTCGCAACGCCGCTCACCAGCTTAACCGGTGGCCGCACTCCCTGCGGCCGCAGGTCTCGCCGACCCTTCTCTGGACCAGGTTCCCTGGTGACGCGTCGCGTTCCACATCTGGGGCTGCCTTGCTCACGTTCGTGCCTCTAGCATGGACCGCACTGTCCCCTCTATCTTCCTTTGCTCCCCCTCGACGCATCTGACTGGCACTTTTACCACCCATTCTGACAGCACATCTTGAAGATCCACCGGCACCTATGTCGACGCAGTTCCCCCACCTGGGGAGAATGTAGTCGATGGCCGGTGGCTCTTCAAGGTGAAGCGCCCTCCTAGAGAACCGCCGGTGTTCAAGGCGCGCTATGTTGCTAGAGGCTTCAGTCAGCGCGAGGGTGTTGACTTCTTCCAGACCTTCGCTCCGACCCCAAAGATGACTACTCTTTAGGCGCTGCTATACATAGACGCACTAAGAGGGTTTTGCATTATCTAGCAAGTACATCGGGCATGGGGCTAGTGCTAGGAGGGCGCAGGCTAGTGGTTCTTACAAGACACACAAACGCTTTGGGGCAGACGACGCTGAGACACTCAGGTCCTCCCATGGCTACTGCTTTAGCCTTGGTGCAGGCGCCATCTCGTGCAGGTCCACCCGCTCGTCGTCTGTTGCACAGTCTAGCTGTAAGGGTGAGATCTACGCTGGTGCCATGGCGGCACAGGAGCTCCGCTGGCTGACCTTCTTGCTCACTGACTTAGGTGAGCGGCCTAACTCTACCTCGGTCCTGTACGCTGACAACAGGGCCATGATCCTCCTGTGTCAGGAGCCTCGATTGGAGGGTAGAGCGAAGCACATCCAGCTTCGGTACTTCCTCATGCATGAGCTACAGCAGCGCCGCCAGGCCCGTGTAGTACACTTGGCTTCCAGGGCCAACACAATTGATATCTTTATTAAGGCGCTTGCGCCTAAAGATCATCAGCGGCACTGTGTATAGCTTGGTTTAGTTCCTGTAGCTCCTCACTTGCTAGGGCCTTGATTGTGTACTACTCTTTTATATATATTCTCGTGACTGGCCTTGTGGTTCCTGTTCCAGTGGCCGGACTAGTAGTGCCGCCCAAGTTTGCTCTTGTCTTGTTTGTACCCTTGCTGACCAGCCTACTAGTCCAGCCTTTGAGGCAAGGGTCTGAAGACCAGTCAAAAGGAGTACAAACAAGACAAGGGCAATATCAGGGCGGCACTACTAGTCCAGCCAATGGGAGAGGCCACAAGGCCAGCCAGGGTAATATAATATATGTAAAGGTCTGTACACAATCAAGGCCCTAGCAGATGAGAGGCTACAGGAACAAGACTAAGCTGTACACAGTGCCGCTGATGCTCTTTAGGCGCAAGCGCCTTCGTAAAGATATCAGCTGTGTTGGCACCGGAGGCCAAGTGTACTACGCGGGCCTGGCGACGCTGCTGTAGCTCACGCAGGAGGAAGTGCCGCAGCTGGATGTGCTTAGCTCTGCCCTCAAGTCGAGGCTCCTGACCCAGGAGGATCATGGCCCTGTTGTCAGTGTACAGGACTGGGGCAGAGCTAGGCCGCTCACCTAAGTCTGTGAGCAAGAAGGTCAGCCAGCGGAGCTCCTGTGCCGCCATGGCACCGGCGCAGATCTCAGCCTCGCAGTTGGACTGGGCAACAGACGAGGAGCGGGTAGCTCTCCACGAAACAGCACCTGAACAAAGGCTAAAGCACTAGCCCTGAGAGGACCTGAGAGTAACAGCGTCGTTTGCCCAAGAAGCGTCTGTGTGTCCAGTAATGACGACTTGCCTGCGTCCTCCCAGTACTAGCCCCATGCCCGATGTACTTGTAAGAAAACGCAAAACCCTCTTAGCGGCAGACCAGTGCTGTGGTCAGTGTCTGCCTGTGGCCACAAAGCGAGCAAGATGCTGAGAGGGCATGCGAGATCTGGGCGAGTGCAAGTCATCAGGTACATGAGGCAACCCACCAACTCTGCGTACGGACCACAAGGCTCTACTGACTCCTCAGGAACAAGAGCTGAGAGCCTATGGTCCACTGGCAGATGTGTCGGCTGTGCAGAGGAGAACTGAAGACCGAACCGCTGAAGGACCTGGCGCATCAAGTGTGACTGTGAGAGAGTGATAGTGCGCGCTGCTCTGTCCTTGGAGATGTGCAGGCCAAGGTAGTGGCGCAGTTCTCCTAGGTCAGTGCAGGTGTGTCTTTTCAGCAGCTCTGCCTTCACGAAGGCCAGCGCGTCCCTGTCTGCAGTAGCAAAGACCAGGTCGTCTACGTAAACAAGGATGTAGAACGGGGTCTGGCCAGCACGAACGAGGAGCGAGGGGTCGGCAGAGGACGGGAAGAACTGTAGGTCAGCTAGGGTAGCATGCAGCGTGTCGTGCCACTCACGGGGCGCCTGTCGCAGGCCGTAGACTGGGCGCCGCAGGAGCCACTGGGTCCCAGGTGGGAAGGTACCAGTAAAGCCCTGAGGGTGGCGCAGGTAGACTTGCTCGTGTAGGCTTCCCTGAAGAAAAGCTACGAAGAAGTCGAGGGAGTGTGGCTCGTAGTCGCGCTGTGCCGCTACGTATAGCAGCACTCGAAGAGTAGTCATCTTCGGGGTCGGCGCGAAGGTCTGAAAGAAGTCCACCCCTTCACGCTGTCTGAAGCCTCTAGTCACGTAGTGTGCCTTGAACACAGGCGGCTCTCCAGGGGGGCGCTTCACCTTGAAGAGCCAGCGGCCATCAACTACGTTCGCCTCGGGTGGGGGAACTGCGTCGACGTAGGTGCCGGTGGATCTCCAAGATGCCATCTCCTGCTCCATGGTAGCTATCCACTAAGAGGCCCAGGGTCCCGAGGTGGCCTCAGCGTAGGTGCGAGGGGTCGGGATGTCGAAGGCGTCTGGGTCACCCTCAGGGACTAGCAGCATGGAGCAGAGATGGGGAGCAGCCTCGGACAGGAAAGCAAGCTCGTACTGTCGGTCCTCCAAGACGTCACTGCCGAGGGCAGGTGCACCCCCGACGGACGTAGGACAGGCAGGGTCAGAGACCAAAGAGGTGGCGTAGTCAAGGCGGCGGGTAGAGGTGAAGTCAGCGACAGCAGCGACAAGCGCGTCAAGACGTGAAACAGGAACAAACGTGTCGGTAACGAGGGAGGCAAGGACCTGAGGAACAAGAGGACGAGCGGCACGAAGGTAGTCAGAAAGAGGGGGAGGCGCGACAACAAGTAAGGACGGAGGAGGCAACGGCAGGAAGGGAGGACAGGATACGTGGGAACGAAGCAACATAGGGTGAGACCGCCGAACAAGAGAGAAAGGACGAGCACGAGAGGGACGGCGGGACCAGATGTGAGACGGGGGCGTCCGGTCAGGAGACAGAGAGGGGACGCAGTAGGGGAACGAGGTGGAAAACGAGCCGGAGACGAGTCCGGAGGAGGGAACAGGGGGCCGTAGACAGGATGAGGAGGAGACGATAGGAGAGGCGCAGACGCACAGTCAGGGGAGGGAAGGCGCCACTAGAGTCAGTGGACTCCTCAACCGGGACAACCAACGGAAGCGGGGTGACGTGAGACACACCAGATGGGGCAGGGCAGGGAGGGGGGGTGCAGGGGCGACTGGGGGATGGGGAACCAGGAACAGGGGGGGAGTTAACGGGGGACCACGGTGGGGAAAACGGTGGTAGAAGGAAACGGACTCGTCAAAGGTGACGTCGCGAGAGTGAAGGAAACGGTGAGACTGGGTGTGGTAGAAGTGCCAGTCAGACGAGTCGAGGGGGAAACCTTGGAAGACATAGGGGAGTGTGCCGGCTATGAGCTTGTCCGTGCCAGAGGCACGAACGTGAGCAAGGCAGCCCCAGATGTGGAACGCAGATGCGTTACCAGGGGACCCGGTCCAGAGAAGGGTCGGCGAAACCTGCGGCCACAGGTTAAGCTGGTGAGCGGCGTAGCGAATGGCGAACGGCCACAGAAAATAGGGTGCACCGATATGGATCATGGAGGTACGAGCCACCTCTATGACCAAACCGATGCGTCGCTCAGCGACCCCATTCTGCTACGGAGAGTCTGGCAAGGTGAACGTCTGGGTGATGCCCTCCGCACGACTGAAACGCCCAAGGCAACCAGAGGCAAACTCGCCACCACGGTCAAAGTGGAGACGCAACACAAAGAGACCGCGCTGCACACGCGCAGAGACAAGCCACGGGATAAGAACGTCAGGCACGTCGGCCTTCCGCTCCAAGGGAAAAATGGTGGTGTAACGAGTGTAGTCGTCAACAAGGACGAGGAAGTAACGCTCACAACGCGGCCCATGGACGAGGGCAGGGCCCCAAACGTCCATGTGCAAGGTCTGCAAGGGTGTGGTGGTGGGGGGGAACGAGGAGGAGTGAGGGGCACGGCGGAGCCGGCCCTCGACGCAAGGGGTGCATGGCGGTGCGGGTGAGGAGGGGGGCTCAGGGAATGACTCAGGGAGACCTAAAACAAGACCGTGCTGAGACATATAATGAAGACGAGGGAGGGCAGGGTGACCTAGACGGTGGTGCCACAGGATCGTCGGGTGAGTAAGCGACCGACAGGAGCAAGCCGCAGCTACCTAAGGAGACACAGACACCTGGGGAGACGTCCCAGCCGGGGGGGGGGGGGGCGGTGTCCAGCGTGAACAAGCCGGACACCGGGTCCCGGGGGAACGTGGTGAGGGGAGCACCGGTAGCGGCCTCGGTACAGACAGTGTACCGCTCGTGATCAGGGAACGTAGTGGTGACGAAAAGGCCCTGAAGGCAGCCGACACCAACTAGGTTCCTAGAGAACGAAGGGATGTGCAGGCCTGAAAGTGAGCCCGAAGGAGCCGCCGGATAGGGAAGGGTAGTGGAGCTATGAGCTACGATAGGGCCGGAGGAAGGGTCAGCTTGGGAAACTGCGGTGGGAGCGGCAAGCGGCGTGAGAGTCGTGGAGTCCCGGAAGAAGCACCGGGAAGCACCGGAGTCAAGGGTGAAGGAGAGCGCGGCAGTCACGACCGGGGCCGAGGAAGCGAGGGAGGAGCCTAGGCTAAACAAAGCAGGGGATCCTACATCTGATGCAGCAGGGGAGTCTGAGCTAGGCACACCTACACAAGGCAAAACGGGGTAAGCGGCACCAATCACACTAGAGTCATCGACATACAGAACATACAACGCAGAGCTAATGTCATCCATGTCCATATCAAAGATCTGAACATCCCTACGGAGCAAGCTGAGCCAGTCGGGGAGGTCAGGTGACGGGCCGAAGCGAAGACGAAACAGGTCTTCTAGGCGAATGAAACAGCTAGTGGGGGTGTGATCGATCTTACCGCACACGAGGGCACAGCGAGGACCGATCTGGTGCTGGTACTGGCAGTGCCTGTCGCCCGAACCACCACCCGACGTCACGCCGCGCGCACGACCACCGCGACCACCGCCACCACCAGCGCCGGGCCAACCGGGCGGGAGACGACAAACCCGCCACTGCTGGTGGTGCTGCTGCTACGACGGCTGCTGCTGCTGCTGCAGTGGCTGCTGCTGCGACGGCTGCTGGTCGAGCGGGGGGACTTGTTGCTACTGCTGAGACTGCTGCTCGGCGGTGCTAGGCCCAGCGCCCTCGTTTGCACCCCCAGTGGGCGACCCGCCTCCACCACCTCCTCCACCCCCACCTGCTCCACTCCCACCACCGCCGCGCCCAGCCTTGGGGCGGCGGCCCTTTCCCAGACGAACGTGCACTGCAACGGCAGTCTCAGCCACTACAGCAGAGCCGTCAGAGAAAGTGCACTGAGCGGGCGCACAGCCCTGAAAGATAGAGACGGGCACAGTACCGCTGGACTGGGTGATAGAGCGCTAGCGGGTCTCTATGGCACACAGGGTGTCGACAAAGTCATTAAGGGTGAGTTCTGCGGGGTGGGTACTACGAAAGTGATCGCGGGCAGTAGCAAGGCGGCCAGGGAGGCGAATCGCGAGCAGGTAGAGGGTAGCGCAGAGGGGGGGCTGGAACACGCGGAGCTGGGCCTCAGTGCAGGCCAAGCGCCAGGTCGAGTCTAGCGTGCGCAAGTGGGCGGCTAGGTCAGCGACAGTGAGGAAAGACGCGAGGTCAGGAAAAAGCAGAGGCAGGATCAGGCGACGGCAGAGGCAGAGGACGGGGTGGAATAACGCTCAATAACTGCATCTAGAAACTCCTGTCCGGTCCTGACCGACCTAAAGCGTGGACGCTCAGACAGGGGAAGGGCATGGCTGATGACGAGCTGTGCAACAGCGTCACGCGACAACCAGACCGAATGGGCAAGGGCAGCAGCGGCAGCGGACTCACAATCAGCGGACGTGGGGTCAGCGGGCAGCGCAGCAGGGGGGTTAGGACAGGGGAGCGTACCGTCAAGGTGGACAGCCAAGGAGTTGCCGTCCTGCCGCTGCCCAGTGAGGTGACAGCGGAGGTCGACGAGCCACATGTCGAACTCGATCAGCTGACCCTCCGCGTCAAACCGCAGCACAGAGTCCGCCATCATGAGCGATGCATGCAGTTGCAGTGCAGTTAGGTGCAGTGCAGTGCAGTGTAGTGCAGTTCGGTGCTGGCTACGGACGGGCGCGGAGGCCGGCTACGGACGGGCGCGGAGGCTGGCTACGGACGGGCGCGGGGCCGGCTAACAGACGGGCGCGGGGCCAGCTTAGGGACGGACGCGGGCCGGGGAACGGACGGGCGCGGGTCCGGCTATCGGACGGGCGCGGGGGCCGGCTTAGGGGGAACGGGCTGCTAGGACCTAGGGCGGAAGCGCTGGTAGGCGAACGGGACCTAACCTACCCATGATACCATGTTAGAATGTTAGAATGACGAGAATGAGGGAGTACACGGGAATTTAGGCAAGTGTGTTGTACCATGTAAGGCGCAAACCTATATAGTCTACGCTAAGATACTGAGTTATGTTTGACATCTTTCACGATTCAACTACCTTTAATTTATGTATGATCCCCCAATCAATCATGTTTGCTACACCCGAAGTCACCACATGTGCCTATTTTCCCCAATGACGAAATTGATAAAGGGAAAGTCCATTTCATCTCCTGCCCCATTGGAAAAATGGCCGCCGATGTCCACAGTGTTCAGCTACTGCGCATAACTAAGCGGGTTCATCAAGAGGACATTTGCCTTATCGGTAACATGTGGTAAGCTTATATCCTCTTTTAGTGAGTGTTTATAGGAAACGCCTTATACATGAGATGTTGTAAGCTTATATTCTCTTATAGGGGACGCACTATTATGTTCTGTTGTTGCGCTAGTCCCACACGAGCAGTTTAGCTTGCGGCAACAGGAGGCTTTACCACAGTAGGGAAGTACTTTCCTGTATATAGGGTGCGGCAGTCGGTTGCGCCTGTTATTCTTCGCCCAGCGTCGTCCCCTTCAGATTTGCCGTCTGCTCCAGACGGCACGATGGTGCAGCGGCGGGGGGCGGGCGGCAAGGATGGCGCGGGGGGAGTGGCGGAGGAGGCGCACGTGCCGCTGCAAGCCATCCTATTGGCTGACAGCTTCGCGCAGACGTTCCGACCAATCACGCTGCGCAAACCCAAGGTGGGCGCTCGGGGGAACTTCAACGCTGTTAAACCCCTGCCGCGAATGCGTCGATCTCTAGGCAATGTGCGTTGTATCGAAGCACCTTGTGGCGCAGCCGGTCTATCTAGCTGTGGGAGCCGTGGAGGGCGTTGATGCAGGGAAGGAGTGGTTCGTCCGTGAATGAAGCGCCTTTCATCCCCCTCAGTACCCCGGGGCTGTACCAGTGCGCATCCCCATGGCCGCCTCTCTCCTGCGTGCCGCCTCGCTCCTCTCGTCGTGCCCCTTCCCTCACAGCCCAATGCGCTGCCATCTGCTCCTCTCCCTGCCTCCCGTGCTTCCTCCTCCCTCCGCCCTTTGATACGCCACGTGCTGCTACCGCTGGCGGGCGGGCCCATGATCCACTGCCGGTCACATGGCTTGCCGCCCTCACCCTCTCCCCCCCCTTCCCCCCCCCCTCCCTTCCCCCCTCCCCCCCCCCCAGGTGCTGCTGCCGGTGGCGGGCGTGCCCATGATGGACTACACGCTGGAGTGGCTGGCCATGGCGGGCGTGGAGGAGGTCTTCGTCTTCTGCTGCGCGCACTCCACGCAGGTGCAGTGCGCTGCATGCCACTCAAGTCAGCCTCAAGTGCCGATTCTGTGTGCGCTCCGTCCCATGCCAACCGCCCACGCGTTGGCAGCAGCTGCTGCAGCGGCTGCTCCCGCCAGCGCATTGAGTTCTCCTGACCCCCGGCATTTCGTGACCTGTGTTGGCTCCAATGACCCCATTGACCTGCGTTGGCTCCAATGACCCCATTGACCTGCGTTGGCTCCAGTGACCCCCATTGACCTCGTGAAACCGCACTGATTGTCGTCAGTCGCAGAGCTTGTGTTGACTTGCATTGACTCCACTGACGGCGACCCGCTATCCCATCATTCAGACCCGAGCCTGCATTGAGGGTCCTGGCTCTCACAGCCGCCCACGTTGGCCATACCAGTGGCTAGCGCTGACCTGGACTGCTCTGACTGCGCCCGTGCCCCTCACCTCACCATGCCCGTGCCCATCCCACCAGATCCGAGCGCACCTGGAGGATGCGGGCTGGATGCGCCCATCCGCCTCGTCGCAGCACCAGCAGGGCCAGCAGCAGGGGGGTGGCGTTCGGCGCGGCATGCGCGTGTCGACGGTGGTGGCGCATGACTGCGTCAGTGTGGGCGACGCGCTCAGGCACATGGACCACAAGGGCGTGGTGAGCACAAGGCAGTGGTGAGGCATTGAAGCAGAGTGTGTGCCACCCTTGTGGCACTCTCCCCTGTGCAGAAACCATCCGTCCTGGCTTCTCCTTTTCCCTCTTTTCCTCGCCTCTCCACACCCTCTGCCCTGCCGCCTCACTGCCTCTCCGCACCCTGTGCCCTGCGGCCCCACTGCCTGTCCGCTGCCCCTTGAGTCAGATCCGCGGGGATTTCATTCTGGTGAGCGGGGATGTCATCGCCAATGTCTCGCTCACACACGCGCTCCACCAGCACAGGTGAGGGGCTTCACCAGCACAGGTGAGGGGCTTCACCAGCACAGGTGAGGGGCTCCACCAGCACAGGTGAGGGGCTTCACCAGCACAGGTGAGGGGCTTCACCAGCACAGGTGAGGGGCTTCACCAGCACAGGTGAGGTGCTTCACCAGCACAGGTGAGGGGCTCCACCAGCACAGGTGAGGGGCTTCACCAGCACAGGTGAGGTGCTTCACCAGCACAGGTGAGGGGCTTCACCAGCACAGGTGAGGGGCTTCACCAGCACAGGTGAGGTGCTTCACCAGCACAGGTGAGGGGCTTCACCAGCACAGGTGAGGGGTTTCACCAGCACAGGTGAGGTGCTTCACCAGCACAGGTGAGGTGCTTCACCAGCACAGGTGAGGGCCTTCACCAGCACAGGTGAGGGGCTTCACCAGCACAGGTGAGGTGCTTCACCAGCACAGGTGAGGGGCTCCACCAGCACAGGTGAGGGGCTTCACCAGCACAGGTGAGGTGCTTCACCAGCACAGGTGAGGGGCTTCACCAGCACAGGTGAGGTGCTTCACCAGCACAGGTGAGGCGCTTCACCAGCACAGGTGAGGGGCTTCACCAGCACAGGTGAGGGGCTTCACCAGCACAGGTGAGGGGCTTCACCAGCACAGGTGAGGGGCTTCACCAGCACAGGTGAGGGGCTTCACCAGCACAGGTGAGGTGCTTCACCAGCACAGGTGAGGCGCTTCACCAGCACAGGTGAGGGGCTTCACCAGCACAGGTGAGGGGCTTCACCAGCACAGGTGAGGGGCTTCACCAGCACAGGTGAGGGGCTTCACCAGCACAGGTGAGGGGCTTCACCAGCACAGGTGAGGTGCTTCACCAGCACAGGTGAGGTGCTGTCGTTACCAGCAATGCAGTTGAGTGAGCTGACGTCATCAGCAGTGGCACAGCAGAGGGAGTGGGAGCTTGTTTCCCCCTTTCCCTCGCAGGCGTGTCTTCCCTGTGCTCACGCCAAGCGCTGTGCCTACATGGATTGGGGCAGCTTCCGCGGTCCTTTGGACTGCTGCAGTGCGCCCCAGGCTGGGCTGAATTCATTGGCAGCAGCGTTGATCCACTCAATGCGCCCGTGCCTGCTGATGCCAGACTCCCACCCACACTGCTGATGCCAGACTCCCACGGTGCTACCCACACTGCTGACCAGGGGATTCCTATCCGGCTGCCACCCACCCGCTGCATGCAATGCAAGCCAGCAGATCGCTGTCAGGCAGATCGCTGTCAGGCAGATCGCTGCCAAGCAGATTGCTGCCAAGCAGATTGCTGCCAAGCAGATTGCTGCCAAGCAGATCGCTGCCAAGCAGATTGCTGCCAAGCAGATTGCTGCCAAGCAGATTGCTGCCAAGCAGATTGCTGCCAAGCAGATTGCTGCCGAGCAGATCGCTGCCAAGCAGATCGCTTGCAATTCCGTCAAACGCATTGCCCACATCATGCCGTCATATCGTCTGGCTTAATCCTTTGCAGTCATATTCCACCTGCAGCCTGCCCTCAACTCAATTCCTTCCACCTGCTGTCTATTTCCCCCCTGCCCTGCACGCACATGCGCACATGCGTGCATGCCCTCACCTGCCCAGGGAGCGGCGGCGCAAGGACAAGCAGGCGGTGATGACCGCGCTGCTCAGACGCTGCCCCTCCACCGCCCTCACCCACCTCGTACGCCCTCACCCACCTCGTACGCCCTCACCCACCTCGTACGCCCTCACCCACCTCGTACGCCCTCACCCACCTCGTACGCCCTCACCCACCTCGTACGCCCTCACCCACCTCGTACGCCCTCACCCACCTCGTACGCCCTCACCCACCTCGTACGCCCTCACCCACCTCGTACGCCCTCACCCACCTCGTACGCCCTCACCCACCTCGTACGCCCTCACCCACCTCGTACGCCCTCACCCACCTCGTACGCCCTCACCCACCTCGTACGCCCTCACCCACCTCGTACGCCCTCACCCACCTCGTACGCCCTCACCCACCTCGTACGCCCTCACCCACCTCGTACGCCCTCACCCACCTCGTACGCCCTCACCCACCTCGTACGCCCTCACCCACCTCGTACGCCCTCACCCACCTCGTACGCCCTCACCCACCTCGTACGCCCTCACCCACCTCGTACGCCCTCACCCACCTCGTACGCCCTCACCCACCTCGTACGCCCTCACCCACCTCGTACGCCCTCACCCACCTCGTACGCCCTCACCCACCTCGTACGCCCTCACCCACCTCGTACGCCCTCACCCACCTCGTACGCCCTCACCCACCTCGTACGCCCTCACCCACCTCGTACGCCCTCACCCACCTCGTACGCCCTCACCCACCTCGTACGCCCTCACCCACCTCGTACGCCCCCCCCGCCCTCACCCACCTCGTACGCCCTCACCCACCTCGTACGCCCTCACCCACCTCGTACGCCCTCACCCACCTCGTACGCCCTCACCCACCTCGTACGCCCTCACCCACCTCGTACGCCCTCACCCACCTCGTACGCCCTCACCCACCTCGTACGCCCTCACCCACCTCGTACGCCCTCACCCACCTCGTACGCCCTCACCCACCTCGTACGCCCTCACCCACCTCGTACGCCCTCACCCACCTCGTACGCCCTCACCCACCTCGTACGCCCTCACCCACCTCGTACGCCCTCACCCACGTCGTTCGTTGCTCTTACGCCCTGAGCATAGCATGACGATACATAGGACGCCGCTGATCCTCTTGCCCGGTTACTCTCTCCCACGCACATGTGCTCCTCACATGCTCGTCCCTCCCTCCCACCCATCCCCCTTTTCCCCCCTTCCGGCCCGCAACCTTTTTGTCAAAACCTGTGCTGCTCTCGGGGCCCAGACGCGCACGGGCAGCGAGTCGCAGGTATTTGGTGTCTGCCCGGATTCGAGCCAGCTGCTCTTCTACGAGCCGCCGCCCGACCCCCTCACTGCCACGGCCACTGGCAAGCTCGCCTCTGTAGCGGGTGGGCGGCGTAGCTTGGCAGTGTCTGTGGAGCGGGCGGTGTGGCAGGGGCACCGACGGCTGGCTCTGCGGACGGACCTGGAGGTGACGCTCACCCCCGCACACACGCACGCACGCCCTGCACTCCCTCCATGCTCTCTCTCGCCCCCGTTCCTGCTCCAATGATTTGTTTCAGTGACGGAAGCTCCTCTCTCACACTCCTGCTCTCGCTTCCAGGCGTTGCTCCGCAGCTCATCCGCCACGCCTTTCTCACTTGCACCCCCACCTGTGAACGCTCCATGGGACCGTCGTGCTGCCCATCGGCTCACTTCGAGCGCCTTTGAGTCCATGCTAGGGGTACAATTGAAGTGCTTTGCTTTCCAAACAATTTGGTAAGAGCCATGCTCCCTTTGTCCCGTCGTGCCTCTCTCTCCCAGGACTGCGGCATCGACATCTGTGCGCCGGAGGTGCTGTACCTGTACACCGACAACTTCGACTACCAGCACCCCCGCAGGGACTTCCTGCGCGGCATTCTCAGTGATGACGTGAGCATCACTGCCTCTTCACTTGTCTCCCTGGCTTATCATCAGCGCGCACACATGGTATGAGCACTGGCAACGGCACGGTACCAAAGGGGTTGGGAGCCGCCTTCCCTTTCCCTCATGATGACGTCATCACATGTGGTGACGTGGTGAGCTGTGCCGACATCAATGGGGCTGCGGTGATCGTATGGACTGCTCTGGCGGTCCTTAGGACGGCTGCAGTGCGCCCCAGGCTGGGCTGAATTCATTGGCAGCAGCGTTGATCCACACTCAATGCGCCCGTGCCTGCTGATGCCAGACTCCCACCCACACTGTTTTGGAGGCTTCAAACTCGGATGCTGATGAGTCAGATGCTGCGTTGGTGTGACAGGCACCAACAGGAGCATCACACGTGTGGCTGGCTATGCTTGCCTGTTGAGTTAACTGCACCTTCCCACCGGTCCCAACCCCTCCGCACCCGTCAGATCATGGGCAACAAGATCTTCACGCACGAGGTCTCAGCGCAGTACGCCGCACGCATCGACACGCTGCGCGCCTACGCGGCTGTGTCTTGCGACGTGCTGCACCGCTGGGCGTTCCCCCTCGCGCCCGACTGCGCCTTTGGCGGGCACAGCGGCCGCACCGCCGTCAACAGAGGCAACCGGTACCGCGAGGAAGGTGAGTGGAGGTGAGCGCAAGGTGAGCGCAAGATGAACGGAAGGTGAGCGGAAGGTGAGCCAAAGGTGGGTTCTTTTTACTTGCTGAGTGACCCTATGTGTTTACTTGCTGCTCTGCTTCACCTTACCCGGTCCCCTCTCCCTCCCCCCTCCATATACCCTACTGGCCTCATCACCCTCCAGCCGTGTCGGTGGCGCGCTCAGCGGTCATTGGGCCAGACACGTTGCTGGGCGAGGGCACGGTGGTGGCGGAGCGGGCGCAGGTGAAGGGCTCGGTGCTGGGCGCTCACTGCCTCGTAGGCGAGGGGGCGGTGGTGGAGGGCAGCTTCTTGTGGGGCGGCGTCACAGTGGGTGCGGGTGCGGTGGTGCGGCACGCGGTGCTTTGCGACGGCGTGCAGGTCATGGCGGGGGGGCGAGTCAACGAGGGATGCGTGCTCTCCTTCGATGTGAGTGGCGCTGCCTGTCATCTGCGCGTGCACATGTGTATCTGTGATGGTGGGTGGGGGCTCAATGGTGCCGCCGCATGCGTTGCTGTGTGATGGCGGCACTGATGCCCGCATGTGGGATGGCGGCGCTGCTGCCCCTCTGGTTCATGCTCCACGCATCTCCCTCACATATTTCTACCACCAGTTCGTGGGTGTCTCCCCCTTCCCTCCTGCCCGCACGCATCCACGCACACGGTTCTCTTACCCGGTGCTCCCTCGTGCGCCCTTCTCCCATAGTAGGTGGTGGTGGCATCCGATCACGTGGTGCCAGCTGGCACGCGCATAGCGAGGGAGCAGCAGCCAGAGGAGGAGGACAGCGATGATGAGAACACGGAGGGGCATGGCATGGGTGAGTTGATGGGAGGGGCATGGCGTGGGTGAGTTAAGGTGCCAGGGTCTAGGGTTTAGGGTTTTGGGTATGGCATGGGTGAGTTCAGTGCTAAGGTCTAGGGTGTATTGCTTGCATGGCATGGGTGAGTTCAGTGCTAAGGTCTAGGGTGTATTGCATGGCATGGGTGAGTTCAGTGCTAAGGTCTAGGGTGTATTGCATGGCATGGGTGAGGCGATTGAAGGCATGGAGAGGATGGGCGGGGTGGCATGATACAACGAGGTGGCATGGGAGAGACAGGGAGAGGGGTGGGATGGGTGCAGGTGGCATGCCATGTCATGGTGCGACGATGACAACACGGATCGGTGCGGCGTGTGATGAGTGTGGAGGGATGGCGAGGGCGTGTGATGAGTGTGGAGGGATGGCGAGGGCGTGTCATGAGTGGGATTCCCTTTCCTGTACGATTGCATGTGGTTGTAATGGCATGTGGTTGTAATGGCATGTGGTTGTAATGGCATGTGGTTGTAATGGCATGTGATTGTAATGGCATGTGATTGTAATGGCATGTGGTTGTAGTAATGGCATGTGATTGTAATGCCATGTGGTTGTAGTAATGGCATGTGATTGTAATGGCATGTGGTTGTAGTAATGGCATGTGATTGTAATGGCATGTGGTTGTAGTAATGGCATGTGATTGTAATGGCTTGTGGTTGTAGTAATGGCATGTGATGGACGATGTACATGCATTGGTTGACGAATCTTAGGACTGATGTTTTCGCAACTGGTCCCGTGTATTGCCTGTCTCTTCTTTTGCCCCATTTTCTCTTTTACCACATATATTCTTTTGCTCCGGTTCTTCTTTTGCATTTTGCTCCATTGTTTCCTTTGCCACACGTTTCTTTCGCCCGTGTTTCCTTGGGCCCCTTTTGGTCGCACCCGTCCTCCGTGCAGCGTCTGTCCGCAGGCACAAGGGCAAGGCAGGCGATGACGAGGAGGAGGATGGGGAGGAGGACGAGGAGGAAGATGAGGAGGAAGAAGAGGAGGGGGAGGAGGAGAAGGAGCGTCTGTCGGATGAGGATGAGGATGAGGGTCCATGTGATGTGGATGCTGTGAGTGGCATGCGATGTGAGTGGCATGTGATGTGAGTGGCAGGTGATGTGAATGATGTGCATGATGTGAATGATGTGCATGATGTGCATGATGTGCATGATGTGAATGATGTGCATGATGTGCATGATGTGCATGATGTGAATGATGTGCATGATGTGCATGATGTGCATGATGTGCATGATGTGAATGATGTGCATGATGTGCACGATGTTAATGATGTGAATGATGTGCATGATGTGCACGATGTGAATGATGTGAATGATGTGCATGCTGTGCACGATGTGAATGCTGTGAATGTTGTGAATGATGTGCATGATGTGAATGATGTGCATGATGTGCACGATGTTAATGATGTTCATGATGTGCATGATGTGAATGATGTGCATGATGTGAATGATGTGCATGATGTGCATTATGTGCATGATGTGCATGATGTGAGTGATGTGCATGATGTGCACGATGTGCATGATGTGAATGATGTGAATGATGTGCATGATGTGCGTGATGTGAATGATGTGCATGATGTGAATGGTGTGCATGATGTGCATGATGTTCATGATGTGCATGATGTGCATGATGTGCATGATGTGCATGATGTGCATGATGTGCATGATGTGAATGATGTGCATGATGTGCATGATGTGAATGATGTGAATGATGTGCATGATGTCCATGATGTGCATGATGTGCATGATGTGCATGATGTGCATGATGTGAATGATGTGCATGTTGTGAATGATGTGCTGACAGACATTGCAGTTGTTGTGGCATGCTGGCATGGCCAAATGCCCATGATTCCATAAGTCGATGTGTCCACATGCCTGCATCTGTGCTGTTCTGACAGGCGTCTACAATGCTGAGATGGGATGTGATGACATGGCACAGCATGGGGTGGGGTGGCATGGCATGTCATGGCATGGCATGGCATGCGGTGGGGTGGCATGGCATGGCATGGGGTGGGGTGGCATGGCACGGCATGGCATGGGGTGGGGTGGCATGGCATGACATGGCATGGGTTGGGGTGGCATGGCTTGGCATGGCATGGGGTGGGTGGGGTGGCATGGCTTGGCATGGCACGGCATGGCACGGCATGGCATGGGGTGGGTTGGCATGGCATGGCATGGCACGGCATGGGGTGGGGTGGCGTGGATGGCATGGCACGGCATGGGGTGGGGTGGCATGGCGCGGCATGGCATGGGGTGGGGTGGCATGGCATGGCACGGCATGGGGTGGGGTGGCATGGCTTGGCATGGCACGGCATGGGGTGGGGTGGCATGGCTTGGCATGGCACGGCATGGCATGGGGTGGGGTGGGGTGGCATGGCGCCGGACCTGTTGTGATGCAATGGATATTGTATGATCCTACTCTTGTGGATACGCCATGGCCTGTGATGTGATATGGGTGCTTTAGAGAGGAGTAAGTACGGGTGGCTATCCACAATGGTGCCTGTCACTGATCGCACGGCTTGTTGCTTGCAGTGCTTCATCGCGCCATCTTTTCGTTATCTGCCCTCTGCAGCTGTGCTGTGCGCTCTGTCCCACCTCTCACTTGAGACGTGCCCCTCGCAGCGGCCCTGGCTCCCGTCACCACGGAATCAGAGAAAGGAAGCGCCTTTGCCGCAACGCGTCACCCCCATTGTCGTCCAAGAAGGGTCTAAGCCTCTAAGGGAGGCCGGGGCTTTTTGTGGACGCCTCACCTCTGCCCCTCCCTTTCCTCAACTCCTCTCTGCAGGTGGGGCAGGGTGGCAGGGGCTTCGCCTGGCCTCCCAGAACGCCACCAGCAGCCGCAATGGTGAGGCGGCAGTCGCTTGCACCAATCACAGCGCAGGAAATCGCTGAGCTGGCAAGACTGGCCATTGAAAGGGAGGAGGGAGAGGAGGGGGAGGAGGAGGAGGAGAAAGGGGGAGAGGGAGGGGCGGCGCTGGTGGGAGGGGAGGATGAGGACGAGGATGAGGAGGAGGATGGGGAGGACGAGTTCAGTAAAGAGGTGAGCAGCGCCAGGAGGCGGGGTGGGGAGAGGGAGGCGGAGAGCAGCGGCGGCGGTAGATGGGAGAGAGGGGGTTGATGGAGAGGGAAGTCAGGAGGATGACGCGGGAGGAGAGTGGGGGAAAGGAAGGAAGAACGGTGCGAGAAAGTGATAGGTGAATGGGAATGGAAGGGGAAGGGGAAAGAGGGAGACAGGGGAAGATGAAGGGATGTGTTTTCGGTTTGGTGGTAGGCTCTTGTGGATGGGGGGATGTGGTGCTGTATGCATGAGCATTGGGCTATTACAAGGCATCTTTGCAAATTTGCTTATGCTATAATGGTTATGACGATCTTGCATAATGTATTTGTGCATCACATGGCCTGGCATGGCATGGCATGGCCTGGCATGGCAGGTGGAGGAGATGTTCAAGCGAGCCGTGGCGGAGGGGGTGGCTCAAGACAACGTGGTGCTGGAAGTGAACGCACTCAAGTGAGTCAACGCACTCAAGTGAGTCAACGCACTCAAGTAAGTCAACGCACTCAAGTGAGTCAACGCACTCAAGTGAGTCAACGCACTCAAGTGAGTCAACGCACTCAAGTGAGTCAACGAGTCAAGCACCAGTCGTGTCTGGCTTCCTTGCTTGTTTTGCGCTGGTCATTCTCTCCGCACGCATCTCTCCTTCCCCTTTATCAAACCCCCCCGTCTGCCTCTCCTTGCCGGCCGTGCAGGTGCTGTATTCACGGGCATGTCCCGGTCTCACGCATGTCTCCGTCTCACGCATGTCTCCGTCTCACGCATGTCTCCGTCTCACGCATGTCCCCGTCTCACGCATGTCTCCGTCTCACGCATGTCCCCGTCTCACGCATGTCCCCGTCTCACGCATGTCCCCGTCTCACGCATGTTGCCCTTCTCTCCTATCCCGTACCGTCCTGCCCCCCCATCCCCCCCCTCCAGGCTGGCGTACAACCGCTCCTTCGCAGACTGTGCGGGCGCCATGTTCACGGGCATGCTCAACCTCGCCGCCTCGCACACGCCGCCAGGGGCGCCCACCAGTGAGCTCTTCTCACACCAGTGAGCTCTTCTCACACCAGTGAGCTCTTCTCACACCAGTGAGCTCTTCTCACACCAGTGAGCTCTTCTCCGGCTGCACTTCGCTTTCACAGCAGCCTCCTAGCACATTCGCCTCTGCTTCCCATTCTTCCCTATGCTTTCCATACTCCCTTCCGCCCAACCCAAGCCACCCCCGCCCCCCATTCGCCCCTGTGATGTTCCTCCTCTTGCCTTATCTGTCCTCTCTAAGGGGCGCTCTCATCCACCCCTTTTCACCCTTCCACCCCTTTTCACCCTTCCACCCCTTTTCACCCTTCCACCCCTTTTCACCCTTCCACCCCTTTTCACCCTTCCACCCCTTTTCACCCTTCCACCCCTTTTCACCCTTCCATCCCTTTCCACCCGTCTTCCCCTTGCCGCCCTTCCTTCTCTCTGCGTTTGCCTGCCCACCTGCAACTCGCTCAGCCGGCTCGGTTCCACCCACACACAAGCCAAGCCCACGAGGCGAGCCGCCAGTTTGCCACTTTCCACTGACCTGCCTTCCCTGCCCCTCCTTCCCCTTTTTGCCCCCATTAGAGGAACTGCTTGCTTCCACCCGCGCTGTGGTAACCCGCTGGACGTCGCTGCTGAGAAGGTTCCTCAAGGGCACGGACGATGAGGTGGGCCAGTGCCATGGGACTAGGGGGTTCCAACACAAGCACAGGCAGGGGCGTGGGGACAGGGGGGTTTTGGGGTTTAGCAGCAGGGAATGATTGGGGAGAAGGGGACTCAGTGCTGGAGTGGCACTGTCGATGAGGTGAACTGGACGTTCTGCCATGCCTTCCCTCCCCCCCCCACCCCCGCAGGTGGAGGTGCTGCTGACGTTCGAGGAGGTGTGCAACGAGACTCGCCCCGAGTTCGCCCCCGTCTTTGTCAACGTGAGTTGCTCCCGTTTGTCAACGTGACTGCCTTCTCGTAGACATCCGTGTGAGCTGCTTCTTGGTGTGGGTACTTTGCATTCAACGATGCAGTCTCGGCTGCTGTGACGAGGCGCGCACCACATGAGCTGTGTGCGCCACTTACTCGTGCACGGTACCATTGCCTTGGGTGCACGGTACCATTGCCTTGGGTGCACGGTACCATTGCCTTGGGTGCACGGTACCATTGCCTTGGGTGCGCGGTACCATTGCCTTGGGTGCACGGTACCATTGCCTTGGGTGCACGGTACCATTGCCTTGGGTGCACGGTACCATTGCCTTGGGTGCACGGTACCATTGCCTTGGGTGCACGGTACCATTGCCTTGGGTGCACGGTACCATTGCCTTGGGTGCACGGTACCATTACCTTGGGTGCGCGATACCATTGCCTTGGGTGCACGGTACCATTGCCTTGGGTGCACGGTACCATTGCCTTGGGTGCGCGATACCATTGCCTTGGGTGCACGGTACCATTGCCTTGGGTGCACGGTACCATTGCCTTGGGTGCGCGGTACCATTGCCTTGGGTGCACGGTACCATTGCCTTGGGTGCGCGGTACCATTGCCTTGGGTGCACGGTACCATTGCCTTGGGTGCACGGTACCATGGCCTTGGGTGCACGGTACCATTGCCTTGGGTGCACGGTACCATTGCCTTGGGTGCGCGGTACCATTGCCTTGGGTGCACGGTACCATTGCCTTGGGTGCACGGTACCATTGCCTTGGGTGCACGGTACCATTGCCTTGGGTGCGCGATACCATGGCCTTGGGTGCGCGATACCATTGCCTTGGGTGCGCGGTACCATTGCCTTGGGTGCACGGTACCATTGCCTTGGGTGCGCGGTACCATTGCCTTGGGTGCACGGTACCATTGCCTTGGGTGCACGGTACCATTGCCTTGGGTGCACGGTACCATTGCCTTGGGTGCACGGTACCATTGCCTTGGGTGCGCGGTACCATTGCCTTGGGTGCACGGTACCATTGCCTTGGGTGCACGGTACCATTGCCTTGGGTGCACGGTACCATTGCCTTGGGTGCACGGTACCATTGCCTTGGGTGCACGGTACCATTGCCTTGGGTGCACGATACCATTGCCTTGGGTGCGCGATTCCATTGCCTTGGGTGCGAGGTACCATTGCCTTGGGTGCGCGGTACCATTGCCTTGGGTGCACGGTACCATTGCCTTGGGTGCACGGTACCATTGCCTTGGGTGCACGGTACCATTGCCTTGGGTGCACGGTACCATTGCCTTGGGTGCACGGTACCATTGCTTGGGTGCACGGTACCATTGCCTTGGGTGCGCGGTACCATTGCCTTGGGTGCGCGGTACCATTGCCTTGGGTGCACGGTACCATTGCCTTGGGTGCACGGTACCATTGCCTCTCCAGCCGTCAGGTGGTGGGGGTTCGGGAGAGAGTGGATGTGGCACGGTGCACGGTGCACGAGTTCGTGAGTGAGTGAGTGAGTAGTTCGTTTCATCACTCGCACCCTCCGCCTCCACCTTGCACGAGTGCATGAGGAGGCAGTCCATGCATGGGCGGGCAGGCTGGTTCTTGCCCGCGGTTTCATTCTATTCCCCCCGCCACCTGCTGCAGGCACTCTGCGACCGCCGACGCTCACATAGTAAGCAATAAGCGTGGAGGAGGCACTCCCTCACAGCGCTCGCCCCCCATGTCGCCTCGCCCCCGCCAGGTGCTGGAGCTGCTGGATGACCGGGGCATGTGGCATGGTGAGCGAGGCGGCGGTCTTTGCATCGGCCAACCACCAACCCGCCGCAACTCACATGCACTCTGCCCCCACTCACCCGCTCCTCCCCGGCAGGTGCTGGAGGAAAGACAAGGACGTGGCGAGCGAGGAGGCCATCATGGTGTGGACTGATAACATCCTCTCCTCCCCGCCAGGTGTTACAGACGCTGTACGACCGTGCTGCTCACCTGCATGCCAGGTGCTGGAGACATTGTGGGCGAGGAGGAGGTGGGTGTGGCGTGGTGTGATGACAGCCAGCTCTTCGCATGTGGCACACCCCCGGCCCACCCCTTCCCTCTTCCCGGCAGGTGCTGGAGACCCTGTATGACAAGGACATAGTGAGCGAGGAGGCCGTCATGGCGTGGGCCGAGGAGAAGCAGTTCGCTGACGCCGCGGACAAGGTGTTCGTCGAACGATCCGCAGCGTTCATCAAGGTGGGATGAACGGTTTAGATAAATTCCTGCTGTGGTGTGGACTGGACACAGCTCTGTTTGTGTGGGTCTGCGGTGTGTGTGTGGGGCTGCTTGCTCTGGCACCATGCGACGATGATCACTTCATGCGTCACAGCACGGCCACACTCTCCTCTCTTCCCACATCTAGCTGCTGGTGCTCCCTTCCTTGCTCCCCTGCCCCTCCCCTTGTTTCTCTCTCCTCTGTCACCCTTTCTCTCTCCTCTGTCACCCTTTCTCTCTCCTCTGTCACCCTTTCTCTCTCCTCTGTCACCCTTTCTCTCTCCTCTGTCACCCTTCCCCCTTTCTACCCTTTTTTACACTACTTCTCCCCCGTCCCTCGTCCTGCATATGCCAACTTTCTCCCTTCCCTTCTGCCCGCTCCGCTGCCCGCTCTACTGCCCGCGGTGCTGGCCGTGCTCTGCACAGTGGCTGAAGGAGGCGGAGGAGGAGGAGGAGAGTGACGAGGAGTGAGTGCCTCGCAAGCACCTTACCCACGCGGCCATGGCAAATCATGGCTCATGTGCGAGTAGGGATGGTGTGCTAGCCTAGCCGTCATGCTGTTTCCTGTTGTACAGGAAAAGCTGTTTGCTGTATGGTACTGTACCATACCATACCATACGGGTGGTTGCCTTTGGTGGGATTGGAGTTGGGGAACTCTCAGATTCTGTAAAACCCGCAACATGGCAGTGCAGGCAGACCAATGTCAATCGCTGTCCATTACAGGTCGTATGCCAACAAGCAAGCTGTTGCATTGTGCAGCATGGAACGGTCAAATGACATAAGTACCGTACTTAAGGAGCACAATACTTACAGTTGAGGTTGCTTACGCTCTCCGGGAATGTGAAGCAAGCTTGGAAGAGCCACAAGGAGAGTGCTCCTCAATTTGGTGCATTGGTGGGTTTACGGCATGCGAGTGGAAACTGTGGAATGGAAAGCCATGAGGCTCTCACTACATGCCTGATAGGACCTAGCCCAAGGGGTCTCTGCTATATGGTGGCCGAAGGAACCTTCATCAGGTAAGTCCTATGGCCTCAATCAGCCTCTACACCTACACTGCACTGCACATGTACGTATCTAAACGTACCATTACAAATCACTGTTACTAAGTGGCCTAAATAACCACCTGCGTCTCCTACGACGATTCCACGGGGGTGTCTCGGGGCAGCTTATTCCAGTTGCTCGAGCAGTTGCGCCCCCTCCACTCAAACCCTCTCTCCTCCATGCTCTCCCGGGCAGCCACGGGCAGCGATGAAAAAAAATCCCAGTCCGCAGCCAGCTGCTTGAGCACAGGCAGCTTGTTGCCGAGGCCCGGGCAGCAGTTGGCGTGCACGGTGAGCAGGCGGGAGAGCGAGTGGCCCATCTCACAGAAGCCCCCGAAGAGGTCCGTGGGCAGGTAGCGCAGCAGCAGGGGCGACGCCACGCGCGTGAAGGGGTTGGCCTCGGGGCGAATCCAGTTGAACACCTGCTGTATGCGGAACTGCGGGCACCTGCAGGGGCCGCAGGGGGGGTGATGCGATGCACGGGACGGGCATGATGCACGTGGTGTACATGATGCACATGATGCATGTGGTGCACATGATGCATGTGGTGCATGTGGTGAATGTGATGCACATGATGCACGTGGTGCACGTTAAGCACATGGTGCATGTGGTGCATGTGATGCACATCATGCAATAAACTGTGATAAAGACACACATACCAAACACAAGGCTTTTCGCATCTCTACTCTTCACCCCACCCCCCCACTGCTCACCGCCTGTGCCACGCCAGCCAGTCCTGGAAGAACCGCAGCGTGCGGCCGTTGGCCCGCGCCGCGTAGAACCCCCCGTTCGCCACCACGGAGCGTGCATTGGGCGCCCACCAGTCAGCCGACATCTGCAGGTCGTGCGGGTGGCGCCAGAGCAGCGGCAGGGGGTTGTGCAGCCAGAGGATGTCGGTGTCGGTGAAGAGCACGTCGTAGCCCAGGCGCAGCATGCTGTGCACCACGTGCACCTTGCGCCACACCTGGGGGCAGCGACGCGGGTGCACGGCAGGCAAGGAAGAGAGGGGGACTTAGACGGTTGGCAACGGGCACACATCACATCGTCACCGTCAGCTCTGCTTCAGCCACTGTGCACGCTGCGCCATACATGCATGCGCGATACCGGTTACGCGTAATCACATCATACCAAGTGCACATGATCTCATACCAATCAATGCAGGTGTGCATGATCGCATCATACCAATCAATGCAGGTGTGCATGATCGCATCATACCAATCAATGCAGGTGTGCATGATCGCATCATACCAATCAATGCAGGTGTGCATGATCGCATCATACCAATCAATGCAGGTGTGCATGATCGCATCATACCAGGTGTATATAAGCGCGCGTCATGAAGTGTTTCTGCCCGCCGCTGAAGTCGTCTTTCTCCTCCGCGTCCTCCTGCCAGTCCATGTAGCAGTTGAGCCCCATGCCGCAGCACGTCGCAAAGCTCTCGTCGTCGTACGCCACCACCACCAGCCGCGCCACTAGCCCGCCCAGCTCGCCAGCACCACCGCTCGCGTCCTCACCCGCCCCTGCACCGTCGTCTCGCCCTCTGCCCGTCGCCTCACCCTCCACTGCTCTCCGCGCCCCCTCTCTCTCCTCCCTCTCAACCCCAGCCTGAACCCTCCCCTCCCCCCTCCGCCTCGTCTCCTCGCGCGCCCTCCTCTCCTGCGCCTCCACCGCTCTCAACCGCTCCAGGAAGAAGCGCATCATGGGCGCCCACGCCTCGCTGAACGACACTACGATCACGGACCGCCGCGCCGCGCGCGCCAGCAGCTCCGCGGGCGACGCCGACCCCACGTCCTCCTCGCTCGCCGCCGCCGTGTCGCTTTCGCCACCTACACCGCCTACCGTTGCGCTACCAGTAGCGCCGGCAGCAGACTTCACGGCCGCTTCGAGGACCGACTGGAGTGTTCTGATGGGGTGGCGGGGTGGCGGGCGGGCGAAGGCATGGATGGGGGAGGCGAAAGGACGGAGGCTTTCAACACACGTGGATGCGGTACGATCAGCATCACGTGGAGCACATGCCGCCTTGGCAAGTGTTTTTTGTTGTTCCTCTACGATGCACCTGTACTTGATTTTTCTCCGTCTGTGAAAAGCGCACTCTCGTGTCATCCTCGTCGTGCGTCCTTCCGTGCCCGCCTCACCTGCACTTGGAGCACGTCGCCGCTTTCTCCCCATCCCCCGCTCCAATTCCTCCAGCCATGTCCCTCGCTCCGCCCACTGCCGCGCCCCCAGCGGAATTCCCCCGCAGCCGAGCGGACCCGTCGGAGCCGCTCCCCCCCGACCACCGCAGAAGCACCGACTCCGGGGCGTCTGCGCCCGACGTGCCCCGCCCGGCGGGCGTGGATGCGCAAAAATCCTCGCGGCTGAGCGGAGGCAGCGGCGCGGGAGTGGCGCGGGAGGAGGCGGAGGCGGCGGAGCGAACGCGCAGGTGAAGGCGATTAAAGCCGGAGAAGAAGAAGAGGCACGTGAGAGAGGACGCGAGCAGCAGCCACGCGAACAGGGACTGGCGACCCTTGAGCGAGGCGACTGGGAAGAGAGAAACCGAGCAGAGGACGAAGGCTAGCGGGGGATTGCTGGCGGCAGAGGGTGACAGTAACGGGTGCTCTAGTCTGTGCGGCAGGTAGTGCATGTGCGGGTTGGCGCCCGTAAAGGAGTGTGATCGGTGCAGCCGCGATCGCGAGACGGCGCTGCTGCCGCCGTACGGCGCGCTGCTGCCCTGGTCCGCTTGGACCGCGTGGATGGGAGGGAAGGGGTCCATCATGGGGAAGCATGATCTGATTCACGCCGCCATGTGCTCTCTAACGACTATTGGATCCGCAACTAGATGCCCTGAAACCCGACCGTAAAAGACGGAGAGTACAAGCACGACCAAGTAGCAAGACGCAGCTCAGCAGGATCCAGAACGCTCAGTCGACATGCCGCCTGAGTGGGTCAAACCAAGAACGTCCACCCATGATTTCTTGGGTGCTGTTGCCAAGGCAAAGGAAACAGACGGTGCTGTTGCTGGAAACCATACTGTACTTGATTTTCGTTTCCCCCCTCTTTGCTGAATCCAAGGCAGTTCTCCCTGATATATTGTACTGCTTATGTAGGACAATGGTCAACCCTCCCCAAGCTTGCATGAGGACGACGGTTTGCTTTTTAAGCATGAGGATGGTCTTTTCGCCTCAGTTCCTTGGCTTCCCCACTCTCAGTACCGTACAAAACCAAATTTTATTCCCGAAAAGTGACGAGGACTAAAAGTAATCGTCAGCGCACTAGTGACTCGAATCTCTGATCTGAACCCCCGAAACAGAAATCTGCCACCCTGCCGAGTCGCCTTCAGCTCATGCGATTCGGGTAACAAGCCAAGTCAGATTTGTCAGCCGCGCTGGCCCGGACCATTAGATGCGAACTCGTTAGTGTATGCAATTTTGCACATGGTAACCCCACAGGCGTGCTCATCATTTTCCGTGAGAAGCATTGAACGATGTTACAAAATATATCGACTTCAAGATCTCAATCGTCAAGCGAGCACCCTCTAGGGGGTCCGTAGTGGCGTCCTCACTCCAGCTCCTCACCTTCCTCGCACCTCTCCTCGGCCCCTCCCCTCGGCATTTTCCCCTCCATACGCCACCTGTCCAAATCCCGCGTCGCGCGCACCAACACAAGGGCAAGCGAAGTGAAGCAACCCACTAACCTCCCTTCCCCGCCCCCCTCTCCTCCCCACCTTCTTCGCTTGGTGTGTTGCTGTCCACCCTCCACGATTAGTTTGCGCTTCACTCGCGACCTGTGTTATCTTGTCGCCATTCATCGTGTCGTTGTTGCGTAAAGCCTCTACTCTCTCTGTCGGCGCCATTTTAGCGGCGTAAAGTCTATCTTCGAACTAGGAGTCCTCTATTAGTAGTGGAGCACTTTTTAGTAGTGGGTTACGTTGCAGTCGTTAGTCTCGTCGAATCCAGCTTGCCATTCAAGCACCTCAACTTAAGGTCCGTCTCTTGGTGCCGTTCGCCCTGCTCCCCTGTTACCGGGTCCCTACCCAGCCGTGTCCTCTCGTTCTCCCCATCCTCCATCCCTCACTCCCTCTCTCCCTCCTCTCGCCCGCGTGTCCCGTCGTTCACTTTCCAATTTCCCGCTTCATCCTTCCCCGCCTTTCTAACTCCCGCGCACCCAACGCACATACGCCATGGGCGATGGCGTGATGCCCATCCTGCTGTGCTCGTGGCGTGCGCAGCGCCGTCCGCCGTGGCATGGGCAACGGCTCCAGCAGCCACGGTAAGCACCACGACCACCGCCGCCCCGACAGCCGCTACGCCTCCTACTCCGGCCCCGCCAGCCCCGCGTATTCCGGCCCCGCCAGCCCCGGCGCCGCGTGCCAGCGCCACAGCGAACCCCCCGCGACTGCGCGCAGCGAGGGGGGCATCGGCGGCGGCGGCGGGTCAGTGAGCCGCAGCAGCTCGTTCGGGTACTCGCGCGCGCTGCAGCACAAGTACGGCATCATCCCCGACACCTTCCGCTCCATCGCTCAGGTGCCACGTCGTGCAGGTCGTATCTGGACACGTTGTTTGTGCTCCGTTGGGCAGGCGCGCGCGTTGAGACACACTGCGATCAGCTGGACAGGTGGTGCGTGAGACAGGCCGTATCTGGACTCGTTGCTGCCCGGCGGGCAGGCGCGCGCAATGTCAGTTGGGCGTCGCTTGCACTCCCCAACCCATGCGACAGACAGACCGCGGAGTCAGTGGGACTTGCTGTCCGGAACGCGACGTGCAGATTACCGCAGGAGGAGGGGGGCGAGTGGAGCACCTGAAAGATGTCCCACCCACTGCGCGTTGCCTCTCAATCTTGTACGACTCTTCCCTCCTTCCGTGCGTGTGTGTGTGCGTGTGGGTGGCGGCGGCAGGTGCAGGAGAAGCTGCGCGAGGTGGGGCTGGAGTCGAGCAACCTCATAGTGGCCGTCGACTTCACCAAGAGCAACGAGTGGACCGGTGGGTGCCTGCCTGGCAGGCTGGGTGCTGCCTCGTCAGTCGTTGCCTACATTGCATGTCGTGGTATGAGTCACGTCATGGGTCACCATACTGCCCGTGGTCGTCACCAAGAGCACCGAGTGGACCAAGCGTGCGCTGCGGGTTCGCTTCTTAGTGGGCGCGCTGCTGCTGCAAGAGTCAGCTCACAGTGGCTGGCTGGCTGCGGGCTGCACGAGGAGCAAGGAGTACGGGTTGGGTTTGCCAGGCTCCGTGTCGTGCTGCTGGGTTGCGCTCACTCGATTGTGGCTCTGGATCTTGTGGAAAGAAACGACTTGCGTTGCTGCTGCCTCCGTCCTGCTTGCTCAGTCGCACCAGGTCTCTCTCTGCATTTCGTCCCTTCCCCGCGCCATCCACCGCCCGGCATCATCAGGCAAGCAGAGCTTTGGAAGCCGGTCCCTGCATGCCGTAGCGCGGGGCGCAGTGAACGCGCACGAGCAGGCCATGGACGCTCCCTCTTCGCTTCGCCACAACCCCTGCCCCCCCCCCCCTTCTCTTCCCGCTGCCCTGCAGGCAAGCAGAGCTTTGGAGGCCGCTCCCTGCATGCCATAGCTCCAGGAGTGGCGAACCCATACGAGCAGGCCATCGACATCATCGGGCAGACGCTCTCCGCCTTCGACGAGGACAACCTCATCCCCTGCTACGGCTTCGGCGATGGTCCGTCACTCTCTGCAACCGCCCTTGCTGCCACCTGCCGTGCTGCCGCCAGCCCTGCTGTCACCTGCCCTGCTGTCACCTGCCCTGCTGCCATCTGCCCTGCTGCCGCCTGCCCTGCTGCCACCTGCCCTGCTGCCACCTGCCCCCTTGCCACCATACTCTCTCTCCCCCCTCCCTTCCCCTCAGAGGCACGCTCGCAGCAGCGCCGTCTTCTCCTTGGGGGAGGGACCGCGCCTCCTCAACACCGCTGCATGCACACACTCCCCCTATCCGTCTCGCCCCCTCCCTCCTCCCCTCCCCCCTGTCCACACCACAGTGACGACGCACGACAGCGGGGTGTTTGCGTTCAATGAGGGCCAGCGGCCGTGCAACGGCTTTGAGGAGGCGCTGCAGCGCTACCGCGCCATCGCCCCGCACGTGCAGCTCTCAGGTGCGCTGCTCGTACGCCAGCTCTCAGGTGCGCTGCTGTTGATGTCAGGTGTGCTGCTGCTGATGTCAGGTGCGCTGCTGCTGATGTCAGGTGTGCTGCTGTTGATGTCAGGTGTGCTGCTCTTTTTTTTACAGGTGCACTCGTAATTTCCTGCCTCTCTGTTTTTTCCTGCCTCTCTGTTTTTTCCTGCCTCTCTGTTTTTTCCTGCCTCTCTGTTTTTTCCTGCCTCTCTGTTTTTTCCTGCCTCTCTGTTTTTTCCTGCCTCTGTTGTTGTTTCGCTCCTCTCCTTCCCCTGCAGCAGCAGTAAGGATGCGTATTCTCCCCCCAAGTGTGTGCTTGCCCAGCCAGGCACCGCACCATTGCCCAGCAATGGAGGCTCCAGCGAGGGCGCGTGTCCATTCTCTTTTTGCTCTCTGTGCTGCTCACCCACCTCTTCCCCTGCGCTCTCCCAGGCGCAGCGTCCTTCGCCCCGGCAATAGAGGCAGCTGTGAGGGTACTGCCGATCTGCTCCGCTCTACTGTGTAGCATGTGCCCATCTGCCTGCCTCGCCTGACCCTAGTCCCTCGTCTGTCCTTCGTCTGTCCCCCGCCTGTCCGCCAGGTCCCACGTCGTTCGCCCCGGCGATAGAGGCGGCGGTGCGGGCGGTGGAGGAGAGCGGGGGGCAGTACCACGTGCTGCTCATCATCGCTGATGGCCAGGTGCGGGGGGATGGGGGGCATGGGGTGGCATGGGGGGCATGGGGTGGCATGGGGTGGCATGTGGAAGAAGGGGGTGGTATGGGGTGGCATGTGGTGGCATGTGGTGGCATGTGGTGGCATGTGATGATGTGTGAGGTGACATGCAGCGAGGAGTGGGGGGCAGTACACATGCTGCTCATCATCTCCGATAGCCAGGTGCTGTGTGGTGCTGTGTGGTGGTGTGCTGAGACGGCCAATGAATTCTTTGTGTGTCACCATCGTGATGGGCGAGATGCTCATCCTGATTCTCCATCAGAAGCAAGTCAAGGCAAACTCCGTGACCCAGGAATCAAGGCATAGTGCCAAGGAGATGCTTTGCATGTAGAGTGTGATGTGATGTGATGTGATGTGATGTGAGTGGGTTGCGCCAGTTTGCAGTGAGAGTGTGAGTGCGTGCCGCATGCTGCTGATGGCTTATGACCAGGCAATGTGAGGTGACGTGCTGTGACGTGCAGTGACGTGCAGTGATGGTCTTTGGTTGCTTACAAGTTGATGGTAGCTGATTCGGTTATTGCTGATTGTAGATAAATGCAGTGGGTGCTCACCCCAACTCCAGCAGCAAGCACTGCAGCAATGGCGCCCATGGCTGTGTTGTGTGCCTGCCTGGCCACTTCATTCATCCATGAGCCTTCGTCTCCCTCTGCTCACCACCTTCTCTCCCTTCACTGCTCTCCCTCCCTCTCTCCCACCACCCACTCGCACTGTGTGCACTGCACCAGGAGTCTTCAGCACGACAGCTTGCGACACCAGCACAGCCCTCCTGCCCCGCCTCTCACTGCCCGCTCTTGCCTGCCCCGCTCTCCCTCTCCCCCCGTGCCCTCCCCCGCCCCGCAGGTCACTCGCAGTGTGGACACACCGCCAGGCGTGTTCAGCAAACAGGAGCAAGACACCGTTGATGCCATTGTCGCTGCCAGGTGTGTCTCTGCTGCTGCCAGGTGTGTCTCTGCTGCTGCCAGGTGTGTCTCTGCTGCTGCCAGGTGTGTCTTGTTCTCTTCAATTCTTCACCCCTCTCTGTGTGTCGCTGTCCCCTCACCCTTATTCCCCTTCGCCCTTATTCCCCTTCGCCCTTATTCCTATTCGCCGTGATCCCATTTTACCCTGATCCTCCCTTACCCTGATCCCCCCTTACCCTGATCCCCCCTTACCCTGGTCCCCCCTTCTTACCCTGATTCCCCTCGCCCTCATCCCCCCTCGCCCTCATTCCCCCTCGCCCTCACATTCCCCCTCGCCCTCACATTCCCCCTCGCCCTCATCCCCCCTCGCCCTCATCCCCCCTCGCCCTCATCCCCCCTCGCCCTCACATTCCCCCTCGTCCTAATGCCCCCTCGCCCTTTTATTCCCCCTCGCCCTGATTCCCCCTCACCCACCGCTCACCCTGATTTCGCCCCTCTTTAACCCCCCCTCGCCCTAATGCCCTCACGCCCTAATGCCCCCTCGCCCTAATGTTCCCCCTCACCGTATTATCCCCCCTCGCTGTAAATCCCCTCTCTCCCCTTCCCCCCCCCCCCCGCCCTTTTTCCTTTGTCGCCATTACTTCCCCCATCACCCTTATTTTCCCCGTGGCCCTAATTTCCCTTACCCCTACCACTCTCAGCAGCCTTGTTCCGACAACAGAGATGGTGGCACTGCTTATCCCACTCTAAACAAATGCACCTGTTTGCTCCTTCCCTTTAATATCCAATCTCCCCCCCCCCCCCTCCTCCTCTCCCCCCACCGCGCAGCAACTACGCGCTGTCGATCGTGATGGTAGGCGTGGGCGACGGGCCGTGGGACATGATGGAGGAGTTTGACGACGCGCTGCCGCAGCGCAACTTCGACAACTTCCAGGTGGGGGCAGCGCGCCATGTGCTGCCAGAAAGGTGTGGCATGGGCATGGCATGGTGTGATGGAGGGCATGGTGTGAGGGCGCCACATGATGGAGTTTGACTATGCTCTTCCGCAACAGGTGGGGCTCGTGGGGCGGGTGGGGCAGGTGGGGCTGGCATATTGCTGTGCCCTTGGTACTCACATTGCCTTGCACTTATTTCTCTGCACAGCCCTGTGCTGCTTGCCAGTCCGTTCAACCCTTATGCTGTTTCTCATGTTTGCTCCTCTCATTCTGAGCATGGCCTCCCTCGCTCGTTCCCCGCCTTCCTGTCCCACCTGAACCGTTTCGTTTGTCTCCCTTCTCATGCTGTTTCCCCCTCACAACCCCCTTCCGCCCCCCCCTCCCCACCTCCCCCTCCGCACGTGCGCCAGTTTGTCAACTTCACGCGAGTCATGGCATCATCGCGCGCACCGGAGCAGCGGGCGGCACTGTTTGCGCTGTCGGCGCTGATGGAGGTGCCTCTGCAGTACCGCGCGTGCACCGAGATGGGGCTGCTGGGGTGAGTTGGCTCAATTCTGCGTGCTGTCAGGCCAGGGGGCTGTGAGGCCAAGGGGCTGTGAGGCCAAGGGGCTGTGAGGCCAAGGGGCTGTGAGGTGAACAAAGCTGTCTGTTGTAGGCGCTCGCTTTGGCCTCTCTGTGCCCTGCTCTGCCGTACCGGGCATGCACCGACCTGGAGCTTCTGGGGCGAGGCTGTGGAAGGCCCCTAGATATCAGCCCTTTTACCCTGATTCAGCCTTTTTTCAGCCTTTTTTTTGTACCCACGCTGAACTGTAAGCCTTTCTGTGAAAGGTGAGGCTGACAAAATCAGACTGGTGTCGGCTGAGGTTTCAGCGAGTTTTCTGGGGGGGAGTCTGAAACCGAATATACTGTGTTTCGGGGGTCCCTCCTGTAATTGCCACACATTGACACGCAACCCCCCGTCAATCACGCCCTGAGGGCGTATGAGGGCGCTGATTGGCCCTTAGCCAAAATCGGTGCCCGTTGCATGCTGGACGCTCTGTGAGGGTGAACTGGCCCTTTACCAAAATCATCGGCCAGTGTGTGCTGGAGGCTGTGTGAGGGAACGCGTCAACCCTTCACCAAATTCGGCTCCCAGTTTGTGCTGGGGGTAGTGTGAGGGCGCTGATTGGCCCTTCACAAAAAATTCCCGAGAATTGTGCTGTGGGCTGCGTGTGCGAGGGCACTCATTGGCCAATTTCGGAAAGCCCCCTCCCCTCACTTACATCCCCTCCTTCCCCTCGATTTCGATTCCCCCCTCTCCTCCGTTTCGAACTCCCCCCCCCCCCGTTTTGATCCCCCCTCCCCTCTGTTCGAACTCCCCCTCCCCTCCGTTTCGATCCCCCTCTCCCCTCCATTTCGATTCTCCCCTCCCCTCCGTTTCGATTCCCCCCTCCTTTCCGTTCGATCCCCCCTCCACCCGTTTCGCTTTTCCCCTCCCCTCCGTTTCGATCCCCCCTCCCCTCCGTTTCGGATTCCCCCCTCCCTCCGTTTCGCTTCCCCCCTCCCCCCCGTTTCGGCCCGATGGATGGGGGGGAGGAGGTAGAGACCGATGTAGAGGTGTGTAAACATTTATGCAAGACTCTCGCTTCAGCGTTACATTTCTCACCGAGGCTGTAATTTTCAGACAAAAAAATTGTACTAAGGCTGACAGAATCAGCCTTTCTGCACTGGGGGGGACTGACAAATCAGCCTATGTCCGCGGGGCTAGGATGATGAATCAGCGTGCCTGAAAACCAATCTTAGGGCCTGTGTGGAATGCATAGGGTGAAATGGGGTTGCTTGCCAGTAATGGCTGCTGGGTGCTGCCACCATGCCAGCCTGCTCAGCACTCATGATGCTGCCCTTGCAGTGCTGTGCAGCACAGCTGTTGGGCTACCAGTAAATGTGGGATGCCCTGCCAGTGTCAGGATAATGCTGGACAGCTGTCCTACGAGAGAAGGTTATGTTGCCGGGCTAAAAGAAGGGGGGGGGTTGTCAAAATCATGGTCCCAACGAGGTTTGAACTCGTGACCTTTTGCGTGTAAAGCAAACGTGATGACCACTACACCATGGAACCACGTTCTTTGTAATCAAAACAATCAATTTGTTCTTCACACCACCAGCACTCCTTCCACTTCTCTTGCAAGCTCCGTGTTTCTAAGCTTCCATTCTGTCCAGCTTGTGGATCGGTGAAAAAGCCGCCAAAGCTGCTTCCCTGTCTTCCACTGATTTGCCTCCTTGTACCACCCCCCCCCATCCCTCTCTCCAGCCGCACCATGGGCCGTATGCCTCCGTCAGTGCCCAAGGAGCCGCCCCCCCGCGTGCGCGCAGCAGACGCTGCAGCTGCTAGAGCTGCTTCCCTAGCTGCTGCCACCATGCCCCCCCACCTCAACCCTGACTCCGCTCCTAACCCCTTCGGAGACCCCTTGGGCACCCCTTCTGCGTACACCTATGGTGCTGGCAGCACTGCTGCTGCTGCTGACGCTGCACCTGCCTCTGGTGGTGCGGGTGCAGGGGGGTCGGAGTGTCCAGTATGCCTCCTGTACCCCAAGAACACGGCCTTCCAGTGCGGCCACCAGGTGAGGCTCAGCCATCCACCCTGAACGTGAGCTCATGAGGTCGTACGGTGTGCTTCTTGTCGACCAACAACACTGCCTTCTACTTTAGTGCCACCAGGTGAGGACTACACAATCATATTCCTAAGACTTGTCTAAGAGCCACGTTTTCTCTACTTCTTGTTGCCTTCCTCGAACACATGCTGTCGTGTGAATGTCTGGCATTCTTTCTCGATTATTGTATTGGTCTGCATAGCTTTCAACCCCGTTTCCCACCACTCCTCCCACCCCAATGTGCCCATTTTCCCTCTGCAGACCTGTGAGGAGTGCAGCCGTCAGATGAGCAACTGCCCCATCTGCCGTGCACCCGTGACCATGCGCATCAAGCTGTACAGTTAGATGACTGCCTATTGTACCCTCACTCTGTAGATTGGATCATCTGTTAGTTCCTACCCAGGCGCCGAGGCTGCCAGGTGTTAGCTTTGCTTAGCTCTTGTTTTCGCAACATCCTTCTGTGCCCCTTTAGTAAGAATGCACTTTCCAGCAAGGATGCATCATTTCTGAGCAAAATGATGCGATCATTCTCTGATTTCCATGCCTTGCACAGAAAATCTAAATAAACATGAAAACCTGCCTTGAACAAACATGCCTTGCACAGAAAATCTAAATAAAGACCCAGAATGACCGCTGCAGTAAACCTAAAAAATTATGGCCAGATATTGTTGTAAATCTAGGCCATGGGGGTGAAGTGAAACCTGCGTAACAACCTTGCGAATCTTACTTCATGTTTGTTAAAGTAAGAACTGAATGATTGACTAGAAGTGGAAACCTAGAACAAGTACTAGTTGGTTGTACTCACTAGAAGCATACCTCGGTCTAGCCTATAACTTCTACATAGCTAATATGTATAAGTTGACACACCCCTTAGGCTAGACAAGGGGTGAAGCTAAGCAAGAAGCAAACAGCTCAGGGTGGCACTACTAGTCCAACCACTAAGGCAGAGGTCTGGAGACCAGTCAGCAAGAATACAAACAAAACTAAAGCAAGCCAGGGCGGCACTACTAGTCCAGCCACTGGAGGTAAGGCCACAAGGCCAGTCTGACAGGCATATATAATAGAGAGTACACAATCAGGATCCTAACAGGTGAGTAGCTACAGGAACAAGACCAAGCGGTACACAGTGCCGCTGATGATCTTTAGGCGCAAGCGCCTTAGTAAAGATATCACATGTGTTGGCACCTGAGTATCAAACAGTGAAATTGATGAATAGAGAGAGAGAGTACACAAACATATATCTAACTGTTGTACTCTCTAGAAGATGACCCTATACAGTCTATACAAGCATGATAACTAAACATGTTTGACACACCCCCTGGACTGCATAGGGGAATGTTCTAGACAAGCAGCTCAGGGTGGCACTACTAGTCCAGCCTCTGAGACAAGGGTCTAAAAGACCAGTCAGAAGGAGTACAGGCAAGGCAAGAACTAGTACAGGGCGGCACTACTAGTCCAACCACTGTAAGAGGACACAAGTCCAGTCTGAGTGTACACACAGATATATAGGACAGTACAGAGTCAAGGCCCGAGTAAGTGAGAGACTACAGGAACCAGACCAAGCTGCACACAGTGCCGCTGATGATCTTTAGGCGCAAGCGCCTTCGTAAAGATATCAGCTGTGTTGGCACCGGGGGCTAAGTGTACTACGCGAGCCTGGCGACGCTGCTGTAGCTCACGCAGGAGGAAGTACCGCAGCTGGATGTGCTTCGCTCTGCCCTCGAGTCGAGGCTCCTGACACAGGAGAATCATGGCCCTGTTGTCAGCGTACAGGACCGGGGCAGAGCTAGGCCGCTCACCTAAGTCAGTGAGCAAGAAGGTCAGCCAGCGGAGCTCCTGTGCCGCCATGGCACCGGCGTAGATCTCGGCCTCACAGCTGGACTGGGCAACAGACGAAGAGCGGGTAGCTCTCCACGAGACAGCACCTGAACCAAGGCTAAAGCAGTAGCCCTGGGAAGACCTGAGCGTCTCGGCGTCGTCTGCCCAAGAAGCGTCTGTGTGTCCAGTAAGGACCACTGGCCTGCGTCCGCCTAGCACTAACCCCATGCCCGATGTACTTGCAAGATAACGCAAAACCCTCTTAGCGGCAGACCAGTGCTGAGGTCGGTGCCTGCCTGTGGCCACGAAACGAGCCAGGATGCTGAGAGGGTATGCGAGATCTGGGCGAGTGCAAGTCATCAGGTACATGAGGCAACCCACTAGCTCAGCGTAAGGACCACTGGGATCTACCGACTCCTCAGGAACTGGAGCGGAGAGTCTGTGGTCCAGAGGAAGAGGGGTGGGCTGTGCGGAGGAGAACTGAAGGCCGAACCTCTGAAGGACCTGGCGCACCAAGTGTGACTGAGTCAGGGTGATGGTGCGCGCGGCTCTGTCCCTGGAGATCTGCAAGCCAAGGTAACGGCGCAGCTCTCCAAGGTCAGTGCAGGTGTGTCTCTTCAGCAGCTCTGCCTTCACGGAGGCCAGTGCGTCCCTGTCAGCAGTGGCAAAGACCAGGTCGTCTACGTAGACGAGGATGTAGAACGGAGTCGAGCCAGCACGAATGAAGAGCGAGGGGTCTGCAGAGGACGGAAAGAACTGCAGGTCAGCAAGGGTAGCACGCAAAGTGTCGTGCCACTCACGAGGCGCCTGGCGCAGGCCGTAGACTGGCCGCCGCAGAAGCCACTGGGTACCAGGGGGGAAGGTACCAGTAAAGCCCTGAGGGCGACGCAGGTAGACCTGCTCGTGAAGGCTGCCCTGAAGAAAGGCAGTGGAGAAGTCGAGGGAGTGAAGCTCGTAGTCACGCTGAGCCGCTACGTGTAGCAGCACCCGAAGAGTAGTCATCTTCGGGGTAGGAGCGAAAGTCTGAAAGAAGTCCACCCCCTCGCGCTGACTGAAGCCTCTAGCCACGTAGCGCGCCTTGAACACAGGCGGCTCTCCAGGAGGGCGCTTCACCTTGAAGAGCCAGCGGCCATCGACCACGTTCACCCCAGGTGGGGGAACTGCGTCGACGAAGGTGCCGGTGGATCTCCAAGATGCCATCTCCTGCTCCATGGCAGCTATCCACTGAGAGGCCCAGGGTCCCGAAACCGCCTCAGCGTAAGTACGAGGGGTCGGGATGTCGAAAGCGTCTGGGTCACCCTCAGGGACTAGCAGCATGGAACAGAGATGGGGAGCAGCCTCGGACAGGAAAGCAAGCTCAAACTGGCGGTCCTCCAGGACGTCACTGCCGAGGGCAGGAGCACCCCCGACAGACGGAGGACAGGCAGGGTCGGAGACCAGAGCGGTAGCGTAGTCAAGGCGGCGGGTAGAGGCGAAGTCAGCGACCGCAGCGACAAGGGCGTCAAGACTCGACACTGGAACAGACGGGTCGGTAACGAGAGAGGCAAGGACCCGAGGAACAAGAGGACGAGCGGCACGAAAGTAGTCAGACAGAGGAGGAGACGCAACGACAAGAGAGGACGGAGGAGGAGACGGGAGGAGGGGAGGACGAGACGCGTGGGAGCGGAGCAACATAGGGTGAGTGCGCGGGACGGGGGAGACAGGACGAGCACGGGAGGGGCGGCGAGACCAGACGTGAGAGGGCGGCGTCGGGTCGGGAGACAGAGGAGGGGACACGGGTGGGGAACGAGGGGGAAAACGAGCCGGGGACGAGTCCGGCGGAGGGAACACGGGGCCGTAGACGGGAAGAGGGGGAGACGGCCGGAGAGGAACAGGCGCAGGGTCAGGAGACGGAAGGCCGAGCAGACGGAGGGCGGACACAGGCGGGGACTGCTGCTGCGGTGACACAACACCAACACCAGGGCCACAAGCTGCGCGACGGCTACCTCCCGAACCCTCCACACCTGCACCCCCAGAAGGGACACCCCCAGAGTCCACAAACGGCGGCAGCGACGACAGCGGCGGCGGCGACGGCGGCTGCAGCGACGGCTGCGACGGCGGCGGCGGCGGAGACGACGGCTGCAACGGCGGCGGCGGTGGAGACGACGGCGGCAGCAGCTGCGGCGACGGCGGCTGCGGAGGCGGTGGAGGAGGAGACACCGGGGGAGGGACAGACGGCGAGGACTGCGCCGGAGGACTACCAGAGTCAGAAGACTCGTCGACCGGGACGACCGACGGGAGGGGGGTGACGTGAGACACACCAGAGGGGGCCGGACGGGGGGGCGGGGGGGGGGAGGGGCAGGGACCACCAGGGAGGGAGGAACCAGGAAAAGGGGGGGAGTAACCGGGGGACCACGGTGGGGAAAGCGGCGGTAGAAGGAGACGGACTCGTCAAAGGTGACGTCGCGAGAGTGAAAGAAGCGGTGAGACGGCGGGTGGTAGAAGTGCCAGTCGGACGCGTCAAGGGGGAAACCGAGGAAGACGCAGGGGAGGGTGCGGGCAGTGAGCTTGTCCGTGCCAGAGGCACGAACGTGAGCAAGGCAGCCCCAGACGCGGAACGCAGACGCGTCACCAGGGGACCCGGTCCACAGAAGGGTCGGCGAAACCTGCGGCCGCTGGGGGTGCGGCCACAGGTTAAGCTGGTGAGCGGCGTAGCGCACGGCGAACGGCCACAGAAAATGGGGTGCACCGGCGTGGATCATGGAGGTGCGAGCCACCTCCATGACCAAACCGATGCGTCGCTCAGCGACCCCATTCTGCTGCGGGGAGTCCGGCAGGGTAAACGTCTGGGTGATGCCCTCCGCACGACAGAAGCGACCAAGGACACCTGAGGCAAACTCGCCACCCCGGTCGGAGTGAAGGCGCAAGGCAGGGAGACCGCGGTGGACACGAGCAGAGACAAGCCAGGGGATGAGAACGTCAGGCACGTCGGCCTTCCGCTCCAGGGGGAAGACGGTGGTGTAGCGCGTGAAGTCGTCGACAAGCACTAGGAAGAAGCGCTCGCGACGCGGCCCATGGACCGGGGCTGGGCCCCAGACGTCCATGTGCAGAGTCTGCAGGGGTGCGGTGGTAGGGGGAAAAGAGGAGGAGTGAGGGGCACGGCGGAGCCGGCCCTCGACACAAGGCGTGCACGGTGGGGCGGGGGAGGAGGGAAACTCGGGGAACGAACCGGGGAGACCAAGGACGAGACCGTGCTGGGACATGTGACGCAGACGTGGGAGTGCAGGGTGACCAAGGCGGTGGTGCCAAAGGAGAGTCGGGTGAGTGAGGGACCGACAGGAGCACGCGGCTGCAACCTGGGTGGACGCAACTACCGGGGGGGAAGACCCAGACGGGGACGGCGCGGTGTCAAGTGTGAACAGGCCGGACACCGGGTCCCGGGGGAAAGTGGTAAGGGGGGCACCAGTGGCGGCCTCGGTACAGACAGCATACCGCTCGTGACCAGGGAACGTAGTGGTGACGCCAAGGTCCTGGAGGCAGCCGACACCAACTAGGTTCCTGGAGAACGAGGGGATATGCAGACCTGTGAGAGTGCCCGAAGGAACCGCCGGACAGGGAAGGGAGGTGGAACTGCGGGCAACGACGGGACCACCGGAGGGGTCAGCAAGAGTAACTGCAGCGGGAACAGGCAGCGGCGTCAGCGTCGTGGAGTCGCGGAAGAAACACCGGGAGGCGCCAGAGTCCAAGGTGAAGGAAAGCGCAGCAGTCGCGCGAGGCAGCAGTGAAGCGGTGGAAGCACCAAGGCTAAGCAAAGCAGGAGATCCTACGCCTGACGCAGCAGGGGAGTCTACGCTAGACACCGCTACACTAGGCAACACGGGATAATAAGAGGGAAGCACACTAGAGTCATCAGCATACATCACATGCAAGGCCGCTACAATGGCATCCATGTCCAAGTCAAAAATCCTAATGCTACGCCTAAGCAAGCTGTGCCAGTCCGGGAGGTCGGGCGCCGGGCCAAAGCGCTGGCGGAACAGGTCGTCCAGGCGACGAAAACAGCGAGGAGTAGAATGACCGATCTTACCGCAAACGAAGCCGCGGCGAGGACCGGTCTGGATCTGGTACTGACAGGGCCCGCCTCCAGAACCACCGCCCGGTGCACCACCACGCGCACGACCACCACCAGCTCCAGGCCACCCAGGTGGGAGAGTACTCGCCTGCCTCGTCTGCGGCGGCGGCTGCGGCTGCTGCGAAGGCTGCGGCTGCGGCGACTGCTGCTGCTGCGGCTGCTGCAACTGTGGAGGCAGCGGGGCAGCTGGACCGGGCAGGGTCCCCACGTCCGCACCGGCACCGGACGACCCGCCTCCACCACTACCCCCACCCGCACCCCCGCCGCCTCCGCCGCTCCCAACCTTGGGGCGGCGGCCCTTCGCCGAGCGGGACTGCACTGCAGCAGCAGTCTCAGCCACAGCGACAGAGCCGTCGGAGAAGGTACACTGAGCGGGGGCACAACCCTGAAAGATAGGGACCGGTACTGTACCGCTCGCCAGGGCTATGGAGCGGTGACGAGTCTCTATGGCAGTCAGGGTGTCAACAAAGTCGGTGAGGGTGAGAGCAGCAGGGTGGATGCTAAGGAACTGGTCGCGGGCGGCGGCAAGGCGGTCAGGTAGGCGGGTGGCAAGGAGGTAGAGGGTAGAGGTCATGGGAGGCTGGTGGACTCTAAGCTGAGCATCAGTGCAGGCAGCGCGCCAGGCCTCATCTATCGAGCGCAGGTGGGCAGCGAGGTCAGAGACAGTGGGGAAAGACGCCAGGTCAGGAAAGAGCAGGGGAAGGATCAGGCGACCCACTGAGGCAGCAGGAGGGGTAGAATAGCGCTTGATGACAGCATCGAGGTAGGCCTGGGCGGTAGGAATGGTTCTAAAGCGAGGGCGCTCAGTGGGGGGGAGGGCATTGCTAATGGCGAGCTGAGCAAGGGCATCGCGGGAAAGCCAGACAGAGCGGGCAAGGGCAGCAGCGGCAGTGGACTCGCGCTCAGCGGGCGTGGGATCAGCGGGCAGCACAGCAGGGGGGTCAGGGCAGGGGAGCATACCGTCTAGGTGTGCAGAAAGCGGGTGGCCGTCCTGCCGCTGGCCAGTGAGGTGGCGGCGAAGGTCAGCCAACCACGCCTCGAACTCCAGAGGCTGACCCTCAACATCAAAACGAAGCTCAGCAGCCATGAGGGGCAGTGGAGGACAGTGCAGTGCGGTGCAGTGCGATGCAGTGCGGTGCAGTGCGGTCCAGTGCGATGCAGTGCGATGCAGTGCGGTGCAGTGCGGTCCAGTGCGGTGCAGTGCGGTCAGTGCGATCCAGTGAGGTGCAATGCGATGCAAGGCGGGGCAGGAAAGTGCAGGAGGGTGCAAAGTGGTGCGGGGAACGGGGGACAGTACCAGGAAGTATGGAGGGCCGGGGCAGGTGCGTCGGGGCCGGGCAGGCACGACAAGGCCGGGCGGCGGCGACGGGGCCGGGCGGAGGCGACGGGGCCGGGCGGCAGCGACAAGGCCGGGCGGCTGCGACGTGGCCGGGCGGCTGCGACGGGGCCGGGCGGCTGCGACGGGGCCGGGCGGCAGGGACGAGGCCGGGCCGGACACAGCAGGGCCGGGCAGGGGCGACGGGGCCGGGCGGCTGCGACGTGGCCGGGCGGCTGCGACGTGGCCGGGCGGCTGCGACGGGGCGGGCGGCTGCGACGGGGCCGGGCGGCTGCGACGGGGCCGGGCGGCGGCGACAGGGCCGGGCGGCAGGGACGGGGCCCGGGCAGGCCACAGCAGGGCCGGGCAGGGGCGACGGGGCCGGGCGGGCGAGCAGGGGCCGGGCAGGTGCGACAGGGGCCGGGCAGCCGCGACAGGGGCCGGGCGGGCGCCACGCGGCCAATAGGCCGCGACCTGGCCGAGCAGGGGCGACGGGGCCGAGCAGGGGCGACGGGGATGGGTAGGGGCGCGACGGGGCCTGGAGGGGCGTTACCAAGCCCAGGTAGGGGGCGCGACGGGGCCTGGGGGGAGCGCAATGGGGCCCAGGAGGGGCTCTACGGGGCCTGGGAAGAGCGCGACGGGGCCCTGGAGGGCAGCTACCAGGCCCTGGAAGGGGCGCGACGGGGCCTGGAGGGGCGCTACGAAGCCCTGAAAGGGGCGCGACGGGGCCTGGAGGGGCGCTACGAAGCCCTGGAAGGGGCGCGACGGGGCCTGGGAGGAGCACAATGGGGCCCAGGAGGGGCGCTACGAGGCCTGGGAGGAGCGCGACGGGGCCCTGGAGGGGCGCTACCAGGCCCTGGAAGGGGCGCGACGGGGCCTGGAGGGGCGCTACGAAGCCCTGGAAGGGGCGCGACGGGGCCTGGGAGGAGCGCAATGGGGCCCAGGAGGGGCGCTACGAGGCCTGGGAGGAGCGCGACGGGGCCCTGGAGGGGCGCTACCAGGCCCTGGAAGGGGCGCGACGGGGCCTGGAGGGGCGCTACGAAGCCCTGAAAGGGGCGCGACGGGGCCTAGGGAGGGTCGCGACGGGGCTAGGAGCACGACGGGGCCCAGCTAGAGGGGCGAGCGGAAGCGTGAGGGGGGGGGGGGGGGGGGGGGATCCTACCTACGCGTGATACCATATCAAACAGTGAAATTGATGAATAGAGAGAGAGAGTACACAAACATATATCTAACTGTTGTACTCTCTAGAAGATGACCCTATACAGTCTATACAAGCATGATAACTAAACATGTTTGACCCTGAGGCCAAGTGAACTACGCAGGCCTGGCGGCGCTGCTGTAGCTCGCGCAGGAGGAAGTACCGCAGCTGGATATGCTTCGCTCTGCCCTCAAGCCGAGGCTCCTGACATAGGAGTATCATGGCCCTGTTGTCAGCGTAGAGGGCCGGGGCAGAGCTAGGCGGCTCACCTAAGTCTGTGAGCAAGAAGGTCAGCCAGCGGAGCTCCTGTGCCGCTATGGCACCAGCGTAGATCTCAGCCTCACAGCTAGACTGAGTCACAGATGACGAGCGAGTGGATCTCCAAGTGATAGCACCCGAACCAAGGCTAAAACAGTAGCCCTGCGACGACCTGAGCGTCTCATAGTCGTCTGCCCAAGAAGCGTCTGTGTGCCCAGTAAAGACCACTGGCCTGCGTCCTCCTAGCACTAACCCCATGCCCGATGTACTAGCAAGATAACGCAAAACCCTCTTAGCGGCAGACCAGTGCTGAGGTCGGTGTCTGCCTGTAGCCACAAAGCGAGCCAGGATGCTGAGAGGGTATGTAAGATCTGGGCGAGTGCAAGTCATCAGGTACATGAGGCAACCCACCAGCTCTGCGTAGGGGCCACTGGGCTCTACTGACTCCTCAAGACGGGAGCAAAGAGCCCATGGTCTACAGGTAGAGGTGTGGGCTGTGCGGAGGAGAACTGAAGACCGAACCTCTAAAGGACCTGACGCACCAAGTGTGATTGTGTCTGAGTGATGGTGCGTGCTGCTCTGTCCCTAGAGATCTGCAGGCCAAGATAGCGACGCAGCTCTCCAAGGTCAGTGCAGGTGTGTCTCTTCAGAAGCTCGGCCTTCACAGAGGCCAGTGCGTCCCGGTCAGCAGTAGCGAAGACCAGATCGTCTACGTAGACAAGGATGTAGAACGGAGTCTGGCCGGAACGCACAAACAGCGAGGGGTCAGCAGAGGACTGAAAGAACTGCAGGTCTGCTAACGTGGCCCGCAGCGTGTCGTGCCACTCGCGAGGAGCCTGACGCAGGCCGTAGACCGAGCGCCTGAGAAGCCACTGGGTCCCAGGAGGGAAGGTACCAGTGAAGCCCTGTGGTCGGCGCAGGTAGACCTGCTCGTGTAGGCTGCCCTGAAGAAAGGCAGTAGAGAAGTCGAGGGAGTGAAGCTCGTAGTCGCGCTGTGCTGCTACGTGTAGCAGCACCCGAAGAGTGGTCATCTTCGGGGTGGTGGCGAAGGTCTAGAAGAAGTCAACCCCCTCTCGCTCACTGAAATCTCTAGCCACATAGCGCGCCTTGAAGACATGCGGCTCTCCAGGGGGGCGCTTCACCTTGAAGAGCCACCGACCATCGACTACGTTCACCCCAGGCGGGGGGAACTGCGTCGACGTAAGTGCCAGTGGACCTCCAAGATGCCATCTCGTGCTCCATGGCAGCTATCCACTGAGAGGCCCAAGGTCCCGAGGTGGTCTCAGCGTAGGTGCGAGGGGTCGGGATGTCGAAGGCGTCTGGGTCACCCTTAGGGACTAACAGCATGGAGCAGAGATGGGGAGCAGCCTCAGAAAGGAAAGCAAGCTCGTACTGCCTGTCCTCTAGGACGGCACTGCCAAGGGCAGGAGCACCCCCGATGGACGGAGGACGGGCAGGGTCAGAGACCAGAGCGGTAGCGTAGTCAAGGCGACGCGTAGAGGCAAAGTCAGCGACAGCAGCGACAAGCGCGTCAAGGCGCGAGACAGGAACAGTAGGGTCGGTAACAAGAGAGGCAAGGACCCGAGGGACAAGGGGACGAGCGGCATGGAGGTAGTCAGAGAACGGAGGAGGTGCAACAGCAAGGGACGAGGGAGGAGGGGACGGGAGGAGGGGAGGACGAGACGAGCGAGAACGGAGCAACATAGGGTGGGTGGGCAAGACAGGAGAGACGAGACGAGTACGGGAGGGACGGTAAGCCCAAACGTGAGACGGAGGTGTAGGGTCAGGGGACAAAGGAGGGGACACAGGAGGGGAATGAGGAGGAAGACGGGCCGGAGACAAGTCCGGCGGCGGGAACACAGGGCCGTAGACAGGAAGGTCAGCAGGCGGTGGAGGAGACACCGGCGCGCGGTCCGGGGAGGGAAGGCCAAGCAGGCGGAGAGCGGAGACCGGCGGCGACGGCTGCTACGGCTGCTGCGACAGCAGGGCCGGAACCCTCGGACCGGCAGAGGCAGGATGACCGTCGGCGGAACCCTCAACAGCAGCACCCCCAGAACCAACACCCCCAGAGCAAGAACCCCCTCCAACTCCAGCGGCACCCCCGGGAGCCGCAGGACGAACACCCTCCTCAACGCCAGCACCCCCAGAGGCCAACGGCGGCAGCGGCGGCGGCGGCAGCTGCGGCGGCTGCGGCGGTGGCGGTGACTGCGACTGCGACGGCGGCGGCGGGGGCGGCAACGACGACTGCGGCAGGGAAGGCGGAGACACCGGAGAAGGGGGACGCGGTAGGGACGGGCCGGGGGGACCACCAGAGTCAGCAGACTCCTCAACGGGGACAACCGACGGGAGGGGAGTGACGTGAGAGACACCAGACGGGGCAGGACGAGGCGGGAGAGGAGCAGGGGCTACCGGGGGAGAGGGAGCCAGGAATAGGGGGGGGGCAACCGGGAGACCTCGGTAAGGGAAGCGGCGGTAGAAGGAGACAGACTCGTCAAAGGTGACGTCACGAGAGTGGAGGAAGCGGTGAGACGGCGGGTGGTAGAAAAGCCAGTCAGACGAGTCCAGGGGAAAACCGAGGAAGACACAGGGGACAGTGCGGGCAGTGAGCTTGTCCGTGCCAGAGGCACGAACGTGAGCAAGGCAGCCCCAGACGTGGAACGCAGACGCGTCACCGGGGGACCCGGTCCAAAGGAGGGTCGGCGAAACCTGCGGCCGCTGGGAGCGTGGCCACAAGTTAAGCTGGTGAGCAGCGTAGCGAACAGCGAACGGCCACAGAAAATGGGGGGCATCGGCATGAATCATGGAGGTACGGGCGACCTCCATGACCAAGCCGATGCGGCGCTCAACAACCCCATTCTGCTGTGGGAGAGTCCAGCAAGGTGTACGACTGGGTGATGCCCTCCGCACGACAGAACTGTCCAAGCCGACCAGAGGCGAACTCGCCGCCACGGTCAGAGTGGAGACACAACACGGGGAGACCGCGGTGGAGACGCGCAGCCACAACCCACGGGAGAAGAACGTCGGGCACGTCGGCCTTCCGCTCCAGGGGAAACACCGTGGTGTAGCGCGTGTAGTCGTCGACGAGCACAAGGAAGTAGCGCTCACCGCGGGTCCGGGGACGGGGGCAGGGCCCCAAACGTCCAGGTGCAGGGTCTGAAGGAGGGCAGTAGCAGGGCGCAGCGAGGAGGAGTGAGGAGCACGGCGGAGCCGACCCTCGACGCAAGGCGTGCACGGTGGCGCAGTCGAGGGAGGAAGGGCAGGGAGCGACGCGGGGAGACCTAAGACAAGACCGTGCTGGGACATGTGACGCAGACGCGGGAGAGCTGGGTGACCCTAAGCGGTGGTGCCAGAGAAGGGACGGGTGAGTGAGGGAACGACACGAGCAAGCTGCAGCGACCTGGGAGGACGCACCGACCGGGGGGGAAGCGGTGTTAGGGTAAACAGACCGGACACCGGGTCCCGGGGGAACGTCGCAAGGGGGGAACCTGAGACAGCCTCAGAACAGACAGCGAACCGCTCGTGCCCGGGGAACGTAGTGGTGACGCCGAGGTCCTGGAGACAGCCGACACCAACCAGGTTCTCGAGAACGAGGGGAACGTGGAGCCCGAGGGAACTGCTGGACAGGGAAGGGACGTAGAACTGCGAGCGACGACAGGACCCGTAGAGGGGTCAGCGAGAGAGACAACAGCAGGCGCAGCAAGCGGCGTGAGCGTGGAACGGTCGCGGAAGAAGCAGGCAGAAGCACCGGAGTCGAGAGTGGAAGGACAGCGAAGCAGTGGCGGAGGCCGGGACAGAGCCGGTGCAGCGACTAGACTAGGCAAGCTAGGCAGTCCTACGCCTGACGCAGCAGGGGAGGCTAAGCTACACAATGGTGCAACACCTAAACTAGAGTACACAGGGTAATAAGATCCAGCAAACTAGAAGCGTCAGAATACAAGGCATGCAAAGCAGCACCTATCTGGTCCATGTCTAACTCAAAGATCGGCACGCCTGGCGGAGCAGGCTGTGCCAGTCGGGGAGGTCCGGGGCCGGGCCAAAGCGACGACAAAAGAGATCGTCGAGGCGGGCGTCGGGTGCGGGCGGCGGCACAGAGTGCCGCGAAAAGGCCCGGTCTGAAGCTGGTACTGGCAGGTGACAGCACCGGAGTCGCCGGTAGACGCCGAGCAGGTGCGCGGACCGCCACCACGGCCACTACCTCCGGAGGTGCCGGGCCAGCCAGGCGGGAGACGGGCCCACGGCTGCGGCGACTGCTGCTGGGACGGCGGCTGCTGGCTGGGGCGGTGGCTGCGGCTGGGGCTGCTCCTGCTGCGGCTGGGGTTGTTGCTCCTGCCCACCATTGGTAGTCCCCGCAGGCGGACTACCGTCACCACCACCACCACCACCACCACCTGCGCCACCACCCCTACCTCCCTGGCGACCACGGCCACCGCGGCGCGAGCGCTGCTGCGGGTGGACCGCAGCAGCCGTCTCGGTGAGAGGGGTCGCCGTGGGCAACCGCAGCCGAAACGTCAGTGAACGTGCACTGGGAGGGGGCACAGACGTGAAAGATAGAGACTGCCGGCGCACCGCTCGACTGAGCGATAGTGCGCTGACGAGTCTCGATCTCGGTGAGGGTGTCGACAATGTGGTGAGGGTGAGGTCAACCGGGGTGCTGGCTAAGGAAGTGATCGCGAGCACTAGCGAGGCGGTCTGGCAGGCGCATGGCGATAAAATAGAGCGTCATGCAGAAAGGGGGGGGAGCGCAGTGAGCTGGGCAGCAGTGCTGGGCAGTGCGATAGCGGGTCTCCAGGGCACGCAGGTGAGTGGCAAAGTCTGCGACGGTAGGGAAGGCTGCAAGGTCTGGGAACAGCATCGGGAAGAGCAAGTGGCCAGCAGAAGCAGACGCGGGTGTGGAATAGCGAGCAATAACAGCGTTTAAGTAAGCTTTGGGCCGTCTCAATAGTAGCAAAACGCGAGCGCTCAGACACAGGGAGGGCGTGACTAATAGCAACCTGAGCTACTGCATCGCGGGAGTCCCAGACCGCACAGGCGAGCGCAGCAGTAGAGAAGGCCTCACGGTCATCAAAGGAGGATCAGCAGGGAGGGGAGCAGGGGCAGGGGGGCGGGGGAGCAAGCCATCGATATGGACAACCAAAGAGTGGCCATCCTGGCGCTGACCTGTAAGGAGGCGGCGGAGATCGGAGAGCCAGGCGGCGAAGTCAACCGCATGGCCCTCGGCGTCCAGTCGAAGCACGAAGTCAGCCATCGTGGAGGGTCAGCGGCACAGCTCCACAGGAACACACCGACGCAGGGACACGGCGGCAGCACTCTCCAGTTCGGCGGTCGTGAGGCACCCCAGCACTAGCAAGCAGAGTAGACGGAGCCCGAGGTGGCACGGCAGGACGAGCAGGCACAAAGATGGGCCGGGCGGGCAGTGGGAGAGGCGAGGCAGGCGCGGAGGGGCCAGGCAGGCGCGACGGGGCCAGGCAGGCGCGCAGGGCCAGGCAGGCGCGGCGGGCCAGGGAGGCGCGGCGGGGCCAGGCAGGCGCGGGGGGCCAGGCAGGCGCAGAGGGGCCAGGCAGGCGCGACGGGGCCAGGCAGGCGCGGTGGGGCCAGGCAGGTGCGGCGGGGCCAGGGAGGCGCGGCGGGGCCAGGCAGGCGCGGCGGGGCCAGGCAGGCGCGGCGGGGCCAGGCAGGCGCGGCGGGGCCAGGCAGGCGTGGCGGGGCCAGGCAGGCGCGGCGGGGCCAGGCAGGCGCGGCGGGGCCAGGCAGGCGCGGCAGGGCCAGGCAGGCGCGGAGGGGCCAGGCAGGCGTGACGGGGCCAGGCAGGGCGCGACGGGGCTAGGTGGGCGCGACGGGGCCAGGCAGGGCGCGACGGGGCCTAGGAGGGGCGCGACAGGGCTAGGAGGCGCGACGGGGCCCAGGAGGGGCGCGACAGGGCTAGGAGGCGCGACGGGGCTAGGAGGCGCGACGGGGCCTAGGAGGGGCGCTAGGAGGCGCGACGGGGCCCAGGAGGGGCGCGACTGGGCTAGGAGGCGCGACGGGGCTAGGAGGCACAACGGGGCCCAGGAGGGGCGCGACGGGGCTAGGAGGCGCGACGGGGCCCAGGAGGGGCGCGATGGGGCCCAGGAGGGGCGTGACGGGGCTAGGAGGCGCGACGGGGCTCAGGAGGGGCACGACGGGCTAGGAGGCGCGACGGGGCCCAGGAGGGGCGCGACGGGGCCCAGGAGGGGCGTGACGGGGCTAGGAGGCGCGACGTGGCCCAGGAGGGGCGCGACAGGGCTAGGAGGCGCGACAGGGCCCAGGAGGGGCGCGACGGGGCCAGGAGGCGCGGCGGGGCCCAAGAGGGGCGCGACGGGGCTAGGAGGCGCGACAGGGCTAGGAGGCGCGACGGGGCCCCAGGCGGGGGGGGGGGGGCGCGGCGGGGCCTAGCTAGGGTACGGGCGGAAGCGGTAGGTGGGGGATTCTAACCTACGCGTGATACCATGTTAAAGTAAGAACTGAATGATTGACTAGAAGTGGAAACCTAGAACAAGTACTAGTTGGTTGTACTCACTAGAAGCATACCTCAGTCTAGCCTATAACTTCTACATAGCTAATTTGTATAAGTTGACAATGTTATGATATAGGCGTCAACTTATACATATGTTCCTATGTAGAAGTTATAGGCTAGATAGTTGTATGTTGTTAGAGGGTACAACCAGAACACATATATCCCCCCTTGTACCACTTGTATCTTTATTTTTCTATTTGACATGGTATCATGAGTAGGTAGGTCCACCCACCCGCTTCCGCCCCGCTCCCTAGCCTACCGCGCCTCGCTAGCCCCTCGCGCCCTCGCTGCCCCTAACGCCCTCGTCCGCCCCTCGCGCCCTAACTGGCTCCTCGAGCCTTAGCGGGCCCCTCGCACCTTAGCGGGCCACTCGTGCCCTAGTCGGGCCCTCACGCCGTCGCCGGCTCCTCGCGCCTTAGCGGGCCCCTAGCGCCCTCGTCAGCCCCTCGCGCCGCCTCCAGCCCTTGCGCCCTCGCTGGCCCCTCGAGCCGTAGTCGGCCCCCAACCGGCCCCTCGCGCTGTAGTCGGCCCCTCGCGCCCCTACCGGCCCCTCGCGCCCTAGCTGGCCCCGCGCAACCACGCTGGCCCCTCGCGCCTTTGCCGGCCCCTTGCGCCCGAGCTGGCCCCTCGCGCCCTCGCTGGCCCCTTGCGCCCTAGCTGGCTCCTCGCGCCTTCGCCGTCCCCTTGGCGCCCAAGCCAGCCCCTCGCGCCCTCGCTGGCCCCTCGCGCCTTCGCCTGCCCCTTGCGCCCGAGCCGGCCTCTCGCGCTCTCGCTGGCCCCTTGCGCCCACGCTGGCCCCTAGCGCCCTCGTCGGCCCCTCGCGCCCTACCTGGCTCCTCGCGCCCCGGCTCCTGACACGCTCTCCTGGCCCCTAGTGCTCCGCCGGCCCTTCTCGTCCCACCGGCCCCGCACGCCTCCGGCCCTCCTCGGCCGCCTGCCCTGCTTCCCCCGTTGGAGCGCCCCTCCGCTGAGCCGCTGAGCCGCCGTGTCGTTGTGCCGCCGTGCAGTCGAGCCGCTGCGCCGTCGTACAGCCGAGCCACTGAGCCGCCGAGCCGCCGAGCTGCTGCGTAGCTGTGTCGCTGTGCCGCCGAGCCGCTGTGCCGCTGTCACACTGTGCGATGGCGGACGCCGTTCTTCGCTTGGACGCTGAGGGCACGCGATCGACTTCCCCGCCTGGCTCGTCGACCTCCGCCGGCACCTGATAGGTCAGTGCCAGGATGGACACTCCCTAGCTATGCATGTTGAGGCTTGCTCCCCGCCCCCCTGCGCCTTATCCCCTCCCTGATGACCCCACCATTGCTGAGAGCGAGGCCTTTGCTGCTGCTGCGCTCGCTCGCGCTGTCTGGATTCTCGCGACGCTGTAGCGCAGCTTGCCATTAGCCATGCCCTTCCCCTGTCTGAGCGCCCGCGCTTTACCGCTGTCGCGAACGCCCAGGACTTCCTCGCTACAGTAGTTGTGCGTTACTCTACGCATGCTTCCGCCTCTACTGGCCGCTTGATCCTACCATGCTCTTCCCTGAACTTTCCGCTTTCCCTACTATAGCTGACCTCGCTACCCACCTTCGTGCGCTAGAGACTAGCTACCGTGCTGCTAGCACTGCCGCCCAGCTCACTGCCTTCCCCCCACCGTTCTGCGCTACCTCGTACCTCATGGACATGCGCCTGCCTGACCGCTTAGCCACTGCCCGCGACCACTTTCTTAGTCAAGACCCTGCTGACCTCACCCTAACTGCCTTTGTCACTGCTCTGTCTGAGATAGAGACTCGCCAGCGCACTATCGCTCAGTCAAGCAGTGTCGCGGCAGTCCCTATTTTTAAGATCTGTGCTCCCTCCCATTGCACGTATGCTGACGTCTCGGCCACAGTTGCCACGACTGCCCCTGCCACTGAGACAGCAGCTGCGGTTTACCCGCAGCAGCGCCAGCGCCGGGGCCGCCGGGGCCCCAAGGGAGGACGTGGTGGTGGCGTTGGTGGTGGTGGCGGGGACAGTGGTTCTGACAAGGGGGTTGGAGCTGGTGTCCAGGAGCAGCAGCACTCGTCATAGTCGCAGCAGCAGCAGTCGCAGCCACACTAGCAGCAGCAAAAGCCGCCGCAGCAGCAGCAGCAGCAGCCCTGGGCTTGCCTCCCGCCGGGGTGGCCAGGAGCCCCTTTAGGTGGTGGCCCTCGTAGCTCGGTGTCCTACAGCGGCTTCGGTTCTGTGAGCTACCAGTACCAGCTCCAGACCGGGCCCCTTTATGGCACTGTGTGGCAGCGCCCGCACCCGACCGCTCACGGCTTCCGCCGCCTCGACGACCTCTTCCGTCGCCGCATCGGTCCAGCCCCGGACCTCCCTGACTGGTCCAGTCTGCTGCGCCACGGTGTGCGTGTGTTTGACTTAGACATGGATCGGATTAGTTCTGCCCTGCATTCTCTATATGCTGACGCTTCGAGTGTTTCCGGATCTTATTAACATGTGTTCTCTAGATTATGCGTAGCTCCTGTGTGTAGTCCAGACTCCCCTACTGCGTCAGGCGTAGGACCGCTTGCCTTATCTAGCCTAGGCTCTACACTTGCTCCTCCTTCGTCTTCCACTACGGCTTCGTTGTCCTTCACGCTTGACTCCGATGCGTTAGCCTGCTTCTTCCGCGACCACGCCACCCTCACGCCACTTGCCGTGCCTGCCGCTGTCACACTTGCTGACCCCTCCTCTAGTCCTGTGGTTGCTCATAGTTGCATTACCCTTCCCTGTCCGGCGGTTCCCTCGGGTTCCCTTACAGGCCTGTACATCCCTTTGTTCTCCAGGAACTTAGTTGGTGTCGGCTGTCTTCAGGACCTCGGTGTCATCACTACGTTCCCTGGTCACGAGCGGTACGCTGTCTGTACCGAGATCGCCTCAGGTGCCCCCCTTCCGACGTTTCCCCAGGACCTGGTGTCTGGCCTGTTTACGCTGGACACTGCTCCCCCCTCGGTGGCCGCGTCCTCCCCCAGTCCTGCATCTACCCAGATTGCTGCAGCTTGCTCGTGTCGGTCGCTCACTCACTCGTTGCTTTTGTGGCACCACCGCCTAGGTCACCCCGCACTCCCGCGTCTGTGTCACATGTCTCAGCACGGTCTTGTCCTAGGCCTTCCTCCGTCGCTCCCTGCCCTCCCTCCCTCGCCTGCGCCGCCATGCACGCCCTGCGTCGAGGGCCAGCTCCGCCGTGCTCCTCACTCTTCCTCCCTTCGCCCTTCCACTGCACCCCTCCAGACCCTGCACTTGGACGTCTGGGGCCCAGCCCCCATCCCTGGACCGCGTCACGAGCGCTACTTTCTCGTGCTCGTCGACGACTTCGCGCTCTACACCACGATGTTTCCCCTGGAGCGAAAGGCCAACGTGCCTGACGTTCTTATCCTGTGAATTGTAGCTGCGCGCCTCCACCGCGGTCTCCCTGTGTTGTGTCTCCACTCCGACCGTGGCGGCGAGTTCGCCTCTGGTCAGCTTGGTCAGTTTTGTCGTGCGGAGGGCATCACCCAGACGTACACCCTGCCGGACTCCCCGCAGCAGAATGGGGTCGCTGAGACCATAACGGGACTGCGCTACGGCCACTGCCGCAGCGGTCTCAACAGCAGGGGTTGTCTCAGCTACAGCCGCAGAACCGTCGTAGTAAATGCACTGAGCAGGAGCACAACCCTGAAAGATAGGGACCGGCGCCATACCGCTAGACTGGGCGATAGAGCGCTGACGGGTCTCTATGGCAGACAGGGTGTCGACAAAGTCAGGGAGGGTGAGGTCAGCGGGGTGCAGGCCCAGAAAGTGGTCGCGGGCAGTGGCAAGGCGGTCAGGGAGGCGGGTGGCAAGCAGGTAAAGGGTAGAGCAGATAGGGGGCTGGAACACACGAAGCTGGGCCTCAGTGCAGGCAGCGCGCCAGCTCGCGTCGAGCATGCGCAGGTGCGTGGCAAGGTCAGCGACACTGGAGAAAGATGCGAGATCAAGGAAGAGCATGGGAAGGATCAGGCGGCCGGCAGAGGAAGAGGACGGGGTGGAATAACGCTCGACAACAGCCTCTAGGAACTCCTGCGCTGTCCTGACGAGCCATGCGTCGAACTCAACCGGCTGACCCTCCGCGTCAAAGCGCAGCACCGAGTCCGTCATGAAGGCCGCTACAGCCGCGAACAGGCGGTGAAGGGCGGGACGGAGCGACGAAGAGCAGTGGGGAGGAGTGCTGTACGGTGCAGTGCGGTGGAATGCGGTGTAGTGCAGCGCCGCGCGGTGCAGAGTGGTGCAATGCGGTGGGGCGCTGTGCAGGGCAGTGCCACGCGGTGCAGAGCGGTGCAGTGCGGTGGGGCGCAATGCAGTGCGGTGCTGAGCGGTGCAGCACGGTGGGGCGCGGTGCAGGACGGTGGAGAGGGCCGGTTTAGCGAGCGGGGACCGGGAAACACGGCGGAGTGGGGGGGGGGAGGGGCCGCTGAGCAGCTGGGAGCCGGGGCCGCGGGGCGGCTGGGTGACGGGGCCGCGGGGCGGCTGGGCGACGGGGCCACGAAGCAGCGGGGCGACGAGGCCGCGGGGCGGCTGGACGACGGGGCCGCGGGGCGGCTGGACGACGAGGCCGCGGGGTGGCTGGGCGACGGGGCCGCGGGGTGGCTAGGCGACGGGGCGGCAGGGCGGCTACGCTAGGGGCGACGCGGCCGCGGGGCCAGCAGGACAGCTAGGCGCAAGGCGATGAGGCGACGGGGCCAGGGGGCCATTAGGCGCCAGGAGACGAGACGACGGGGGACAGGGGCGGCTAGGCGCTGGGTGACAGGGTGACTGGGCCACGGGCGGCTAGGCGCTAGGTGACGGGGCCGCGGGATCAGCAGGGCGGCTAGGCGCTAGATGGCGGGGCAACGGAGCCACGGGCGGCTAGGCGCTAGGGAACGGGGCTGCGGGGCCAGCAGGCGCTAGGAGATGGGGCCGACGGGCCAGCTACGCAACGGGGCAGCGGGGCCAGCGGGGCGGCTAGGCGCTAGGCGACGGGGCCGGCTAGGATCTAAGGCGGAAGCGCGGGTGGGCGGGGGGGACCTAACCTACTCATGATACCATCTTAAAGTTAGAAAAATATTGAGTAGAATGGGAGTATACAAGGGTATATAGCTAGTGGGTTGTATTCTCAATGGCATGACTCTATGTAGTCTACTAAACACACACACATATGTTTGACAAAAGGGAGGCAGGGGGGAAAGGGAGGCAGGGGGAAAAGGGAGGCAGGGGGGAAAGGATGTCAAGGTAGAAAGGGAGGCAAGGTAGAAAGGGATACAAGGTAGAAAGGAATGCAAGGTAGAAAAAGAGGCAGGGGGGAACGGAGGGCAGAGGGGAAAGCGAGGCAGGGGGGAAAGAAGGCAGGGGGGAAAGGGAGGCAGGGGGGAAAGACGACAGGGGGGAAAGAGAGGCAGGGGAGAAAAGGAGGCGAGGTAGAAAGGGAGGAAGGGTAGAAAGGGAGGCAAGGTAGAAAGGTAGGCAGGGGGGAATGGAAGGCAGAGGGGAAAGGGAGGCAGGGGAGAAAGACGACAGGGGGGAAAGGGAGGCAGGGGAGAAAAGGAGGCAAGGTAGAAAGGGAGGCGAGGTAGAAAGGGAGGAAGGGGGAAAGGGAGGCAAGGGGGAAGGGGGGCAATGGAGAAAGGACATATCCCCTATCGCAGTCCCTCTCTCCCTTCTCCCTCCCATCCCTATCCCCCTCTCCCTTCTCCTTCCCAGCCCCATCCCCCTCTCTCTTTTCTCCCTTCCCGCCCTATCCCCCTCTGCCTTCTCCCTCGTGTCCCTATCCCTATCTCCCTTCTCCCTCCCAGCCCCATCCCCCTATCTCCCGTCTCCCTTCCCGCCCTATCCCCCTCTGCCTTCTCCCTCGCATCCCTACACCTATCTCCCTTCTCCCTCCCAGCCCCATCCCCCTCTCTACCTTCTCCTCCCCGCCATCTCCCTCGCAATATGTCCTCCCCTCTCTGCCATCTCCCACGCCATCCATCCGCTCACTCTCTCCCTTTCCCACTCCTTCCCTTTTCCGCCCTCTGCTATCTCAATCCCAACCCCATCCAGGAGGGAGTGGGGGGGGCGACAAGAGGAAGGGGAGCAAGGACGGTACGGGGAGTAGGGAGGCAGGGGAGAAAGGAAGGAGGGGAGAGTGGGGGAAGTGCTACGCGTCGGGAGGGAGGGGTAGGAAGCGTAACGCGGGCGGCGGGATTTGGGGGCAGCTTTCCGCGACGGTAGAAAACGGCAGGAGGGGAGCGCGATGGGAGGGTGGTGGGGTCAAAACAATGCGTCGTGGGAGAGTGATTCGTCACGAAACGCGGTGGGATAGAGAGGGGGGGAAGCGTTTCGCGACCTAGGTAGAGAAGGGAGAGACGAGGAGCGCGAAGGTTCGAGGCCAAGTACCGGCGAGGAACGCGACTGAAGATCGGGAGGGAAGCGTGTCGCGATGGTAGAGGTGGGAGCAACGAGAGCGCGATCGGAGAGTGGGCGGGGAGGGGAGCGTAACTCGACGGTAGAAGTAGGGAGGGCATCGTATCCGATTTGCGGGAGTTAATGCTTTTTTCTGCTGTGTTATGGTCGTCGCGGCCCTTGTGTCGCATGCTTGTTTGACGAGGACGCTGTGCCGCGCGTCTAACTTGCATCCCTTGGCAGAATGTCGCCCAGAGGCGTTAGTTACGGCTCCTGTCGCGTTACTTTGCCGCCTAAAATGCTACGTTCAAGCAAAACGACTAGCGAATACACCGCACCAAAAGCAAAGTGGGGGTCCTCTTGAAAATGCAGGGGGAGGGGCTGCTCGCCAGCGTGGTTGTTGAGCTAGGTTCGGCAACAAGGGAGGTTTAGTCGTGCGGCAACTTTGGGTGTCGCCGACAAAATGCCAGTGCCACGCGCCAATGACTGTCCTCGATCCTTATCGCTTCCGGCTGTGGTTGTGTTCATATTTTGTTCAGAGCCAAAAGCAGGAAATTTCTGCCAGCAAAATTTATACAAGGTTCACGTGACCCCCTGCTTTGTGTTTTTAGCCAGGGGCTTTAAAAACTTCAATGCCAACAAGCAGATGCTCACGAGGACTGCCAAAATAACTTTTCAGATCCGGATGAAAGACTCATGCACTCTCTTACCGGCGGATCCTTTATCGGGGAGTTTACGGTAAAGTGGACATATTTTGAGCCTGCTTTGATTGGCTGTTCTGGAGTTACTGTATCTAGAGTCGCAAGTACAGTACCACTAGAGGTATCCCATGTCCCAAGGTATGGACAGAGTGATAACACGGAGCGGAACCCATTTAGGGATGAGTACGGTTGCTGAGACCGCTTCTCTCGTGCATCTGCTTTATATCCTGCTATTGCCTGCTTACTTGGTGTAGAGCACATCCTCCCATGGGTGGCGGTACAGCGGCTGTTTGAGCCTCTTCTGGTCGAACGTGTGCCTGGGAGGGTGCACGGAGAGGAACAGGAAGGGTGTGAGAAGCGAGTGACGGACGGACCATAGAAACACATCATAAAAGCATAGAAAGGCAAGAGAACTGCCGAGGTGCATGCTGTGAAAATGCCGCAAATGTGGGCATGGCATCTGCTGCGAATGTGGCACGCCTCGAGGAACCAAGTAGGAACCAAGTACATGGTGTGAGCGCTGTCGTCATCAGAAGCCCCGAACACAAGCCTTGCCTCACAGGACGTGTTCAATGCTCCTGGAGAGCGCCAAGTGCCCGTTCAAAACCCCACAGCCAAGATGCCATCAATCACTTCCTTGCTGAACATGGCCCATGGCATGTGGCGCCATCAACATGCTGCCGAGCCCCAGAACCCCACAAGCCCTGAGCCAATGTCTCACCCGATGAGCCCAATGCTCCTGGAGAGCACGAAGAGCCCGTTGAGGTACCCCACAGCCACGATGTCGTCGATCTCGTCCTTGGTGAACATGGCACACGACGACAGCAGGTCCAGGAACAGCGCGCCAATGCACCCGTCCACGTTGAGCACCAGGTTGGCGGCCTTGGTGAGCGTGTACGTCTCCACGGCCACCGCGTACTCCATGTGCTTCACCGAGGGGAAGGAGGCGCGCGCATACTCCTGTAGCAGCTCCACTCGCTTGTCGCGGTTGTCGCGGCTCTTGATGCTGATGTGTGGGAGAGAAAGGGAAGGGGTGGGGGATGTGGATAGGGTGATGTACACGGGAGGAAGGGAATAGGCAGGGTGGGGGTTTGCATAGACGGGTACGAAATAATGAAGAGCCAGTGCCCTCGTCACACATCTGCAGCCGAAACCAACACCACTCTATGCCACGTGCCGTTGGGCAGATGCCAAAAGTTGTGCACAAAATCATGGTCCAGTGGGCAGTGGGTAGCAGTAAGTCGCGTACCGGTGGCCAATGCCGGGAACACGAATGCCCTTCTTCTTCATTCCCTCCACAAAGTCATACGGGCTCAGGCCCTGCCATGCCATCCAAGATGCACGGTGAAGCATGACATGCCACACAGGAAACGGGCGAGCATGAGTGAACAAGAGTGACGTAACCAATGATGCAACATATGCGGAATTTACATGCAGAGCCACGTTGTATACAAGCTGGTTGTTAAAAATTGCCACGGCTTTGAGAAACAACAAACACGATATGAAAGGCGCTTGCTCACCCTCTCAACAGCATCCTTGAAGTATCTTGCCGCATCGTCAATGGCTCCTCCGAAGCGAGGCCCGATGGTAAGCAGACCTGTGAGGGAGAGAGGAAACGCGGAGGAAAATAGGAGATCAATGAGGGTGGTGAAGGGCGAAGGACCTGTGAGACTGTCCTGGTGACATGGAACGAATGCGGATTCAGTGAGAAGCGGGGTGATGGTGGAACGGACCAGGTGAGCAGAGAAGCAAGCAAGCGCAGTGCAAGCAGCAGCATTCGTGTGGAAACAACGCATCACACAACAACAATGCTGTAAGTATCTGGGCACCCAGCGAGGTCGCAATGGCAGCAAGTCTGGGAGAACTCCAGAGAGACACAAACGTGCGCACCACATTCAATAGTGTGGGGCACGTGTGATAGTAATTTCGTTTTGAGTCGACTCAAAACGAAATTACAATTGAATGGACAGCTAAAGAAACCTTTCCTCCATAGCTGCCACACACGAGTTATGTAGCGCAGATGCAAAGCAACATGGTTGCCCTGTCCAGTGGAGGAGGAGCAGAGGGGCAACGCACCAGAGACGAGGCAGGAGATGAGGTCCTTGCCGGCACGCGATGTGACGATGGAGTTGTGCGCGCCCGAAACACAGGGGCCATGGTCCGCACACAGCACCACGCACATCTGCCGTGTCACATTGCGCGAGTAGGGGAGGACGGGAAGGCACGAAACGGCCATGAGATGGGAGGTAATCTGAGTGGATACTGCCAGCACAAGCACAAGGGCCGTGATTAGCACGCACATAGCAGCGCACACATGTGTCACGTGATTGGGGTGGTGCGGTGCGGTGCACCACTCCAATCAGCGGGAACATCACTGGGGGAGATAAAATGGGGACGTAGTGATGACACCGTGAACGACCCTACTGTGGTCAGTGCACTGCACTGCACCACATGTCTGCAGGAAAATAATCCCAAGCCAGGGATTTTCGCCAAGAAAGCATCGGCAAGGGAGGGGCCTGGCGGAAGGAATTCGGGTTGAACAGCAGGCAGATGAGAATCTTGCCACCAGGGAGTCCTGGTGGGGTTGTCAGAGTCCGCTGCTGGCTGTTCGCCCACCACAAAGAGAAATGAGTTGATCGCCACTGTGGAGACAAAGGAACGCGCCCCAAGTGCATGCGCATTGCCCAAGTTCCTTGAGGTGTTCCATGATGCGGTAGGAATGCGCCCCAGCCAGTACATGCCACTATGGACAGGACAGACGCACCTCGATGAACTTGGTGCAGTAGGAGGGGAGCGAGCGCTTGAACCAGAGCAGACACATGACGTCCCCCACGCCAAAGCCCTTCTCCACTATGGTCGAGATGGGCACACCCGCGTATGTGGGTTCCTCGCCTGCAGGGAGAGGGTGGATGGGAAGGCGGATAGGCACATACCCCCGAGAGCAAGAGAGGCAGGGAAACGGCTAAAACCATGAAAGGTGAGTGGCACGGCGAGTGGGGGGGCGAGTGGCACGGCGAGTGGCATGGTGAGTGGACGTGCGTGGGGGCGTGGGCTCACCTCTGTCATCGCAAATTGTCGACACAATGTGCGTGGGCGCGCGCACTTTGCCCGCCTTGATGGCGGCTGTGAGGTCCTCCGGCACGGTGGGCGGCTTCTTCTCCGCCACCGGCTGGATGGCGCCCTCCGCCACCTGGGGGGTACCAACATGGAGAGCGAGTGACCAGTGGAGGTGGGAATACAGAGGGGGAAACAGGGATGTGCTGAGCGGTTGTGCTACTAGTCCTCAGGCACTGTCAGTGGGTTCTCCTCTGCAACTGGCTGGATGGCGCCCTTTGCCACCTGGGGGGTAGCGGCATCCGCAGCAAGTGATGGGAGGCGGTGGACAATACAGGGAGACGTAAGGCTTTGCTACAAGGCCCTCAGGCACTGCGGGCGGCTTCTCCTCTGCCACAGGCTGAATGGTATCCGCGCCACCTGGGAGATAGCGGCACGAACAAAGCACGTACAGGCAGGTTGAGACCACAGAGGGGGGAGTGAGCAGGAAAGAAACGGCGCTAAGGTTTGTCAGCCAGCAACTGGGGTGGGATTGGAAGCAATGGGGCATAGACAGACAGAAATCTGTTGTCAGAGTGGAGCCGATTCCATCTGAGGTCCTCTGGCATCGTGGGCAGATTGCACCACCACAGGTGTTCGGCTTGTTCTCTACAGGTGGGCTCAGTGGGAGTTCGTTAGATGGCCTGTTACGCGGCGCTGTGCGTTTCGTGGGACTCAAGCAGAGAAACTCTACCGATGCAGTTGAAGGCACGGCGCCACCCCAACCGAAGATAATGATGGCAGTTATGGCAAAGCGAATCTAGAATTGCAGCTTCTGCGTGGCTGTGCTGCCCATCTGTGCATCCCTGTGTTCTAATTGAACACGAGCGTTCCCCAACTCACGAGCTTCTCATAGGTGGCGCGGATTACTGCCTCCAGATCCTCAAAGGACGTGGGCACAATGGCGCCTGCTGCCTTGAGCGCCGCGTTCTTCGCCTGTGCTGACTCGCTCTCCCCACCACTCTTGGCGCCCTGGGGGAGGCAGAGGCGCATTGGAGAGGAATCCGTTACACAAACCCACACAGGAATCTGGTGGAAGCAAACATCTAAAGTAGTGAGGTACAAGCGAGTCAAAGTGGCTGAAAAGTGGGCCGAAATAGAAAGAACAGCTGACAGAGCATGCCAATGGGAAGGTCCTGAATCGTGGGTACTGGCTTACAGCATGGCCGAACTGCACTTCGGACTTGAAGAGCGTAGCGCAGGTGCCGCTGACCCATGCCACCACGGGCTTGTGCACCTTGCCCTCCTTGAGCGCCTCCACCAGCGAGTACTCGTCCGCGCCGCCCAGCTCGCCCAGCACAACGATCATGCGGATCTGAACGCAGTGGGGGGAGGAGTGTGATAAAGGTCAGGTTGTGAGTCGACTCAAAAGTCGTCATGGGCTTGTACACGCCGTCCTCTGGGTGCCTCCACTAGCGAGCACTCATGTGCCCCACGCAGCTTGACCAGCATCAAGACCATGCGGATCTGAACGCGGGAGGGGAGGGCGTGTGATAGAGATGATGGGGATGATGGGGCCTGGCTGGGTTTGCAAGAGAAGCACACTTTACCGGAGCATCCTCCTTGGGGACCTGTGGCTCGTGTGGGCATTCCCAACGCCACTGACATGCGTGATGAATAAGGGATGAGGGAGGAGAACGCAAGGTGTAGGCGCTTAAAGGGAGGAAGGGGTTTTGCACGAGGGCTGTGGATATTCGTCCACTGACTACCAGGAGGCAGAGGAAAGCGCGGATGCAACTGAGTACGCAGCAGCAATTACCTACCTGCCTCACCTGGCCCAGACGGACATAGAGTGATGTAACCCACACCCGGGGCACGTTGTTCAGGACAAGGTGTGTTCATACACGCCTGCGGAATCATGTTGATTAAATCTCTGGGCAGTCATACCTGCGGAATGTTGTTGAATCTCAAGACGTGGTCTGAGAGCGTGGATCCTGGGAAGCCATCACCACCGATGGCGATACCTGGAGGGACACCAGAAGGAGAGAGCAGCGCAGCAAGTGGGCAATCACTACGATTGATGAACTGACGGAACAAGAGGGAGTTGTTAGCTGCTGGACGTGAATTGCAGGCGAATGTTTCGAAGGAAAGACTGGAAAATGGTTGTTCATGGTCACAGGCACTGGGCAATCTCCATTCACCCCTTACCTAACCCCTTCCTCACCTTCATAGAGCCCATCTGTGGTGCGCGCTAGCACGTTGTACATCTCGTTGGACATGCCTCCCTGCAGCAACAGCAGGCAGGAAACAACACAGGGGAATGGTCAGAAAAGAGAAAGGAATGCGGAAAGCAGGATTAGAAACCAGTAAAAAGGCAGTGTGAAATTCGACTGGCATGGTGCTGCAGCTGTCTGTGACTCACCGACTTGGAGACGAATCCGACGGATCCCGGGCGGTAGAGCTTGCAGCTGATGATGTTGTCCAGCGTGCCCGCTGTGTCGCCAATCTTGAACGCTCCCGCCTGGATGCCGCCCACTGTTGCCGGGCCTATAATCACCTGTTGGCATGGGCACCCAAAATGCTTGTCAGCTGAGCGTTTTATGGTTCAGAGAAGAAAGACAGGAGGATGACGCTCAGCCACAATGGGGTTGAGGATAACGAGTGGCGCCACGAAACGGTTGAGACGTGGTGCTAACGCTTGGACGAGCGGGTGCTGGCGAACCTTGTTGTTGGCGCGCGCATAGGCAATGAGCGTTTTGGCGTCAGCCTCGGGCACTCCCTCGGCGATGATCGCCACCACGCGGATGGTGGGCTGCTTCAACGCCTCGAACGACGACTCGAAGGCGCTGTGGCAAGACATGGATAGAGTGCAGGAGAGCTAAAGTCGGCGAACGCTGTCATTGAGCACTTCTGGTAGAAAGTTTGTCACACTGGGCACGGGAAACAAAGATTGCCATGAGGCGGACAGGAAAAGTGCTGTGCAGTGAGAGTTGCGCGAATCATGCGCAGTGGCTAGCGGTAAAACGCTGTTCGTCTCTTCGAGCCACACCTTCTGAACGACGCGAAGTTGACGAAGACGTCAGCCGTTGGATGCGCCTTGCAGGCCGCCGTGATGCTGCGTCGGCGGGGAACAAACACGGGCAGGAAGAAAGAAGCACTTGAAGCTAACTGGTAACAAGGATGGCTGCTGATACTAGGGCAAACGTTGGTCTGGATACAATAGGCTCGGAATGACGTGTCTACCGATTGACGAGAAATGTTACAACTACGACAGGCTCTTACCTGGGGTGCACCGGTAGAGCGATCTCCTCTTGGCCGAAGAATAGCTTGTGAAAGCCATCAGATCCCGGTGTGATGATGCCGGCAACCGAAGGCAGATTCCGGCCTGCGGAAGAGAGGAACGTTGCATGAGGGTGGGGAAATAGCCGCGCAGATTCGCTGTACAGCTACGACGAGCCCGCATATCCTAAGTATGATGCATCCTTCTTAGCTCGGACTGAAGTCGGGATCACGAATGCGAAAAAAATAACCGATAGTAACTTGCGATCAGAGAAGGAACAGCGGAGTTTAAAGCATGAAATCCGCTTGACATTACGCACCGCATAAGAAGTCGAAATCGAGCATCCGTTGAACCGGGTTCTGCTTATAGTTATAGAAAAGAGCCTGGGTGTTCTTCGAGAACAGTTGGCCGGTCGCCATTTTGGCTCCACGCGACTATGCAGGACGAGAGGTGATTAAGTTTTTATCACCCTCCTGGTCTACGAGCCACACTTTCTTCGTAAAAGCAGCAGATGCAAAAATCGATCTGAGAGCAAGGCCTGCTTGGCGTTGGCTTGCTCAGAACGAATTCAGACAGACGGAGATCCCAAGGAATTTCTAGCCGTTTTCTTGCTTCTGGTTTGGTGGGTCAGCCTGCCTGTTACTGCGGTTGGTGGGAGATCCCAAGTGATGCACGTGAGGGCGTGGAGCATTTGATAAAGCAGCAGTGCCCCAGTTTCGCTTATCAGGATATCAAATTAATGTTACCAAATATTCCCTCGTAGCTGTCCGAATAAACTGCGTATACTGGCTGGTTTGCTGTGAAACGAACTCCACGGGTTCGTTTGCTTTTCTTAGAACAAGGAAATCCTTACTAAAATGCATGCCCTGAGTCAGCCTGCTGTGACGGTGGGACCACACTTGGAAATGCCCACTGGAGGCCCCTCCCACACGGGGCCACGTGGAATTGGATGGTGACAGCCTCGAGAAAATCGGCTGATGTCTGAGTCATCAGATTTCTCGATTCAAGCCCACACACGAAATTCGTTGTATTCAAGCAAGCTCTACATAGAATAAAAGCATCGCCATTGTTACTGCATAAATTTCAGATTTGCAACCTAAGTTTCCTTATATGGTTGATTATACGTCGATTCATATTAAAATTAGACCCAGCGTAAGTGTTGGGCTGAGAAAAACCCTTAGGATATTTTCAGAGACTAAGTCCCACTTGAACACGGTGTTTGAGTAGTGCAGCGGAAGTGTTGAGTAGTTGAACCCTTACACTAGTATGTAAGAGCAAGTGATTGATAAAAGAAGCAAGCATACAGGAATATATAGAAAATAGGGAATAAAGCAGTTGTATAATACAGTTGAATAAACGGTTATCGAGTCGCAGAGCGACTCGATCGTTGGTTCGGTTACCACCCTTGCAGTCGCAACGGTCAGTCGCAACCTCCGGTTGCAACCCTTCGTGTCCCTTCGTCCTTTCGTGTTCTTTCGTCCAACCTCCTCGTGTAACCTCCGTTGACTCGTGTACTCAATACGACTTTTCTTCGAGTGTAGTGTTTACACTTCAGAACCCGTAGGGCGATGTGCTTGGTTCGATTGGCGAACCCGTTTTTGTTCGCGATTTTGATCGCGGATTGGTTGTCGCAGAATAGCGAGAAGGCGTGCATGGTCGTAATTTTCGCTTCCTCGAGCAGCTCCCGTAGGTAAAGTCCCTCTTTGGCTGCAGAGCAGAGAGCAATGTATTCCGCTTCAGCCGAGGAGAGCGCAATTAGTTCATGCTTGCTCGATTGCCAAGAAATAGTCCCGATAGGCTCTAGTCGGTAGATGTAGCCTGTTCTGGAGCGACGATTCTCCCTATCTCCTGCGTGTTCGGCGTCGACATAGCCGAGTAGCTGTACGGATGATGGCGTTACTTTGCTGTAGGTAAGTCCGGTCGTCGGCGTAGAGACGAAGTAGAGCAGTGCCCGATTTAGCTCCTCGAGATCCTCTTGCTCCGGCTGCTTCAGGTGTGTCGCCAGTTGGCTCGCGTTGTAGGACAGATCCGGTCGGCAAGTTACTGCTGCGAACAGTAGACAGCCGAGCTTCTGTTCATATTCCTGGATTTGTTTCGCGGGGAGCTTTGCGGAGTTTTCGCTGTTGTTCCCGCAGCGATAGGGAGTCGCGACTGCGACTGGCGTTAGGCCGAATTTCTTCGCGACAACGCCTGCGTATTTTCTGGCGTGTAGGTAGAGTGCCGAGTCGTCTTCGACGATGTTTAGACCCAGGTACTGGCTCACGGTGTCTGACACCGTGAGTGTTAAGTCACGCCTCAGCTCCCCTTCGAACCAGGTGGTGACGTCGGCAGTGGAGCCGACGTAGAGTAGATAATCGACGTAAACGATGAGTAGGACGAAATCCCCCCCCTTCTGTAGTCGGTACATGTCTTGATCGTGCGGCAGCTGCAGAAAACCGATCCTGACGGAGGTGCTGCTGCAAGAGCCGCAGGACTTGTTTAATTCCGTAGAGGGATTTCACCAGCTGAGACACATTTGTGGGATCGTCGATGAATCAGTGGGGCTACTCGACGAGGATTTCGGCGTCCACAGGTGCGTACAGGAAGGCGTTGGCGACATCGATCTGGCGCAGTGGTAGCTTTTTCGTGGCCGCGATGGCGAGCAAAATGCGTAGAGAAGTATGTCGGGAGACTGAGGCGAATGTCTCAGTGTAGTCGGTTCCGTATCGCTGGTCAAATCCTGTTACGACCCAGCGAGCCTTGAAACGGTCGATGGAGCCGTCTGCATTAGTGTTGATGCGGTACACCCATTTCCCCGAGAGCACATTCTTCCCGTTGGTTTTTGTTGCAGGCACCAGCTTCCACGTATTTCGGTCTTGCAGGGCCTTCAGTTCCTTTTCCATTGCTTCCTTCCATTTCGCCTTGTGTTCCCCCCCCAGAGCCTGCGACAGAGTCGATGGCTCGCGCGGCGACGGCGGCGGCGGGCTCTGGACGGCGACCCATAGTCCAAGTATCTGCAGGCCCGTGGGTGAGTGTCGAGGGGAATTGTCATTCTCGGGATAAGCTGCTTCGTCACCGTCTTCGGGGTCGGGTAAGAAATTGGGTCCGATGCGTTCACATATATTTGTGTCGACCGGTTTAGGTGTAGTCTAACCTTGGTCAGCGATGTGGTAATAAGTGTCGAGGTTGTTACTATCGAGAGGATTGTCGTCGTCGAGTGGAACGGGCACGTAGCAGTAAGGGAGTGGTCCGGCAGTTTCCGAGGCTTCAGGTTCGTCTTCTTCTGCTGCGTCAGCTTTGGCAGCACGGTCGGTGAAGGACCGATGGCCCTCGAAGCCGTCGGTGGGGTCGTTTGTGTTGGCGATGTTGTCCAGGTAATGTTGCAGCGTCAGTCGCTCGTAGAAGATTACATCACGTGAGGCCACGGTGGTTTTGTCCTGAATGTCGAGAAGTTTCCATGCTTGGAAATGTTTTGCGATGCCGAGGTATAGTCCCCACCGTGCTCGTTGAGAGAATCGACCTGCTCGGGCTGTGTGGGGTCTGTACTGTACCATGCAGCCGAAAACTCGAAGTAATTTTGTACTGCTCTGTTTTCCTGTCCACAGCAGGTGTGGTGATGCGCTGTTTGGAAGTGATGACGAGGACAGCAAATTGTGCAGGTGGACTGCATGCGTCATCGCGTCAGGCCAAAGCGTGTTGGGCAGTCTCATCCCCAGGAGCAGCTTCCGCATCGTCGTCTGCAAGGTTCTGTTCATCCTTTCTGCGACCCCCTGCTGCTGGTAAGCGTAGGGCAGAGACACCAGGCGTCTGATGCCTCTTTCTGCCAAGCAGTTCCTGAATCGTTGTGATTGGTATTCCAGTGCGCTGTCTGACTGGAAACTCTTGAGTTGCGACCCCGACTCTCGTTCAGCGATGAGGAGCCATGTCGTGAAGGCTTCGAAGGCTTGATCTCGTGTCTTGAGGTTGTAGTGCCAGACGTATCGTGTTGCTGCGTCGATGAACGTGATGACATAGTTGTACTCTGCTTCACTGTCGTCTCGAGGCATATTTAAGATGTCGCTGTAGACTTTTTCCATCGGTGCGTATGTAGGTGCGCTTGGATTGTGGTGCGACGGAAAAGGTTGGTGGGGAAGATCAGCTTCGCGACACGTGAAGCATCGTGCGCGGGGTCGTCGAAGCTCCTGTCCGCTCGTTGTGAGAAGAGCGTCCTTTTCTAATACTCTGGCTTGTATGGTTTATAGTACTGTGCTGTTTGCAGGGTGTCCGAGGCGTTGATGCCAGATGTCGTCGGGAGCGCGATGGCCGGGTGAGCGCTGGTATAGGTCGGCGCTGGAGAAGAACGCGACGATCGTGGCGGGACTGCGGCAGACTCCTCGGGTGATGGGCATGAGTTGATCTACTTCGGATGGCGGTCCTCGGATTGCTGGTGATGGCCCGCGGCTTGGTCCTGCTGTTGTTGCTACAGGTGATGTCGAGGAAGGTGTAATTGTTGGTACTTGTCGTTCTTGTCGAATGACTGCTAATGCTTGTGTTCTCTCTGCTGCATGGATGGTGTTGGAGTACCAAAAGCCGTCTGGAGTAAAGTCGGGGTCAAGATCCGACGGGTGCGTCCAGGCGGCAAACGATATGATACCATCGCTGTCGGCAGTACCGCGGTCGGGGACGAAATCCAGCACGAAGACGCCCGACTTCAGGAGAGCGCGACCGATGAAGAGGCCGCCCTTCCCGTGGTAAAGGCGAAACTCGCTGTCGTCCGAGTCGCATTCCAGGTGAATCCCCTTCGCCATTAACTGGCTGACGCTTAGTAGGTTGTATCCCAAGTTGTCGACGATGAGGACTTTGTTGAGTTGTAGTATGGCGTTTGTCTCCATTGACTGAAGCTGAACGATGCCTTGTCTGTTTGTTTTTAGGTTCTCATTGTTGGCGACGGTGATGATGACGTCGCGGCTGAGACGTCGCTCTCGTTGCACGAAGCGCCCGGAAGAACACATATGTTGGCCGCAACAACTGTCCAAGAACCAGGTGTTTCGCCCGGTGGGTTCGGCGTTGGCGACTGCAGCATACGTCGGATTGACCTGGAGACCTTGTGAACGTGGCGGCGGCAGTTCTTTTTCGTCTGGAGCGTAAGTGGGTGGTGACTCGGGTCTGCAGCTGTCCATCCATACCATGCAGTTGATGATGTTTGGTGTGTTTCGTGCAGGTGTAGACGAGCGGTTTGGCGGATTTTCGTGAGTGTAGGCGAATTGCGGATCTGCTGGACGATAAACTCGAGGGCGCGTGCAATTAACCTTGGAGTGCCCGGATATCTGTCAGTTGTGGCAGAACGGTGGCACGATGGTGAGTCCTCTGGTGTCGTGTCGGTTCTGCTTATCACATCGGTTTTAGTTGTTGTCGTTTCTTCGTTGAGTATAGAAGACTAACGGTTGCTGCTTGTTTCTTAGTTGTCTTTCTTCAAACAGGTCCATCTCCTGTTGTTCAGCATGGAGCTCGGCGCAGAGGTGCATCTCGGAAATTCGTCCGTGGGCGCGAAGAAGCGAGCGCGTGGTTCTCCATTCTGGCCCGAGCCTGGCGAGGACAAGTGTCACGGAGCTTTCTTCAGTGATTGTACCTCCGCACCGGAGCAGGCGGTCGTGGAGTGTCTGGCAGCGACTCATATACAGCATCGCCTTTTCCCCGGTCTTCATTTGTATTGTGGTCAATTGCTGCATGAGTCTGCTTTGTGTCACGCTATCGTTTGCTTGATAGAGACACTTCAGATGATGCCAGGCGAGCTCCGCGGAGTTTTCGTAGCTCCGATACGTTCTGATGCTCTGTTGCTCTTGTGGTGACAGATTTCGCAGGAGAACGGTGTACGCCAACAGCGACTGATAAGTGAAGATTTCCTGCTCCTTTGCAGTGCCATTGCTTGGAAATGGCAGGGACCCGTTGAAGTATCCCAAGAGGTGCGCGGCCTCCATCAGCAGCTCGAACTCAAAACTCCAGGTAAAGAAGTCGTGCCCGTTGAACGGTGAAGATGTCTGCAGTTTGATCATATGTGAAAACTGCGCCTGGAGACTCAATATCTCGTTTGGTGTCTGTTGTGATGCAGCTGCTGTCGGTTGAGCACGGGGCGGCATGAACTCGAACGTCCCCGGTGAAGAGTGATAGGGCGCAAAAGTAGGTGCCTGATTGTGCCGCCCGAATGATGAGTTGTCGAGGCTCATTGGTGCTAATCCCATATTTCTCCCGTTGCTCTGTGTTGAATGTGCAGGTGTCCTTGTCTGCTGCTGCTGGTCAAAGTGCGACATGAAGCTGAAGAACCTTTCCATAAGGTTCGGGTCCACGCTTGAAGAGGGTGAAGGGGTCATCATTTCTGGTACCCTCCTGAAATGTGTAGTCCAGAGTTGCCGGGTTGAGTGTCTTGGGCGTTGGGTGAGCCCGTAGAAGACTTCTTGCCCTTGTTGTCCATGACTGGTAATCGATGACTCTCTTGATGTGCTTGACTGTAGGTTGAGTGTTATTGCTGGGAGTTTGGTCTCCGACCAGCTCTCATACCATGTTGGGCTGAGAAAAGCCCTTAGGATCTTTTCAGAGACGAAGTCCCACTTGAACACGGTATTTGAGTAGTGCAGCGGAAATGTTGAGTAGTTGAACCCTTGCACTAGTATGTGAGAGCAAGTGATTGATAAAAGAAGCAAGCATACAGGAATACAGTGGCGGATTAAATTGTCCACATGTTTTGCCTTTTTTGGCATTTTTATGAGTGCAGAGGCGTATACATTAAGCCTTAATGTAAGGTGTGCATTAACGCTGAGAAGTTCAGTTAGAGCAGTCACTCCAGTGTTCAAACACCAAAGTAGTACCACACATGGTCCTTAAACTCCTAAGCATAGCATGGGAGAACATGTGGACAATTTGTACCGGAAAATGGTATCACACTAGATTCTAGGAAAACTAGTACCTAGTCCAGCGTCCCTTTGCCCGAATCACTGCCTTGATCCTCCTCGGCAGGCTGTCGATCAGGTTTGCACACACCTCCGGCGGTATCTTGTCCCATTCCTCCTGCACCCTCTCCCACAGCTCCAGCATTCCCCTTGGCGGCTTTTCGTACTTCCCCAGCTGCCTTTTCAAGTATGCCCACAGGTGCTCAATTGGGTTAAGGTCCGGGGAGCACGACGGCCATTCCAGCACCGCGTACTCCTGCTCCCCAAGCCAGTCTTGGACCAGACGACACCTGTGCTTGGGATCATTGTCGTGCTGGAAAATGACCTCTGAGGGGGAAAGCTTGAAAAAATCGATGGTCTGTTTGAGCTCATCTTGCAAGATGCTGCGATACAGCGGCCCATCCATCCTGCCATCTATCTTGCACATGAACCCCGCCCCCTCATACGTCATGCAACCCCACACCATCACAGAACCGCCCCCATGCTTAACTGTCTGTTGGACTTGGTGGCTCCGAAGGCTGGTGCCCTCGCGAATCCAGGCGTACGCACGTCCGTCGGAGCAGTAGCGGTTAATCTTCGTCTCGTCAGACCAAATCACCCGCTTCCAGTCCTCCAGCGTCCAGTCGGCATGCGCCCGCGCGAAGTCGAGACGATCGCGGATGTTTTTCGGTGAGAGCCTGGGTTTCTTGGGCTGATGCACGGCGATCAGCCCCGCGGATCGTAAAGAGTTGCGGACCGTCTTCGAGTCTACGGCGAGATCGTGCTTCTCCAACAACATCTTGGCCGCGTCTGAAGAGCTTTTCGCCTCGCCGCTAGTAATCGCACGTATAACTCCGCGCTGGAGACGGGTTGTGATTAAGCGGGGGCGGCCGGCCGAAGGCATCGTAGGTCGCACCTCCTCGCGACTAGTCTCCTCAGCGAGTTTCATACCGTAATCGTGCACGGTGCTCTTGCCTATGCCAAGAAGTTTCCCTATTTTCCTAGTCGAATGCCCCGCACGCAACATGCTTCTGATCCTCGCGCGCTTCTTCTCATTTAACGGCTTCATAGCGATGCGGTCGTAGGCTCGCTTCCGGACTAACAACTAAGCTAGGAACTGGTGCGCGTGACGATGTACACACTGAGCGACGGGGGAAAATAGATCTACTCTTCCGCTCGGTAGGAAATGTCCACATCGACAGTCGAGTAGTAAATTTCAACCCCACTTTCCGTTAGTGTCACAATCGCGCCAAGCAAGAAACGGATGAAGCAGAACTCAAAAACCGAGTAACAGAATGGAAAAAAACGGGTGTTACTATTTTCGAAACATGTGTTGCATAACGATACGTTTCAAAGTGTTAAACATCCGGGCAATTTAATCCGCCACTGTATATAGAAAATATGGAATAAAGCTGTTGTAGAATACAGCTGAATAAACGGTTATTGAGTCGCACAACGACTCGATCGTTGGTTCGGTTACCACCCTTGCAGTCACAACGGTCAGTCGCAACCTCCGGTTGCAACCCTTCGTGTCCCTTCGTCCTTTCGTGTTCTTTCGTCCAACCTCCTCGTGTAACCTCCGTTGACTCGTGTACTCGATACGACTTTTCTTCGAGTGTAGTGTTACACTTCAGAAACGCTTAAAACCACAGGCTAAATTAGCATAGGGGGGGCTTCAAGTGAGCCGCTCTTGAAGTGGGGGCATCTGTGAAAAAATTGGGTTGCTAGAGCGAAATTGCCATTGAAATTTTTTACAAACTGGGCAGATAAGAACCCACCATAAGCCACACCTACGGGAGGATGGGCGATTTCGGAACGTGTGCGATGAGGTCCCAAACCCATGCGCGGCAGTTCCAACAGGGAAGAAAGCTGCAGGTGGGGCGTGTTCATTCTGGTGAAGTGAATCTCTTCACCCTGTTCGGAAACGTCGGGATACAGGGCGGAGACGCCTTTTGGAGTGAAATCAGCTACGAAGGCATGGCAGCGGCGTCAAGTGCGAACACGCTCGTCAGGATTTTCCAACACTTTGACTGGAAGCGCCAAAATACTCGTATCCAAAAACACCGTAACACACAGTAGGATTTTTTTTTAATTACCTATCCTAATGTATTGTTCATCACAATGGTCATAAGAAAACGAGCACTCGCAAGCTGAATGCAAGTAAATGCAAATTGTTTCTTGGTGCAGTAGGTTGTAAAGTTGGGTTGCACTCATGAATGGATGCAAAATAACAAAATTTTGTCAGTTGAATCAGCAAGACTTGCACACCATACCCTTGGTGCCAGAACTGCAGCGGATGGCTGCCAGGATGGGTCAGCAAAAGGCGGGGGAGTAAAAAACAGGGGGTAAATGCTGGGTGACTAGTAGAGGCATACAGCCACAGTAGAGCGGGCGACCAAGTGGGTGAACAATAGGGTTGAAGGGGAAACTGGTTGAGAGGTGGGGAGAAGCGATTGCAAAGTAGGTGACCTAAAGAGGAGCAAAATCGAGGGCATAAGTGAAAGGGGTAGTGGATGGGGGAAATGCTTGACAGGGTGGGAGAAAAGGGGAGGGAGGATGGGGGAAAGGATGGGATAGCGGAGCGAGGTAGGGAGGTGGGCGGGCAGCAAAGAGCAGGGGGGACAGCAGAGAGCGGGCGGGCAATAGAGAGCAGGGGGGACAGCAGAGAGCGGGTGGGCAGCAGAGAGCAGGCTCCTCTCCCTCTCACCCTGCCTCTCCTCACCCTCACATCCGCCTCTCCCCGCTCTCTCATCCGCCTTCCCTCACCCTCTCCCACACCTCGCCCTTGGTTACCCCTCTGCCACTTGCCCTCTCCCCCCTTCCCCTCGCCCTCCGTTCTCTGCCCTCCTCGCTCTCCCTTGCTCTCTTCTCGCCCTCTCATCCCCGTCTCCTCGCCATCCGTTCCCCCTCTCCTTGCCGTCCGTTCCCCCTCTCCTTGCCGTCCGTTCCCCCTCTTCTCGCCGTCCGTTCCCCCCCTCGTCGCCATCCGTTCCCCCTCTCCTCGCCGTCCGTTCCCCCCCTCGTCGCCATCCGTTCCCCCTCTCCTCGCCGTCCGTTCCCCCTCTCCTCGCCGTCCGTTCCCCCTCTCCTCGCCGTCCCTTACCCCTCTCCTCGTCGTCCGTTCCCCCTCTCCTCGCCGTCCATTCCCCCCTCGTCGCCGTCCGTTCCCCCTCTCCTCGCCGTCCGTTCCCCCTCTCCTCGCCGTCCGTTCCCCCCCTCGTCGCCATCCGTTCCCCCTCTCCTCGCCGTCCGTTCCCCCTCTCCTCGCCGTCCGCTCCCCCCCTCCTCGCCGTCCGTTCCCCCTCTCCTCGCCGTCCGTTCCCCCTCTCCTCGCCGTCCGTTCCCCCCCTCGTCGGCATCCGTTTCCCCTCTCCTCGCTGTCCGTTCCCCCCTCGTCGCCGTCCGTTCCCCCTCTCCTCACCATCCGTTCCCCCTCTCCTCACCGTCCGTTCCCCCCCTCGTCGCCGTCCGTTCCCCCTCTCTTTGCCGTCCGTTCCCCCTCTCCTCGCCAATCCTAGATCGTCCCACTATTGACGCCACTACTACTCCCGAGGTCGCCTTTTCGCGAGGCTAAAACACTCTATACGTAGCGAGGGGTGTTGTACGTCGATGAGCGGGCGGATATTTTTTTATGACTTGTGTAGTGGCAGCTATGGCTTCCTACGAGTGATAAACTACTAGAAAATGGACTTAAGGAAACCTGTTGCACACCCATGGAGCTCTTGAACGACGGGATGTGGGGTGTGGTCGCATGGAGTGCATTTTGGTTGAGTTTTGCGACTCTTGGGCTTGTCGCACCGTGTTCAACCAAAGTCGTGTACCAGCAGGGTGAGTCGTGGCCATCTCGCGATGTTTCAAACTGTCGCACTCCTTTTTTTTTTTTTCGTTTCGATTGGTACAAAGTGCTACAGGCTGGGCGGTATATTCTGACCCCCAAAAAACAGAGTTTTCAAGAGCACACAGGGTGTGCTTCTTTAGCCTGTGGTTTTAAGCCTTTGAGGTGTTTCCAACAGTAAGTAACATAACCTATTTATTCACCTTCTAACCGCTGATATCATGCCATGCTGTGATGGGGTGAGATACCATGGTGTGATAGGGTGAGATACCATGCTGTGATGGGGTGAGATACCATGCTGTGATGGGGTGAGATACCATGCTGTGATGGGGTGAGGGGCCATGCTGTGATGGGGTGAGATACCATGCTGTGATGGGGTGAGGGGCCATGCTGTGATAGGGTGCGTGCGGGGCCAAAGTGAGATTCTATAAACTCAAAAGTATACTCAAACTGAATGTAGGAGAATGTGCTGAATGTATGCAAGAGGGTTTGATAATTGGAGTCAAATGTCCCGCTGACGAATCTGCAACTAGCGAAGCGTACACGTTGTCCTGCCACTCGGCCTCTGTCCCCCTCCATCCCCACAAGAGCCACACCCTGCGCCACAAGTTCCTCTTGCCAGGCTGAGCTTCGCTAGGAGTGTCCTGCAATGGACGCGTCGCAAGCATCGCTGCAAGTGGTCGAGGCCATCTCCATTCTCTACACCGACCCCTCCCCCGATCGCAAGGCCCAGGCCAACGCGTGGCTCACTTCCTTCGCCGCAACTCCCGCCGCATGGGGCGTTGCGGCGAACCTCGTGGAATCCGCGCAGTCGATGGAGGTCCGCTACTTCTGCGCCAATCTGCTCCTTTCCAAAGCGCGATCCGATCTCCCCTCTCTTCCCCCAGACGCGCGGGCGGAGCTCGGCGCGCATCTGCTGCGCCTGGTGGCGTCCTATATGACGAATAGCAGCGTGTCACCTGTCGTCCTCTCCCGCGTCTGCCTCGTCGTGGCGGCGGTCGCGCTGCGGTCGGCCAATCAGCACGCGCTGAATGCCAGTGCGTTATTGGACGTCGTGCTCCGCGCCGCTGACGTGGCGGAGAAGAGCGAGGGGGGAGTTGGCGCGCAAGGCCTGGGGGGAGGGGGAGGGGGGAGCGCAAGCGATCAGGCGTTGGCGGTGGTGGTGGCGGTGCTGCAGGGGGTGGCGGAAGAGGCGGAGCAGCTGGACAGGCGCAACACGGAGGTCACTCTCGCGCTCATACGGGTGGGTGCTGGTGGCGGGGATTAGAGCTCCACGCAATAGTACGGGCAGACCTGCCAATGTAGCTCGCCAGGCGCAATACTAAGATTCATTTAAGACTCGTCAGGCTGGGTTATTAGGCGCAACTTAGTGAGGAGGCCGGAGAGTGCAGCGATAGATGGGTGCAGCACTGGGAGTGCTGCCACGCCAGTGTAAGGGAGCCTCCTTTGGGGGGTGGAAGAGGAAGAGACCGTGGAGACTGGGCAGGTGGGAGGCATGCAGCACGCCAAGTGGGGTTGGGCGAGTGTGACCATAGCTGGGAGGCAGGGGAGGGCTGCCATAAGGGGGAGTGCGGTCAGGGGCGCATTCCTATGGGCGCATTGTGCATGAGGGCATTGCCTATAAGGGTGAAGCTTCCCTGGTGGACTAGAGGCGCCTCCGTTAGTGACTCGTTCTTTCTGCTGTTCCCCGCCACACCATTCCTTTCTGCTGCCCTCCCCACCCCACTCTGCCACAATCCCCTCCCAATCAACATCTCCACACCGCACCACACCGCACCACACCCTCCCACCTCCTCCACTGCCTTCTCTCTGTCTCTTCTCCCTGCATGCCCCCTCCATCCCGCCCTACCCCCAGACCCGCTTCCCCGACCTCCTGCAGATCCTCCAAACCTACACGCAGCGCCACTGCCCGTCCCTCGCCACCCCTGCCCTGCCCGCCCACCATCCACCCCTCCTCTCCGCCTTCCTGCATCTGCTCCTCACCTGGCTGCACCTCGACTTCCCCTCCGTCGGCCTGCACCCAATCACAGCCTGCCAGCTCAGCACCGCCTTCCCGTTCCTCTGGCACTTTGTTCTCCGCTCCCTGGCGTCCCCCCACCCGCCTGTCGCTGCCAGCAGTGCCGATATCCTGGTGGCGCTCGTCAGCCAATCAGAGGCGCAAGGTTGGTTTTTGAGTCGACTCAAAAGTCAGCCAATCAGAGGCGCAAGGTTGGTGGATGTCTTCTCAAGTGCCAAGACTCTGCTCGTGTCGTCAGGTGGTGGGCGGGTGGCAGGCAGTAGGCTTTCTAGTGTTGGCAGTTGTGAATGGAATGCACGGGGCGTCATGGGCGGCTGGTGCAGCATCCATCCATCAATCAAATGACGGCCTTGCGCTTCCCCTGCAATGCTTGCACGCATCGCATGGATCACATGTTTCTGCCCGTTTCTGCCCATGTCTTTCCATTTCTTTCCATTTATAATTCGCTATAGTAGCTCCGTGTTTTCAGGTTCCTCCTTCCATGGCGTCACTTCTCAGCTGCCGCCCTTGTGTTCACCGCCTGCTGCCCAATCCCCTCGTCCGCCCTTTTCCCCTCTGCTGCAGCGCACCTTAACCCCCCTGCACTCTCTTGTTTTGCTCCCAGCACCGCACGCATCACCACCGCTTGTAGCGTAGTCTTGGCGGCCCTCTTGGGCGCCTGGAACGCCTCCCAGGCGCACCCCATGGTGCCTACCTGTGGCCATCTCACTCCACAGCGTCCCAGGCACACACACGGATGTGGGGCCAGGAGCTTAAAGGGGCGGGTTGGTGCAGAGGGGTTTGGGCGCCGTGGCAGTAGCAGAGGGGCGCCCAACAGCTCCCTTCTGTCCATACTTGGCTCTGCCTTTCCTCGCCTTTACCTCGGCTCACTCCCCCACTTACTCTCAGCAGCACATGCGTCAGTCATATAAGCCGTTCTCAAAGCCCTCCTGGACGCCTGGGGCAAATCTAAATCGCATATTCCTTCTTTATGCTGTCTCCTCTCTTTCTCCCCTTCCCCATCCCTGCTCTCCCCTTTGTGTCCCAGCAGCGGACGCAGCACCGCCAGTCATCTCAGCTGTTCTCAAAGCCCTCCTGGACGCCTGGGACGTGTCCCAGTCGCACTCAGCCGCATGGGGCCAGGAAGCCAAGCGAGCAGTACAGAAAGGGCTAAGCACCGTGGCCGTGGCAGTGGCAGAGGAGCACCCAGAGGCCCTCACTGACCCCGGCCGCCCAGAGGGGGTTGCGGTGGGGGAACTGGTGCTGGCGTGCGCCGCAGGGGCTGGGGCCGGGTGGGGAGGCGGGGGGGAGGGGGGCGGGGAGGCGGGTGAGAGTGCGGAGGAGGTGGAGGCGAGTGCGGATGCGGTGGTTGAGTTCTTTGCCGCGGTCAACACGGTGCCGGTCAGCGAGCGCAGCGAGGCGTACCGAGGGGCGCTGTTCCTGCGCCTCGCAGAAACCCTCACAGCCAAGGTGAGCACAGGGAGGAGGTGGAGGAGAGTGCGGATGCAGTGGCCGAGTTCTTTGTTGCGGCCGGCCGGTCAGTCCGTGCCTCACGCTCTGAGCCGTACCGAGGAGCGCGTTTGCTGCGGCCAACACGGCGCCTGTCTGTGAAGGAACACGGTTAACCATGTGGAGATTTTTTAGGCGCCTCAAAAATCTGTCTGTGAAGGAACACGGTTAACCATGTGGAGATTTTTGAGGCGCCTAAAAAATCTGTCTGTGAAGGAACACAGTTAACCATGTGGAGATTTTTGAGGCGCCTAAAAAATCTGTCTGTGAAGGAACACGGTTAACCATGTGGAGATTTTTGAGGCGCCTCAAAAATCTGTCTGTGAAGGAACACGGTTAACCATGTGGAGATTTTTGAGGCGCCTCAAAAATCTGTCTGTGAAGGAACACGGTTAACCATGTGGAGATTTTTGAGGCGCCTCAAAAATCTGTCTGTGAAGGAACACGGTTAACCATGTGGAGATTTTTGAGGCGCCTAAAAAATCTGTCTGTGAAGGAACACGGTTAACCATGTGGAGATTTTTGAGGCGCCTCAAAAATCTGTCTGTGAAGGAACACGGTTAACCATGTGGAGATTTTTGAGGCGCCTCAAAAATCTGTCTGTGAAGGAACACGGTTAACCATGTGGAGATTTTTGAGGCGCCTCAAAAATCTGTCTGTGAAGGAACACCGTTAACCATGTGGAGATTTTTGAGGCGCCTAAAAAATCTGTCTGTGAAGGAACACGGTTAACCATGTGGAGATTTTTGAGGCGCCTCAAAAATCTGTCTGTGAAGGAACACGGTTAACCATGTGGAGATTTTTGAGGCGCCTCAAAAATCTGTCTGTGAAGGAACACGGTTAACCATGTGGAGATTTTTGAGGCGCCTCAAAAATCTGTCTGTGAAGGAACACGGTTAACCATGTGGAGATTTTTGAGGCGCCTCAAAAATCTGTCTGTGAAGGAACACGGTTAACCATGTGGAGATTTTTGAGGCGCCTCAAAAATCTGTCTGTGAAGGAACACGGTTAACCATGTGGAGATTTTTGAGGCGCCTCAAAAATCTGTCTGTGAAGGAACACGGTTAACCATGTGGAGATTTTTGAGGCGCCTCAAAAATCTGTCTGTGAAGGAACACGGTTAACCATGTGGAGATTTTTGAGGCGCCTAAAAAATCTGTCTGTGAAGGAACACGGTTAACCATGTGGAGATTTTTGAGGCGCCTCAAAAATCTGTCTGTGAAGGAACACGGTTAACCATGTGGAGATTTTTGAGGCGCCTCAAAAATCTGTCTGTGAAGGAACACGGTTAACCATGTGGAGATTTTTGAGGCGCCTCAAAAATCTGTCTGTGAAGGAACACGGTTAACCATGTGGAGATTTTTGAGGCGCCTCAAAAATCTGTCTGTGAAGGAACACCGTTAACCATGTGGAGATTTTTGAGGCGCCTAAAAAATCTGTCTGTGAAGGAACACCGTTAACCATGTGGAGTGGAGAGGCGCTGTCGTCTGCGCGCGCCTGGCTCAACGTGAGGTGACGGTCTGGAGTTGGACATTGACGGCTGGCGTGAGGCGGCAGCCAGTGGCTAGATGCGATAGCACAAACAGTACTAGGCTGGGCTGCATAGATAGGCACTTTGTTGCTTGCCGGCCACTTGACCCCTACTTCTCCATGTGCTTTAGTCTGCGTGAGCACACTCAAACCACAGCTCGTCTCTCCCTCCCTCTCCCTCCCTCTCCTTCCCTCTCCCTCCCTCTCCCTCCCTCTCCCTCCCTCGCCTCCCTCCCTCGCCTCCCTCCCTCTATTCCCCCTCTCCCTCACTTGCAGGCGGCCTATCCCCCGTCGTTCACCTCATGGGCCGACAACCAGGAAGATGCTGATGCCTTCTACCGCTTTAGGGACCAGGTGATGGCAACAGAGACCAGGTGATGGCAACAGAGGCCAGGTGATGGCAACAGAGACCAGGTGATGGCAGCAGAGGCCAGATGATGGCAACAGAGGTCCGGTGATGGTAACAGAGGTCAGGTGATGGTAACAGAGGTCAGGTGATGGTAACAGAGGTCAGGTGATGGTAACAGAGGTCAGGTGATGGTAACAGAGGTCAGGTGATGGTAACAAAGGTCAGGTGATGGTAACAGAGGTCAGGTGATGGTAACAGAGGTCAGGTGATGGTAGCAGATCCAGAGGAGACTAGCAGAGGCTGGTTCATAAGAGCCAAGGGCAGGCAATACGGCCAATATTACGGGCTTGCAACAAAGATTGGCTCGAGCTCATCTTGAGCTATTGCAATATCGCCACTCTTGTCTGGTCCGGTGGATGTTAACTCACCTGCCATCCCACCTGGCCTCTGCTGTTTTCACCTGGCAGATAGCAGCAGATGGGCTGCACATGGCGTTTGGGCTGCTGCCAGTGGAGTATCTGGACCGTGTAGGGAGCTCCCTGCAGGTGGGTGGGTGCAAGCAACGCAGTCCAGGTTTCTGGGTTGGTGGCTGGTACCGAGTTGTGCATGAGTGGCATGTGTGGACAGTAACGGGCATCCCTGCAGGTGGGCATGTGTGCAGCTATCACTGCAGGTGGGCATGTGTGCAGCTATAACTGCAGGTGGGCATGTGTGCAGCTATCACTGCAGGTGGGCATGTGTGCAGCTATAACTGCAGGTGGGCATGTGTGCAGCTATCACTGCAGGTGGGTATGTGTGCAGCTATCACTGCAGGTGGGCATGTGTGCAGCTATCACTGCGCCTGCAGCTGCTGTGAGATTCGTGTGTGCGTGTGCGTGCATGTGGGCAACACTTGAAGCATCAGAGCTCCTAGCAGATAGCTGTGTTTGCTAGTTCCTAGTGCCGTGCATCTGCATGCATTCTTGCTGCAGAGAGTACATCTACAGTCGGAATGTATGCATGGAATGGCGAGCATACATGCGCAATGGATGCGTGTTGCGTCTCACACTGTCCGCTCCGTCGCATGCATCTATGGCCGCCGGCGCGTATCGGTGTTCTGAGACGTCTCAAAACTAAGGTCGAACCAGCAAGCTCACAGACGCATGTGCACATCTGCCATGGTCATGCCATGGTCACTCACGTGTATGGCTTCTCAGTAGTTTCCCATGTCACGCCACACCATCCAATGCCATCCAATGCCATCCAATGCCATCCAATGCCATCCTATGCCACCCCATGTCGTCCCGCCCCCCACCGCTCAGAGTGCGGGCACGTGGCAGGCAGCAGAGGCGTCTCTCTTCATGCTTCGGTCCGCCGCACAAGCAGGTGATGCTGCTTGCCGCCCAGGTGATGCTGCTTGCCGCCCAGGTGATGCTGCTATCCGGCCAGGTGATGGTGCTAGCCGCCCAGGTGATGCTGCTAGTCGCCCAGGTGATGCTGCTTGCCGTCCAGGTGATGCTGCTAGCCGCCCAGGTGATGCTGCTAGCCGCCCAGGTGATGGTGCTTGCCGCCCAGGTGATGGTGCTTGCCGCCCAGGTGATGCTGCTTGCCGCCCAGGTGATGCTGCTAGCCGGCCAGGTGATGCTGCTAGCCGGCCAGGTGATGCTGCTTGCCGCCCAGGTGATGGTGCTTGCCGCCCAGGTGATGCTGCTAGCCGCCCAGGTGATGCTGCTAGCCGGCCAGGTGATGCTGCTAGCCGCCCAGGTGATGGTGCTTGCCGCCCAGGTGATGGTGCTAGCCGCCCAGGTGATAGTGCTAGCCGCCCAGGTGATGGTGCTTGCCGCCCAGGTGATGGTGCTTGCCGCCCAGGTGATGCTGCTTGCCGCCCAGGTGATGCTGCTAGCCGGCCAGGTGATGGTGCTAGCCTCCCAGGTGATGCTGCTTGCCGCCCAGGTAATGCTGCTAGCCGGCCAGGTGATGGTGCTAGCCGCCCAGGTGATGCTGCTTGCCGCTCAGGTGATTCTGCTAGCCGCCCAGTGATGCTCATACTGATGCCGTTTGCACCACACATATGTCGACCTGCAGCGATGTGGCAACAGGAGAAATCGCGTGCTCCTTGTACCCACCCTGCAGTGAGGCTGACACACTCCAAACCTCAACCACCCAACTATTCCCCACCCCCCTCCCCCTTCCCCCTCTCCTCCCCCACTTTCTCCCCCTCCCCCCCCCCGCCAGTGAAGAAGCGCCTGCTCAACCTGGAGGCGTACGGCGAGAGGGAGCAGCGCATGGCGGCGGTGCTGGGGGGAGTGATGGCGCGCGTGAGCAGGGACGCGGAGACTGGGGGGTTCCTGGCCTCGCACCCCCTGCTGGTGGACACGTGTTGCCTTCTCATCGGCTCCTTCGCTGACTGGCTCAACCTGCAGCCCGACTGCCTGCTGGGAGTCATTGGCTACCTCCTTAAAGCCCTGCAGGTGCCTCCTTAAAGCCCTGGAGGGATTTTCGTTATGCATGTGCCATGAGCCATGAGCCATGCGACATGCGCCATGCGCCTCACTCCATGCATCCATCTCATCACTGCATGCATCCATCTCATCACTGCATGCAACTTCCTCTCCATCTCACTCACTTCTCCCCATTGACTAGTTTTCTTTCCCTCCCTCCCCTTCGCCCACTCCCTCTCCTCCCCCCCTCCCTCTCCTCGCCCACTCCCTCTCCGTCGCCCCGTGCACACGATTCGTGTTGCTGTCTCTTCTCCATCGAATCCCGCCCTCCTCTCCATGGCACTCCCCTCTGCCGTTTTATTCCACATGCTTGACGATCTGCTGCCCATCGGCTACCAGAGGCACTGCACACTGCATCAGAAGCCTTCACAGCGGTGTGTGCCCATTGTCCCACACTACTCCGCTCTCCCTCACTCCACTGCCTCATTTCCCCTCCCCCCTCCCCCCGCCTTCCCCCTCCCCTCTTCCATCTCCCCCCCACACCAGGTGCCAGAGGCAGTGCACAGTGCAGCGGACGCCTTCAGAGCAGTATGTGCCCGCTGTGCCTCGCGCCTTAACGCGCCCTCCCTCCTGCAGGGCCTCATGTCCGCCACCCTCTCCTCCCTCCCCGCCACCTCCCTCATCCCCTCCCGCCCCCGCGGCACCGCCCCCTTCCCCTCCTCCTCCTCCTCCCTCTCCTCCTGCTCCTTTTCCTCCTCCTCCTCCTCCTTCCCCTCCTCGCACTCCCACCCACACTCCGCCCACCCCACGTCCCCTCACTCGGTGGACCTGGAGATCCGGCAAGCGCTGATGGAGGGGCAAGCGCGGGTCATCGCCTCCCTCCCTCCCGCCACCGCCGCCCCCCTCGCTCTCCGCCTCACCACGCCACACATACATCTGGCGGCACAGCTGGCGCAGATGCAGACAAACGAGCCCAGTGGCTCAGGAGGAGGGGGCACAGGGCATGGACAGAGTAGTGAGGGTAACAGTGATAGGAGTAGCAGTGGTGGCGGTGGCGGTGGTGGGGGTGAGGGTGTGGGAGAGGCGCTGTCGACACAGCTGCTGCTGCTGGCTGCTGCTGTCCGTTTCCTTGAGTTTGACGATGCCTTGCGACGAATGCCCCCCTCGCAACAACAACAACAGCAGCAGCAGCAGGAGCAAGAAGTGAGGAACGGAGGGGCACAAACACCTCAACACCAGCAGCAACAGCAGCAGCAGCATCCGTGCATAGCAGTGATGGAAGCAGCAGCGCCTCTGGTCTCAGACCTCCTGGCCTCGCCTCGCTGGCGCGCCCAACCACCTGTCATCACCGCCCTCTCGCACCTCTTCCGCCACTCCCTGCTCTGCCTCAAGCACCCCTCTCCACCCATCCTGCCGTCCATCGCACCGCTGGTCACGGCATTCGAGGAGCACCAGCACCCGGCCGTGCTGGAGGTGCTGGCACTGGTGCTTGAACTGAGCGCTCATAACCCGTCTCTTGCCGCTGCCTCTGCTGGCGGCCGTGGGGATCTCTCTCTCTGCCACTCCGCCCTCCAAGCGTGCTCCATTAGTGCATTTTCCCTCATTCAGGTGAGATTCTGCAGTATTGTAGGAGAGTTTGGGTCGACTTAATGGCCAGCACTGATTTGAATAAGGCGTTCTCGTTTTCTTGTTTGAGTAAGCTCTATTTCGCCCTGTGCTGAGGGGCCCCACTCGTTCGAGTAAGCCCCCTCGTTGGAATAAGCCCCCTCCATTTTGAATAAGTCGCCTGGTTTCAATAAGCCTCCTGCGTTCTAGTGGCCCCTTTCATTCCTCGTTCTATTTATCATTCCCTTATGCCTCACAGATGGCTTCTCACCTCTACTCTTGCCCCTTGACCTCGTTCCCCCTCTCCTAACCTCACTATCTCACTATCTCATCAGCCCCTTACCCTGCACCCCCACCCACCCGCCCTTCCCTCAACCTCCTTCCGCTCTTCGTTTTGCACACTTCCCCCCCCCCCCCCTGCTACTTCCCAAACCCCCCTGTGGCTCCCGTTGTGCATTCCGCACCCATTCAGAGGGGATGGGACATCTCCCCCACTGGCCAGACATCGTATCAGCCCGATTGGATGTGGCCTTTCATTGCCCGGTCTTAATGTGACACCTGCTGCTGCAGTCCACCATCTCAGCCCTCAATTCTCTCCACTCTTTTCCATCCCTCGATGCCTCCCCTCCCGTCCAGAGGGGCCATCTCCCCCACCGGCCAGAGGTCCTCTCCGCGTTGTTCGACATGGCGTACCGCTACCTGCTCTTCGCCCCGCACCTGCTGCTGCAGTCGCCCTTCCTGGCCGCGCTGCTGGACGCCGCTGCGGCCACGGTGGCCAACGGGGAGCGGGAGTCGTCCAAGTCAGCGCTCACTCTGCTGTGCCTGCTGCTGTCCCCTGGCAAGAAGGCCCTTTCTTCCCACGCCTGGATCAGGTAGGATGACCCCATCCCCGAGGTGATGCTTGATTCGGCTCGGATCCCACAGTGGCAACTGGGGAGCAGAAATTGTCCAAATCAGCAGCGCTCACGCTGCTGTGCCTGCTGCTGTCGCCAGGAAGGCTCTTTTCTCCCACGCTTGGACCAGATAGCTCTCCTTTCTCACGCCTGGGGTGCCTTCTGGGGTGCCTTCTGGGGTGCCCTCTGGGGTGCCCTCTGGGGTGACTCAGCAGCCCTCTGCTTTGCGTGCTGCTGTTTCCGGGAGGAGCGACCAGCAGGTGCTGCCCTTTGTGGTGCAGCGGACGGATGGTGTGACCACTTCTGCTGACGCACGTGGCAACGTCGCACACACACACAGGAGGAGCTGGTCTTTATGAGTCGACTCAAAATTAACAATCTGGTCTTTATTGTGCTGGTTCTGTCTGGCAGATGGAGGAGCGAGCAGCAGCCGCTTCTGCCTTTACTGCCCTCTCGCAACCCTTGCCCCGTTCTGCCCCACATCCCACTCCCCTCCCTGCAGTTGCAGTGCCTGTCCCGGGCTTGCAACGAGTCTGAAGCACTAGGGCCAACCTGTGGTCTTCTTTCACCCGTAGCTATACCTCCTACCTGTTCCTCCCTCTCTTCTCTCCCCCCCCCCCTCCCCCTCCCCCCTCCCCCTTCCCCCCTTCCTCCTCTCTCCCCCAGTGCCCGTCCCGTGATAATCACCAGTCTGCAGCACCAAGGGCAACCCGTGGTCTCCTCCCTCCTCCTAGCAGCAGCAGGGAAGGCCCCCCGCGACCTCCTCCGACCCATCGCCACCGCTCTCCACCATTTGATCCTCATCCCTGACCTGCACCCGCATCTCCCCAACTGGCTGGTTACCGCGTTACGCTCGCCGGACTTCCAGAAGGGAGTTCCGGAGGCAGTGGGGGAGGGCGAGTTGCAGCTGTTCTGTGAGTTGCTGCTGCGACAGCCGTCGCTGCCGCGGCCGAGGTTTGAAGCCCTGGTGGTGGATTTTGCCGCCATCTGTAGGTCAGAGGGGACTGTGGACGCTCTGCTAGGATACCAGATGTAATGCGTTTGTTTGTTGCAGAAGTAACCAATTAGTGAGCTTTGCTATGTTCCAGTTGTTTTGTTGGTGTGTTTGGTGGTGTATTTATTTCAGCGCTGCTTGTGTCGTCTGTGGCTCAAGTAGTGGGACTAAGCACCACATCCTAGCATCCTTCCATTGGGAACAACCGTATCTTCCGGTTGTTCCGGAGGGCTCAGCTCATTCGCAGCACTGCATGCACAATTCAATCACAAGCTCACAACTAGGGTCAGAGCAGCAGCCACACCTACAAAAACTAGCTACAATAAGAATCTGCGCGTTTGGTTGAGTACCAGTTCCTGTATCTGGTATGTGCTGATTGAGACACTAGCATAGCATGTGTCTGCGTCTGCACCGCAACTGCTACATCCATACCCTCTCTTGCACAGCCTGGCACGTGGCCGATATCTCCGCCGCAACCCACAACTGGAGTCGACTCAGATGACAGCTGTAAACCATCACTGCCATGCTATGGACACAAGTAGAAACACAGTGAAGCACCGCACTGTGCTAGTAGGGTGGTAAGTAACATCCACATCCATTGTGCTTGCAGCTGCAGCCCGACACGAATCATCCCAGGGCAACTTACATCCAAGCTTCTGCCAGCCTCCTTACTCCACCCATCCGGCTCATACGGATCAGAACCAGCCTCCAGCGCAGCTGCAACATTCCTCCCGCACACTCCATGTGACTGTAGAGTTGGCGGCCCTTGGCTCAGCCCCCGTAGGACCAGCAGGTTGGCTGGCCTTGACTCTACCCTCCAGTGACTATCTCCTGTTCCATTGACCAGGCGGCCCTTGAAATGCCTCATCTATCCCCCTCCTCTTCGTTTGCACAACCTGCTCCCTGCTCCCTGCGCCCTGCCACCTGCCACCTGCCACCTGCCACCTGCCACCTACCACCTACCACCTGCCACCGGCTACCTGCTCCCTGCACCTGTTCCCCGCTCCCTGCTTCATGCTCTCCATGCTTCCTGCATATAAACTTGATGATACTATGCCATCGGAAATTTGATACAGCATCGGTGGAACAATAAGCCACAGAACATCTGGGTAGAGAGAGATGAACCATGGACAACTGCATACCCCTTACACATCGGCGTCTATGGATGGACTGGTGTGGTGGGGATGGATGGGTGATGGATGGATGGACGGATGGATGGACGGGCGGACTGGCGGGCGGGCGGATGGGCGGGCAGGCGGGCGGGCGGGCAGGCGGACGGACGGACGGATGGAGGGATGGATGGATGGATGGATGGATGGATGGATGGATGGATGGATGGATGGATGGATGGATGGATGGATGGATGGATGGATGGATGGATGGATGGATGGATGGATGGATGGATGGATGGATGGATGGATGGATGGATGGATGGATGGATGGATGGATGGATGGATGGATGGATGGATGGATGGATGGATGGATGGATGGATGGATGGATGGATGGATGGATGGATGGATGGATGGATGGATGGATGGATGGACAGACGGACAGACGAACGGACCGATGGATGATGGAAGGACTAATAGGAAACAAAAGACAGAGAGGAGGGAAGGGGGAAGGAGTGTCAGTTCATACACTCACTCACCCGGGCTACTTGTTCATGAACAGGTAAAATCAATAGAGAGTTTTCGAATGAGAGTGATGGTGGCGGCGAAGGGGAGGGGAGGGGAGGGGAGGGCTAAAGGTGAGGGAGGAAAGTGTAAGAGAATTCTTATGCAGTTAGCAGCTTCAGATAAGACAGAACTCTCTAGAGACAGCTGCATGGAAAATCAGACCCACCATATTCTCAAGCATGGCAAGAGAAGGCCAAAACTCACTACTTTTCAATAAAACCACAGGAGAACGACCCGATCTGATCAGTATCCCATGGCCAATCTTCAATCAAGGTAGCGTGGCGGATGGATTATGCAGGATAGAGAGCAGAGGACTACCTCTGCTCAAACAAATGTCCCTGGACGATTTCAACTAGATAGATTAGTTCTATACACGAATATGTACATTGTTCACTACACATAAGCTATCATTCACCTCCACCTAGATTTCTGAGACACTTGTTTCTGCGAGGCTGCTTTTGCAGCCTGGCTCACTTGCCCCCTTCTCCCCCCTGTTGTTCCCTGCAACCCCTTCTGCGATTCCCGCCTCAGAGGTGATGTAACAGCAGCAGAAGCACCAACACTGGCAGTGGCAGATGATGCAGCATACTTCACTGTTGGCTTGACAACCGCAGGCTTCACTGTTGGTTTGCAGGCTGCCGGCTTCGCAGCTGGCTTGCAAGCTGCTGGCTTTACCACTGGCTTCGCTGCTGCCTTGACTGCGGGACTTGCTGCAGCCTTGACTGCGGATTTCGCTGCAGCCTTGACTGCGGGTTTCCCTGCAGCCTTGACAGCGGAATTCGCTGCAGCCTTTACTGCGGCTTTCCCTGCAGCCTTGACTGCGGGTTTCGCTGCTGGCTTGACCACTGGCTTCGCTGCTGCCTTTGCTGCAGGTTTCACAACTGGTCGTACAGTCGACTTGCACGCAGTGGACCTCATCGCTGCTGATGTCTTGGTCTCCATTTGGCGTGAAACAGCAGCAGCAGCAGGCATAGAAGTCGTAACTGCAGCAGCAACAGCGTCAGCAGCAGCAGTAGCAGCAGCACCAACAGCCTCAGCAGCAGCAGAAGCAGCAGCACCGATCGCGTCAGCAGCAGCCGTAACAGCAGAAGCAACAGCATTCATAGCGACAGCAGCAGCAGCGGTGACAGCAGCAGGTCTCAAGGGGGAGAAGCCCAGGCGAGCTCCAACGCCTCGTTCCCGGCGCTTCTTCCCAGCCTCAGCGAAACGACCGACCTTAAGCGCCACTTCAGCCGAGCTCATGGGCTGGCATGTCGCTATCCACGACTGTTCACCCTCACTGCGTCCTGCCAGACTCGTAACCGATTCACCTCTCAAATACGCCTCATCCTCCTCAGTCCACTCCGTGATGAACTCAGCCGAGTTCACCACACCACGTTCTGCCAGCCACTCGCTTACACTCCAGGCATTGCTGCTCTTTACCGAACCACTTGTTAAGTATTCCTCATCCTCATTTGTCCACTCCGAGATAAACTCTGACGTGCTCACTGTAATTCCAGCCAGGAGCAGCAACTCCTCGCTGGGACTCAGCGTAGTACGTCGCATCTTGGCTGAAACTGCTCTCAGCTCTGTCTCATCAGCAGCAGTCCATTCCGTTATAAACTCTGACGTGCTTACTGTAATTCCAGCCAGGAGCAGCAACTCCTCACTGGGACTCAACGTAGCACGTCGCGTGTTGGCTGAAGCTGCTCTCAGCTCTGCCTCATCAGCAGCAGTCCAATCACAAAGCCATTCGAAAGGAGTCTGGTTCACTGCAGAGCAGTCGAACCAGAAGGGTACTTGCCAGAGGTATTTCGCTGCCTTGCCAAGAAACGTGGCAGCAGCCAGAGCAGCCACGAGAGCGGTCTCAGGGTTGGCCGAGGCCATTAGAGCAGTTGGGGGGGCTCAGGCACAAGGAGCAAAGATCGAGGGCAGTGTGCTTGCAAGAGGGTGTGATTAAGAAGATGCTCAACTCAAAAGCTGTGACTGAAGAGAAATGGCCGTCGGAGTGCCATTTCTACTGACAGCCAGCGAGGGGAACTCCAGTTCACGAAGGGAGGGACCTTCGCGAACGTTGCTTCACCACCGTTCGTTTGTCGCGCTGCCAGGCAAACGCGAAGCGGCCGGTGTGTCGCTCAAATGTCGGGACCCAGCGTGGTTTCCAGCCAGCGCACGCGCTGACGAAGATCGGACGGTTATAAACTGTCTAGGGTCCTTCTAGAAGTGCATCTGTGGCTGCGATTTGTCAACGAAGGGAACCTCCGCCAGCACATTCACGTTGGGTGATGTAACAATACATGGCTGAGTTACAAATCGGACGGTTCAAAACACTCCGTGTTCTTCGAGACTTCATCGACGGTTCCGATTGGCACCGACATTAATAGCGCATGCATGTGAACGGAACCAGCGTGACGTGGCATGAGTGGTGGGTCCATACCTGGTACGTGTTCTCGCACGTGAATCCATTTTCGCCACGTCACGGATAACCAGGCTGTGCGGTGGACAGAGCACGCCTGAAACTGTGTGGCTATCCTCAAATCCGTAAGCAAGGTCTAGGGCGGCGGATAAAAGGCGCGAATGCTGATCACGTGAGACCGTGCAAAGTGCGGTGGACAAAACACGCTAGATAATCCAGTGGCAACTCTAATATCTAGTCAGTAAGGGCGGGTTGCAGCGTGCTTGCAGGCGGCCAGTGAGGGAAGTCTGGGCGGTTTACTGCAGAGAAGCGAGACTGGTTGTGGGAGGGAAGGGAATGCTTGGGAGCTGAGATCGGCTGCTAGAACAGAATTATGGCGAGATGAGATCAGGTTGGTGGTGAACGAAACCCTAAATGGAATACTCAGTAGGACGCACCCTTTACTGCTAAAGAAACATGCTGACAGATATTTCCCTAAGATCTTTAGTGTGTTGAAGTTTCACTTTTCTGCTATGTTCTCGTTGTTTCAACTTGCAACGACCAACGAACAGCTTTTGTGGAACTAGGACACTGCTTAGGTGTGCTATACAAAAATGGATCCGACAAGAGGTACTGTACTTGTGAACTGAACACTTGTCAATAATGGAATGAATTATATTATCGATGTACATTGATCCACACCTTAGGACAATATGCAGTATTTCAGTTTCCATGCTATACACAAGGACCATGTTTCTGTTGTGATGACTGGTGCATGGGGAGTCTAAAGCATCTTCCTCCACTGTCTCGGTCACATGGTTTGAATCAATGATGAATGGAAGATCAATGGATGGTGAATGGATTATGAAGGAATGGTGAATGGATGATGAATGGATGATGATTGGACGAACGGACGATGAACGGGTGATGAACCGACGATGAACTGCTGATGAATGAATGAGTAAACGGGTTTTGTGTGGATGCTACAGAAAGTACGAGAGATGCATGGATGTTGTATGGATGATGACGCATAGCCTGCAAGTCGGACAACCCATGGTGATGAAAGGATGGGATATTGCAGAGGGTGATGGTCCAACATTGTCTTTGTCCAAATGCGCACGGGATATTGCACAGGCATGGTCCAACCGTGTGTTGCACAGGAGCAGCCCGTAGCCCTCAAGGAAGGGATCAGCCGCATGACCAGTGAGTACGCATATGCATGCATAAAAGCTGGAAAAACATATGCAGGATGACACACCAGATGGCTATGGGAACGCATCCACGAGCAATGGCAACAGAAATTGCATGATATATGAGGAAATTTCAGACGCATGAGGGATAGGAAGAGGCCAAACGGTTGGAAATTGTGAGAATGTCAGATTCAAGGGAAAAGGGAAAAGGACTGATGAAGTTGAGAAGGGAAATGCTCAGCTGAATGGGGGATGGGAAAAGGTCAGCTGCATGCGAAATAATATGAACAAGAAATGCGAAAATATAAGATGCATAGGAATTGAGAAAGATGCCAGATGCTTAGGAAACGAAAGGCTACATAAGAATATAGATAGAAAATGCCAAATGCACGGAAAATGGGAAAATGTCAGATGCATAGGGGTACTGGCAAGGGTCAGACAAATCAAACGACGTCCCACCCACCCATCACCCTGTGCCATCTCAACCATCACCCTGTGCCATCCCACACATCACCCTGTGCCATCTCACCCATCACCCTGTGCCATCCCACCCATCATCACATCTCATCCCACCCATCGATGACAGTTCGGATAAGCGATACAAGAATGGGAAATAAGAAAAATCAAAGGCATGGGAGAAGGGAAAAGTTCAGTTGCACGTGGAATGGGAAAATGTCTGATGCACGGGAAATGGGAAAAGGTAAGATGCATAGGAAATGGGAAAATGTCAGATGCATCAGAAAGGGGTTACTGAAAAGGGTCAGACAAAATTGATAGATGACGAATAGATGATGATGGCTGATTGATGAATGGGCGGGTAAACAGTGCTGATGTGGATAATGCAGGATGTGTGAGTGATGCATCAATATTGAATCGCCTCATCCCACACATCACCACCTTTCATCCCACCCACCCACCATCAATGGGAGTTCAGGTCAGAGTGAGGCCAGAAGCATGGGAGATAAGACAAGGTCAGAAGCATGGGAGATGGAAAAGTTCAATTGTACACAGGATTGAAAAATGTCTGATGCACGGGAAATGGGGAAAAGGTCAGAAGCATGGAAGATGGGAAACTGTCAGATGTGTTGGAGCTGGGATATTAGAGCCCATCACTTAAGGTCCTCAGCACTCTCGAATGACAGCTGCATCAGGAATTCAGGACCACACACCTCTCAAACAAGCAACACAACGCCACATCAGAAATGCATATGAAGCCAGCCTTGCTGTATTCTACAGCCTTTATTCAATGCAAGGCGTGCCGCATCCCACCCATCACCCTGTGCCATCCCACCCATCACTCTGTGCCATCTCACCCATCACCCATCACCCCATCTCATGCCACCCATCATCCCACCCATGACCCCATGTCATCCCACCCATCACCCCATGTCATGCCACCCATCACCCCATGTCATCCCACCCATCACTCATCACCCCATGTCATCCCAATCATCAGTGGATAGGTGTCGAATAGAGGAAGGCTTATTGATGGATGGGCAGGTAACCGGGTCTGATGTGGATAATGCCGGATGTGTGAGTGATGCATCGGCGTTGAATCGTCTCATACCACACACACATCGCCCCATCTCATCCTAACCACACATCGATGGGAGTTCAGATCAGAGATACAAGAATGGGAAAAGGCCAGAAGCATGGGAAATGGGACAAGGTCAGATGCACGGGAAATGGGGAAAGGTCAGATGAATAGGAAATGGGAAAATGTCGGATGCGTGGGAAATGGGAAATTACAGCCCATCACTTAAGGTCCTCAGCACTCTCGAATGACAGCTGGTTAAGGAATTAACGCACCTGTCAAACAAGCTTCAGAACGCCACATCATAAATGCATATGAAGACAGCAATTTCTGTATTCTACAGCCTTTATTCAACTCAGGGAGTGAGTGTGGCTGTACGCCTGGATGCAGCAAAACCAGCATTGTTCCAACCAGTTTTGAATTCAAAATTTCGAGGAAAATATATGCTATACAGGATTATGTACAGAATTCACTACAAATCGAAGTACCTATTTAGGTACCTTTCACATCCACCTAGATTTCTGAGACACTTGTTTCTGCGAGGCTACTGCCTGGCTTATTTCCCCCTTCTCCCCCCTGTTGTTCCCTGCAACCCATTCTGCGATGGCCGCCTCAGAGGTGATGTAACAGCAGGAGAAGCACCAACGCTGGCAGTGGCAGGAGTAGCAGCGGATTTCGCTGCTGGCTTGCAAACTGCAGGCTTGACCGCTGGCTTGCAAACTGCAGGCTTGGCCGCTGGCTTGCAAGCTGCAGGCTTGACCGCTGGCTTGCAAGCTGCAGGCTTGGCCGCTGGCTTGCAAGCTGCAGGCTTGACCACTGGCTTGCACGCTGCAGGCTTAGCCGCTGGCTTGCACGCTGCAGGCTTGACCGCTGGCTTGCAAGCTGCAGGCTTGACCGCTGGCTTGCAAGCTGCAGGCTTAGCCGCTGGCTTGCAAGCTGCAGGCTTGACCGCTGGCTTGCACGCTGCAGGCTTGACCGCTGGCTTGCACGCTGCAGGCTTGGCCGCTGACCTGCACGCTGCAGCCTTGACTGCTGGCTTGCAAGCTGCAGACTTGACTGCTGGCTTGCACGCTGCAGGCTTGACTGCTGGCTTGCAAGCTGCAGGCTTGACTGCCCGCTTGCACGGCGAGGATTTCGTTGCTGATGCTGCTGGTGATGCAGTAGCAGGAGTAGGAGCAGTAGCAATAGCAGCCACAACGCCAACAGCACCAGGAACTGTTCCCATGGCGTCTGCGGCAGCAGCAGCAGCGGTGTCAGCAGCAGCACTCACGGCGCCAGCAGCAGCAGCAGCAGCAACGCTCACAATGTTGGCCGCAGCACTCATTACAGCAACAGCAACATCCATAGCAGCAGGTCTCAGACGAGAGAAGCCAAGATGAGATCGAAGACCGTGCTTTTGCCTGTCGCTCCTGACAGACGTCTGCGTCAAATACGCCTCATCAGCGGACGTCCACTCCGTGACGAACTCATCAGGGTTCACAGGAGTGCTTTCGGCAAGCCACTCGTCGGAATCAGCAGATGCACGAGCTCGGATCTGGTCAGTTCTTAGACAAGCGTCATCCTCTGCCGTCCACTCGGAAATGAACTCAGCAGGATTCACAAGAGTCTTTTCCGTCAGCCACTCGGAAGATTCGGCAGAGATACGAGCTTTGGATGCGTCACTCCTTAAGAATGCCGCATCCTCCTCCGTCCACTCAGAAATGAACTCGGCTTGGCTCACCGTGCTGTATCCTGCCAGCAGCAGCGGCAGCAGCTGAGTCGAGCGTCTCTTAGCTGAGCCATTTCTGAGCTCGGCTTCATCAGCCGCAGTAAAGTCCATCAGCCATTCAAATGGGGTTGAGTTTGCAGGAGAGCAGAGTAACCAGCTGGGAATATCCCAGATGTACCTTGCTGCGTCTCCAAAACATGTGGCAGCAGCAAGAGCCACTGCCACAGCGGATTCCGGGTGTAAGAATGCCATCGGATGCGAGGTTTAGGAGCTGGAACGATCCAGCAGAGAGAGCGTGGAGGAAGTTCTAGTGGGGTTTCACAGGCACTACAGCACGAGGAGTGGACGATCGGCGACGAGGGAGTGATTCAACTAGAGCTGAAATAATCGAATGTGATTGAAGACGAAATGGCTGTCAGCTGGCCATTTGTACTGTCAGGCAGAGGGAACACCACCGTAGAGCGTTGCTTCCCCTCCGCTCGTAGGCCGCACAGCCAGGCCAACGCCGTCTAGGATTGCGTGGCTCAAGATTTAGGACCACACCAGAGGCTGCGATTGCCGCTGGCAAGGCTTTTTGCCAGCGAACCGACAAGGTGCTTACGTAGAGCTAGATCGGACGGTCGTCGGAGCTCCACGCTCCTTCTAGAACGTCAGCAGTGGTTACGATTGACCCACCGAGGCTTCCCCCTGCCAGCGCATTCACGTGGACGACGCGAAATGAGGTGGCAAGGGAAGCAATCGAACGGTTCAAGCCACGCGACGTGTTCTGGAACCTTATCCACCGCTACGTTTCGCACCGACAATGACAGCGCACGCTGGTGCAGCTTGCTGACGTCGATGCCTTGATGATTTCGACCACAGGCAACACATTCGACGTGGATCTACTCACCTGATGCTTGGATTGGCCATGTCTGACGTGTACTCGTCGCACGTGACGCACATGAAGCCTATCGCCACATGGAGACTGGCGTGCTTCACGGTGCCCTGTGCGCTGGAGAGAAATTCTAGATAATCATGTCCGTTCAATTCTTGAGTGCCTCATCACCTCGGCGAAGGATCCGCAGAACCCGCATTGATTCGGTCCCTGAAGCTGCGAACTCTTCCGTGTCCCGACGTAAAAAGTAACCCGTGCAGCTTGCCGCCCTACGTGGATTGTAACCAGTCACGATTTGACGCCCCGTGCGATGGGCATGAAATGTAGAGATTGCTGCAGCTACGTATCTCTTTCTTCGTGTCGTAAGGCCAGCTGGGCGAAATAGATGGGCGGTCAGTGAGGGAAGACGGGGGGCGGCTGACTTCACGGGAGGCTAAATAGATCCGTTGTAGGGGGGGAGGTGGCAGCTAATTTATGAGATCCAGCGGGTGATGCACGAAGCTCTGGGCAGCATACTCGGCAAGACGCAGCAGCGATTCAGATGACAAGAATGAACTAATTCTGCAACGGATACGGTACGGAACATGTTAATCACAAATATGAGCTATGCTTTGTGTTGCTATCCTAATTGCAATGTTTCTACATACTCGCACTTTGGAGGGCAACGGTTGACGATTTTGGTACTAATTGAAGATGCTTTTCGCATCACATCCTCCAACACCTTCAACAAAGCCTTTAGAACACTTCTTAGTCAATCCCTGTGTTCTCATCCTTGCGATAGTGCTACCTCCTCCCTGCAAACACTTTTCCTGGCCTGGGCGTTCAGTTCCCACCCATGTAGTTTAGTTCCAAATGAACTTGTAAAGCCCATCAACAATAATTTCAGAGCCATTCACAGTTGTGCTCATTTTTCCTCATTCTCCATTCACTTCCCCCCACTCCTCTTGGCCTGGATGCCCATCGTCCCCAGCAACTCCACCACTCGGTCTGCCACGTCACCCTGCCACCCACACAGGCCATGCGACAAAGAGGGGGAAACAATGGGAAACAATTCACACGAGATAACTAAGTGTTGCATCAGCTCACCACTCGCTCCTCCGCATCTCCCTGCCAGCCACGGGCCATGGGATGAAGAGGGGGATACCGGTTTGTGAGATAGTGGGACTTGCTTTGGTGACATCGTAACATGCTTTTAGCATCGCTCCATTACAGCAGCTCCCAACACTTCCAACGCCACGTTACCCTGCCACGGAGACATGAGATGAAGAGGTGGAAGGTTGGTCCACAAAATATAAGTCAGGGTGGAAGGTTGGTGCTCTCTTGAACATCCTTCCCTCTACAACTCTCCACCCCTCATTGTTCCCTCTCCATGCAACACTCTTCACATTCTCTCTACCCCCCACTCAGTCATTCCCGCGCACTCACTCACCCACTCAGTCCCTCACTCACCTCTCACTCATCTGTAACGCAATACACCCATCCTTCACAGCCTCGCCACTCCGTCCACTCTTTCCGTACTCTCTCTCACTGTTTCCACGCGCATTCATCCGCTCCCTCCACTCCCTCCACTCCCTCCACTCCCTCCACTCCCTCCACTCCCTCACTCACTTCCTTTCTCACCTGCAGTTCCAGGCATCCGTCCTTTACGGCCCCGCCACTCCCGAGCGCCGTTTTCAGCTTCTTCAACAGCGCTGCCACCTCAGCATCGCCACCAGCCAATCGCAGCCCGTCCACCACCGTCACCGTTTTCCCGCCACGTCCGCGCCGCGTCGCCTGCACCGTTACCCCGCCGCCCTTTGCCGAAGCCGCGCCCTTCCCTCCTTGTTGGCCCCCGTCTTTCCCTGCAGGTGCGCTTCTGCTCGGCGCGCTTCCTCTCTTACCGCCTCCGCCACCCGCGGTTCGTGGGTCTCCGCCTGTTCGCCCGCTAGAATCACTCCTGCGAATAATCACAAAATCCTCGGGGTTTTCTCTGCTCCGCGCAGCGTCGATATCTGAACCGTTATCATCTCGGCCGTACAGTGGTTCGGCTGCATTGCTGCCCAACGGAAAGCTCTGCTTTAGATTGGCGAAAGGGTTGCCGCCTTGCGACGTTGGCGAACTCTGAGACGAACGACCGGCGAATGCGGTAACCACAAGGCAACGCGACGACGGGCTAGCGGGGGACAAACCGATCGTCGGCGAAATTACTGGACGGAGGACGGAAAGCTCTCCGCATCCCCCGCCGCAAGTGACGGGAGAAGCCGCGAAGGCGGAGGCTAGTGAAACCGAAGCCATGGAGATGAATCAAGTAATCAAGTGCCTATAGAGACAGAAGGTTTAGTGGAGCAATTGTACGCGATAGTGGACAAACTTATTTTTGCCTACTATTTCGTAAAGTTTTTGCATTGCAACAAAATATTCACGCGCGCAACTGTAGACTTTCAGCAATTGATGTGCTTGAACACAGCCGGGTAAATTCGCCCTCCCGTCCACGTCTTGTCGCACTCCATCCACGTCCTCCTCTGCTTTGATCACCAACCATTGCATCTCTCATCGCTGACAGGACGCTGCTGCCAGCAAGAATTGCCACGTCACAGAGAGCACGTGGACCTCGGATGCTCCAGAGAGCTCAAATGGCTTGACTTGACTCTAACGAGGGGTGACGCACGACGAAGCCCTCGTGTTGCAGAAGCAGGCGGAGCAGCTTCGCCCGCTTTCGTCACCACCACAGAAAATAATCATATAGCGATACACCGTGCTGTAACGTACTAAAACAAAGGTACACCCTCTCCACCGTACACGACCGCAAGCTGCCATTACACTGGTTGTGGTGCCTGGCTCTTGGCTGGTACAGCCAGAATCTTTCTGTTGGATGGGCTATGCTTTACAGTAATCCCTTCCTATCTACCTCCTTCCAGCGACCGGTTACTCTTTCATTCTCCCTCAAGTCACCCATCTCCCGCTCAGCCTAGTCCGTCGTGTCCATAAGCGTTTACGGCGTCAGAGCCGCCGGTGGTCGAAGGGCTGAGCTCCATGGACACGCTGCGCGTTTCCACCGCGACCGCACTCCCATCCCTAGTGCGGACCCCGCTAAGAGCACCTTCGCTAGTGTCGCCGACTCTCGGCACAGTTCCCGGCCTTCCCCCGCGCCGCTGCGTCTCTGCCGCCATCCACCAATCAGACAGCAGCAGAGCGCCTTTCCACGAAGCTTCCGCGCTGCCGCAGCACCATGCCTCGTCCCCGCTCTCCCTCCCCCTCCCCCCTCGCAGCATCTGCCACGCGTCGAAAAGACCAATCACCAGACGACACGTGGCGACGAAAGACGCGGTGGAGGGAGGCGCACCAGAGCCCAAGGAGCAAGGCGCCAACGCCAGCGGCGGCGGCGGCGGCGGGAGCGGGGAGGAGAGTGACGAGGATGAGGAGGTGGCGACGTTGGTGCGAGGGATGACTTTCGCGCAGCTCTGCGACGACTTCCAGTGCGTGAGCAGCCCGGCCGTCGAGCGAACGGCGAAACGGTTGGCGAAAGACATTCACGACATGCGCGAAGACACGAGGACGCTGTCATGTTTCGCCAACGACTCGAAATACTCTGTAAGGCGATTCGAGGCGTCTCAAATCAAGGGTCAAGGTGGCACGTTAGAAATGGTACACGTGTCTCACGCCGAGATGAAGGGGGGGGGGGGGAGGGGGTGGGGGGGAAGGGTGGGCGGCCAGCATATCAATACAATTTCTTGAAAAAACTTTTTAAACGACCCCAATGTTCACCGATTACGAAAATTTCGGGATAAACATGTTGTCAAAGATTGCAACATTTTCGGGGTAGGTTAGCAACGCCGTTTCTCCTGGTTTTGATATTCCGTCAAATATTACTTCCTCGCCCCCTCTTCCCCCTCCCCGCGGCCACGTGTTCGATTCCTGAACCCCCTGCCCGCCTTGTCTGTTCCCATCTTTGCTCCCTCAGGATTCGATCCGCTCCTTCACAGGCCGAGACAAATATCGCCGCCTTTCGTGGATCCGCAGCGCGCTCCAGAACCCCTCCGTGGTGAGCAGTGGCCCCTGAGCCGACTCGAAATCCCCCCCCCTGGTGCGCGGCAGCAGGCTCTGTAGCAGCGCGCTTCGTAACTTCGTAGAGCAGTCTATTGCGTCTTTCACGCTGATGGTGCGCTGCCGATGTGGTGAGGCGACCCGGTTTTCACTACCTTGTTTATTTGCACGGGAATAGCAGCCAGGTCAGCAACACTTGTCGTGGGATTCGACGTCCAGCTCTGGTTGGTAGCATTAGTTAGGATTCGTAATGACTTTTGAGTCGACTCAAACGTCGGTTCGTAACGGGTTAGCTAAGTTAAACAGGTTACAGCGCGCGCAGCGGTTGCGGCAACTGAGCTTTGTACTGCCCGTCATCCCGCTTCTTCTCCCCTCGCCTTCGTCCCTCCGTCGTCGTCTTTATTTTCGTTATTCTCTCCTTCGTGATCCCCCGTTTTACTCACACGCCTTCGATTTCAGCACATGCTGGGCATGGCGATGGAATCCACGAGCGTCCTCGAGATCACCTGGCAGCTGCGCGGCTACCTCACCGTCCCAGGCGGGCTGCTTGACGCGCGAGTGACGTCGACGTTCACGCTCAACCAGATCAGCGGCCAGGTCACCGACCACCGCGACCAATGGGACGTCGCCAGCTCAGCGCTGCCCATCCAGCTGGCGTTCTGGGCGTCGCGGCTCGCGTGGGCGACGTCAGAGGCGATTAAAGACGTGACGGAGAAGTCGGAGGAGGGCGGGAAGAGCGGGGGCCGCGACTCGGGGTATATTTATCCGCACCCGTCTGGCGACCCTAGAAAAGTGCGTGAGGGGGTGTGCGTGTGGTGGGAAAGGGTGGGGTTGTAGGGGCTTTGGAACGGAGGGTTGAAATGCGCGCGAGTGAGGGGGGAAGCTGTGAGACGAGGAGGGATGCGGGAAGTGGGATGAAACCTTCAACACCACACACTCTAGTCCTTCTCACTTCTCCAGACAGTGAGCTGAGAGAATGACAACCGCACAAGCATCCAGCCAGCAGCACCCTGAATTCCCCGTCGTCTGTCACCCCTCCTCCCTCCCGCCTCCCCTGCTCATCGTCCTACCATCTCTCTGCCACCGTGCTTCGCGCCCTCAATCCCCTAGTATTCTTCGCACCATCTCCACCACCCACATCGTCCCATCACCCAGATAATTCCATCAGCCACGTCGTTCCCTCCCCACCATCTTGACCATCCAATCATCCCTATTATCCCAATCAACCGTTTCTCACCACTCTCCATGATTGCACTGCAGCTCATCTAGCAGGGCGACCGTAACAGGGGCCGTTACCAGGCAGCCTTCATATTGTATCCACTCTTGCCATCCCACCATCCACCCCACCATCCACCCCACCATCCACCCCACCATCCACCCCACCATCCACCCCACCATCCACCCCACCCATGGCCCTCAGTGCTGTTCGTCCAGCAGGGCGACCCCAGGGGGACCATCTACCATGCACCCTTCATGTTGCACCCTTCATGTTGCACCCTTCATGTTGCACCCTTCATGTTGGACCCTTCATGTTGCACCCATTCCCGCCATCCTATCCGCCCTCCCACATCCACCACATCATGTCTAGTTTTGAGGCGCCTCAAAGCCACCCTCCCGCATCCACCGCATGATGTGCAGCTGGTCCAGGCAGCCTTGTTCATCCAGAATTTCCTCATTGTCCCCCCCACCCCACCCCACCCCACCCCACCCCATCCCACCACTCCCACCAACCCCTATCACCCCACCGCTCCCCCCACCCCCATTAATACCGCAGTTCGTGCAGCAGGGCGACCCGAACAAGGACCTGTACCAGGCAGCCTTCTTCATCGCGCTGATGTACCTCGTGGTGCGCGCCGTGCAGCTCGCCATCTAAAGGACAGCACAGCCGTGCAGCCTGTCATCTGCAGGACAGCAGAGAGCCGCCTTGCAGCCCGTCGCCCAACGCAAAATGCGCAACGTGTAGTTTTGTCCAAGAGAAAGAGCGGTGCAGCTGGTTTCAATTCAAGTGCACTGTGGGTCTGCTTCTGCATGTCGTTTTCTGATGCGCCACCGACAAGTGTGTCCTGTGGTTTGGCTTCTCTATAAGACTGCCAGGATTGCAAGCACATACCTGTGGAGACCAGGCTCTCTGTCTCGGTGCGTGTGTGCATGAGTGTACATTCTTGACTCGGTAGTTCTTCCTGGATTTCGTTGACTAGCTTGTGAGTCTTGAGTTTTGCTAGTGTGAGTGACCTGCCCAATTGTGAAATATGTAATCCTTTCTTGGTGTGAAATTAAATCCCTGCACTGGATGGGTGGTTGCACCTTGTCCCTGTCCACCAAAGAATACCAGGTGACAGCCTGTGGTAATCCTGTCACGTCAGCCTTGCTGGAGAACAATAATGAAGAAACCAAGAGATCAGACACTATACACTGTGTGCACTGAACGTCCCCCATACTGTGCCTTTCTTGGGGACAATCCCTCACATGTAGCCTAGCCTCATGCCATGGTGTCATCCCTTCCCTTCTTGGCCATCCGTGCATAGGTCGCCTCTTGAAAGTTCTCGCTCACATACACCTCCACAAACCCGTTCCTCGCCAGCGCCCTCAAGCACGCGCCCTTCCTCGCTTTGGCATCCGTGACCATGCGATCATGAAACTCAATCAGAATCTGCCCAAACGGCAGCGGCGACCGCATGCGCAGCCACGCGTCGCACACGTCGAACTCCACGCCCTCCACGTCCATCTTGAGCACGTCCACGAATCCGTGCCCGTTGCCGCACATGAACGTGGGGAGTCGCAGCACGGGTGCCGGCATGCCCTGGGCCTCGAAGCGCCCGGAGAGCTTCTCGGGCTTGACGGCCGTCATGGACTGGACTCGGGGGTTCTTGGAGTGGAAGAACGTCACTATGCCGTCCATGCCCGCCAGACCGAGCTGCCGGAATTGGAAGGCCGAGGGCTGGTCGCGGTTGTGGTGGTCCTTGAACATGGCTTGCACGCGCTCTGGGGGGACGGTTGGGTCGAAGCCGAAGACCTGGAGGGAGAGGGAGCGACAGAGGGGAGAAAGGGGAACAAAAAGGCAGGTGTGGGTTGAAGGAGAGATGAGTGAGTGACAGGCCACCACTACTCGCCGTTGTGGTCTACATCAATGCGCACACTAGAGGTGATTTTTGAGGGGGGGGAAGGGTGAGAGGTGGGGGGTTGGAAGAGTCTGCTTTTGAGTCGACTCAAAAGCAGACCACTACTCGCCGTTGTGATCTACACCAATGCGCACACTTGAGGTGATTTTATAGTCGACTAAAAAATCTCCGTTGTGGTCTACACAAATGCGCACACTAGAAGGGGGAGGGGGGGAGGGGGAGAGGTGGGGGGTCGGAGGAGGGATGGGAGAAGGGAAAGCGCAGCAGAAAAAAACAGGGCACCTGTTCAAAACGGCAGGGTGGGAGTCAGGGTAGAGGCTAGATGCCGAAACACAACCTATTCTCGTGTACCATGCCCACTCCTTCTCCTCCCTTCTGTATACTCATATCCCCACATTGCATGCAAGAAGATGCAGCAAATGGTGCTCTCTTGACCTAGCTGCACCGCACAGAACCTATGAGAACTGCACTAGCTGCATGTGGTGGCTATCAAACGCACTCGAACGAAGTGGCTTTTGAGTCGACTCATATGTAAGAATGAGTTGAGTTGACCACCGGACACACTGCAAAGACGTACGCACCTTGTGGCCACGGTTCACCATCCCGTTGTCAAATGACACGTCAGCGCCGATGCCAAACGAGTACACCACGCCACCTGGCCGCACATGATTGGTGCAGAGGCTCCACGCACCGTAGTCGTCGCCCCCCCGCCCCCCCACCTTCTCCAGCTTGCAGGTGTCGTGCGCCACCAGGTGCAGCTGCGACTCGTCCATCCTGGCAGAAAAAGGGGGCGTCTCGGGGGGGACAGATACAAAAGAGCGTTACTGACGGGGACAGAGGAGAAAGGTGCAGATGGGTGCAGATGGGTGCGAGGACGGGAAGGGACGACAGCATGCGTTGACAGGAGGCACGGGGGGGTTGAGCGTGATGACGTGACAGACGCAACTGGTTGCAGAGAAGGGACGTGGGGGGGGGAGAAGGTGGGAGGGGGAGAAGGTGGGAGGGGGAGAAGGTGGGGGGGGGAGAAGGTGGGGGGGGGAGAAGGTGGGGGGGGGAGAAGGTGGGAGGGGGAGAAGGTGGGGGGGGAGGGGGGGGAGAAGGTGGGAGGGGGAGAAGGTGGGAGGGGAGAAGGTGGGAGGGGGAGAAGGTGGGAGGGGGAGAAGGTGGGAGGGGGAGAAGGTGGGGGGGGAGAAGGTGGGGGGGGGGAAGGTGGGGGGGAGAAGGTGGGGGGGGGAGAAGGTGGGAGGGGGAGAAGGTGGGAGGGGAGAAGGTGGGGGGGGAGAAGGTGGGAGGGGGGAGAAGGGGGGGGGGAGAAGGTGGGAGGGGGAGAAGGTGGGAGGGGGGAGAAGGTGGGAGGGGGAGAAGGTGGGAGGGGGAGAAGGTGGGAGGGGAGAAGGTGGGAGGGGGAGAAGGTGGGAGGGGGAGAAGGTGGGAGGGGGAGAAGGTGGGAGGGGGAGAAGGTGGGAGGGGGAGAAGGTGGGAGGGGGGGAGAAGGTGGGAGGGGGAGAAGGTGGGAGGGGGAGAAGGTGGGGGGGGAGAAGGTGGGAGGGGGAGAAGGTGGGAGGGGGAGAAGGTGGGAGGGGAGAAGGTGGGGGGGGAGAAGGTGGGAGGGGGAGAAGGTGGGAGGGGGAGAAGGTGGGAGGGGGAGAAGGTGGGAGGGGGAGAAGGTGGGAGGGGGAGAAGGTGGGAGGGGGAGAAGGTGGGAGGGGGAGAAGGTGGGAGGGGGAGAAGGTGGGAGGGGGAGAAGGTGGGAGGGGGAGAAGGTGGGAGGGGAGAAGGTGGGAGGGGGAGAAGGTGGGAGGGGAGAAGGTGGGAGGGGAGAAGGTGGGAGGGGGAGAAGGTGGGAGGGGGAGAAGGTGGGAGGGGGAGAAGGTGGGAGGGGGAGAAGGTGGGAGGGGGAGAAGGTGGGAGGGGGAGAAGGTGGGAGGGGGAGAAGGTGGGAGGGGGAGAAGGTGGGGGGGGAGAAGGTGGGAGGGGGAGAAGGTGGGAGGGGGAGAAGGTGGGAGGGGGAGAAGGTGGGAGGGGGAGAAGGTGGGAGGGGGAGAAGGTGGGAGGGGGAGAAGGTGGGAGGGGGAGAAGGTGGGAGGGGGAGAAGGTGGGAGGGGGAGAAGGTGGGAGGGGGAGAAGGTGGGAGGGGAGAAGGTGGGAGGGGGAGAAGGTGGGAGGGGGAGAAGGTGGGAGGGGGAGAAGGTGGGGGGGAGAAGGTGGGAGGGGGAGAAGGTGGGAGGGGGAGAAGGTGGAGGGGGAGAAGGTGGGAGGGGGAGAAGGTGGGAGGGGGAGAAGGTGGGAGGGGGAGAAGGTGGGAGGGGGAGAAGGTGGGAGGGGGAGAAGGTGAGGGGGAGAAGGTGGGAGGGGGAGAAGGTGGGAGGGGGAGAAGGTGGGAGGGGGAGAAGGTGGGGGGGGGGGAGAAGGTGGGAGGGGGGAGAAGGTGGGAGGGGGAGAAGGTGGGGGGGGAGAAGGTGGGAGGGGGAGAAGGTGGGAGGGGGAGAAGGTGGGGGGGGGGAGAAGGTGGGGAGTGGTAATGAAGGAGGGTTGAGGCCGGTGAGGACAGAGTGATGGCGATGGTGATGGGGATGGGGATGGCGATGGGGATGGGGATGGGGATGGTGATGGCGATGGGGATGGGGATGGGGATGGGGATGGCGATGGCAATGGGGATGGGGATGGCGATGGGGATGGTGATGGCGATGGGGATGGGGATGGGGATGGGGATGGGGATGGGGATGGGGATGGGGATGGGGATGGGGATGGCGATGGCAATGGGGATGGGGATGGCGATGGGGATGGCGATGGCGATGGGGATGGGGATGGCGATGGGGATGGGGATGGGGATGGCGATGGCGATGGGGATGGGGATGGCGATGGGGATGGCGATGGGGATGGCGATGGGGATGGCGATGGGGATGGCGATGGGGATGGCGATGGCGATGGCGATGGGGATGGGGATGGCGATGGGGAGGGAAGGGGTGGCGGGGAGGAAAGGGCGCGGAAGAGAGGAGGAAACACAGCAGTTTTGACGCGCCTCAAAACAGGGGCCAGCGCGGTAGAAGCACATCACTCCATGCAATGCGGTCCAACGGACCGCTTTTGAGTCCACTCAAAAGCAGACATCACTCCATGCGATGCAGTCCACTGGACCGGAGCAGGACTTTCGGACATTCTTCCAGTGAGCGCCGCGCAGCCGTACAACCCTACGACAGGGGAGCATTCAATCCTACGACTGCGCGGCGCTCACTGGAAGAATGTCCTACGAGCAGGACTGGTTTGCTAGGGTCAAACAAGGCGCTTCAGCTGGAGCATACCCAGCGAACGCTTGCGGATAAGGCTCCATTTTGGATGCCTTGTGCTCGTTCCGTTGCTGCTGACGTGGCTCGCCTTGATTGACCAGCTGACCAGCCTGCTCCTGCTTATTCTTTCGCTCCTCCTGCTCCAATTGTTGTTGCTGCTGCTGCTGCTGGTAATCTTGTGAAATTTTTGAATCCTGCCCGTGTTGCCAGGAGGTCTCCAGCTGCCCGTGGTGCGGAATCTCCCCCCCTCGACCATCACCCTGCCACCCGTACGAATCCCCGTTCGCATCACCGCCGCGCTGCTGCTGAGATGCAACGCCGGAACCGTACGAGCCCTGGCCCTGCTGCTGCTGCTGCTGAGATGTAACGCCGGAACTACTGTACTGAAGCCCGGCTGCTGCGTACGCTTGGCGGCACTTGCAGCCGAGCTCGTACTGGCGGAAGATGTACAGCTGCGTCGCGAGGCCGAGCACGCACAGGATGTGCCATGGCTTGATCTGCGCCGTGAAGTAGTTCATCGGCGATAGCGACGTCGGCGTCGCGGATCGCACGTGTAACGGTCTGCGAATGAGGTTTTGATGGCCGCGATGCCATGATGACGATGATGACGACATTGATGGAGCTGACGTGCGGCGAAACTTCCGGCTTTCGTATTATCTGGAATATAACATTTGAAAGGCCATTCGTTCTACTAGTCTTGATCAGATTCCGGCATCCTAAAAAACGGTTCTAAGCTTCAAACAAAAATTGGCGTGGTAAAAAACCGGAAGCGTTTTTGCGAATGGTAACGGCAAAATTGAAAATAGTAGGTGGGACTGCTACAAAGCTTTGGAGCTTTGCACCTGCGTCGCGTCGGAATCGATCCAAGTGTCAAGTTCAGGGAGCGTTCCGTCGGTTCAACCAGATTCTGTCGTAACACCCAAAAAGAGGACTCGGGGCCCGTTCCTGAGAATGCCATCGGCGGCCCGCGACAAGGGCCATAGAACGAATCGAATAAGATCATATTCTGAAGTTGGGCCGACGAACAAAGTTTTCCCATGCGGCTCGAAATGTCTAAAATTGGGAATGCAATGTTGGGCTGTGCGCTTCGGCTTTTGCCGAAACCAAAAGTTTCGCCAACGTGCCCTGCGACGTGGGCGCACGACCAACGTGATCAACACGTCCGGCGAAAATTGGTACTGTGGGTGAATGCGCCTCGACTGAACGTGAGCCACGTTTGCAAAACAGACGGCCCAGTGGCACGGTTACCGCATCAGCTGCCCGTAACAGCACACAAACAAACGAGGCACGAAACGAATAACGGGCAGAACTTCCTGGACCCCAATATCGCCTCTTTAGCCATATAACAGCAACATCGCAACGCGTTGGGTACAGTTTAGCAGTGCAGGTTCGAAGGTCCTATTCCGCCATGGCTCACACTCTAGCAACTGCCGCAGCAGCAGTAGCCGCGTTCATGGAATGTCAGCGCCTCGACGACGATGTCACAGACATAATTGTAGCTCAGCTCGTAGTGGAAGCCCTCGATGCGATCGGCGTGGAATATGCGCTTAAACGCGCGGAGACCCGACGCGCTTGCCATAAGCGCTATGCAGAGTACAGACGTGAGCGGATCCAGTGGTGGCTGGACCGCATCGACGATTTCGACGATGCTGAGTTTGAGGACCTTTTCCGAATCGACCGAGACATACTAGAACACTTGAAGGAGGGCATGGCAAATGATTACCACAACATCATCGTCTCTCATGGCGTGCCTTTACCACTGTGTATTCTGATACTGATAAAGTATTTAGCGACGGGGATGACCTATCTGGATATGAGTCTTTACTTCGGGGTGCCGAAGACAGTTTGTCACTGCATCGTTGACCGCTTCCTACTTTCTTTCCCGAAACGTTACAAAGAAGCCTGGGTTCAATTCCCATCACGAGAAGAAATGGCCGAGATGGCGCTGGATTTCCGCGCCTGCAGAGGGATACCCAACGTCATAGGGGCTGTAGACGGCACGCACTTACAAGTCCGCGGCATCCACGAATGGCGCTCGGAGTACTATTGTCGGAAACAAATGTACTCCGTGCAATTACAGTTGACCGTGGACTCCAAGTGCCGTATTTGGGACTATGTCGTCGGATGGCCAGGGTCCGCACACGATGCAAGGGTCTTTACCAAGAGTGCTCTTTATGCACGCATGGAAAATGGCGAGATTATGCCATACCAAGTGTTGGGTGACGCGGCATACCCTTTGAAGGATTTCTGTTTAGTTCCGATACACGCAAGCAAGGCTAGAATATTGCTAGGATGGGAGCAGAGTTTTAATTACGTGCAATCATCAACGCGGATGGCAGTGGAGCGGACCATGGGGTTATTCAAAAACAGATTTCGGATCTTCGGAGGATGTCACGGGGGGCGGCTTTGGCGGGTGTGCGCGAGAGCTGGATGTGCAGTGGTTCTACATAACATGATAGAGTACCAAGCCTCCGCTAAAAGACAATCACGCGGACAGTGGAGAGATGGCACGGCTAGAGAATTGAACAGGTGGTGGGAGAGGCGGGGTATGGCGGAGTACGTATGGCAGCCCACTCCTGTGCCCAACCGCGAGGCAGTGGTCGCGCGTCGCCGGGACTTCGGCACACACATCCACGCCGCATGGCTCATGCGGCATGGTGAAGATGGCCATCAAATGGGGGGGCAATGAAATACCAATTTCCATCTGCCCCCATGACAACCGTCGCGGTCGTGCGTGCCGCCGGCGCGGAATCAAGGTGCGATTGGCGCGCCGGCCCGCCACCCTCGTCCGTAGAGTGTGCTGGCGCCGCGACGTGCGCGACATGTACAGCATCGGGAGCGGGAAACGGGAGGACCGATGCGTGAATTGGCGCATTCTGCGAAGGAACCGCACTGACGTCACGTTTCGGCGAGCCACCGGATGGAAACCATGCAAGGTACACTGAAGCAAAGCCGGCACCGTGTGGCGCACCATGCTGAAATCCAGATGGCATGGTGCTTCCGTCGATGTGACGGCCACCAGGCGAGGCTGTCCCACTGCGGGTTCCAGCCGTTGGAGCCCGCAGTGGGACAGGTGCTGGCGCGGCTCCGGCCGCCTGGGTGAGGAGCTCCATAACAGAAACGAGCTTCCCCATGACGACTTCTTGGCGCGCTGTACGCTCTTCCATCACACGGGTGAGCGTATCGGCTACGACCTGATGAACGTCGTTTCTCGGCGGCTCTACGGCGTGACTATTTTGCGCGATGTTTCCAGGTGAAACCGTCGAGCCTGATGGGAGTGTGGGAGTTGGGGTAGTGTGGGTTAGTTGAGGTTATGTCTCAACGTTCGTTTGTGCCCTGTTCTGTAATAAGGCCCCGTGTCTTGAGTGCGTGATCGAAAGTTTGTTCAATGACTCGGGGTTCCCGTACATTGAATTTGTGTGGGGTTTCCGTACGTGGCGCGGTAGTTCCGGGGGGTGCGGTAGAAGGTGCGGACCGCGTGCCGTGCGCCGTCCGCGGCGTCGCGTGCTCAGTGCGCGCACCACCTTCGTCGACGACATGGGGGTTCGGAGCGCGGTCGCAATTCCAGTAATTCCATGCATGCTGGTACCACTCCGGCTTGGGCATCGGGTTGTTACCGGACTTGGAATCTGCCTCCTCGATTTCATCCAGTCGACTCTTGAGGCGCGCCCAACATTTCTGCATGGCGTAACTAGGACGGCACCAGTTGGGATTCGCCTCGCGCAGCACGCGGCGTAGCTTCTTCCATGGCTGCCCTCCCTACTTGCCCCTCAGCGTGTCGAAGTCTTCTTTCGCTGCCCACATTGCCGCCACAAGCTCTGCAAGCTCGTCCTCCTCCCAATATCGACTCGCTTGTCTCGCGCCGGACACCTTCCCCTTGCCCCTCCTGTTTGCACCGTCTGCAGGTGTTTCGGTGTCCTCGTCGCCATCGTCGTCCACTTGGTCGGCAGCGGTGTAGCCGTCGGAGTCACAATAGCGCTCGTCTTCGGGGTTGATAGTGTCCGCATCGAGCTCGGACCCGCAGCCGTATTCGCCCGCGCCGTCGTTGCCATGGCCATTCGTCGACGCAGCAAGCCCATTCTTCCGTTTCCCTCCTCTCCTAGCGGGCAAGTCCGTGACGCCGACTAGGCGGATCCGCTTGATGCCATTTGCCTCGAGATCCGTCAGGTACTGGAGAAAGGGTGGTGTCGGGCGCGGTGCCGCCTCGACCTCCGAGATTCCCTTGCGTTTCTCTGTCTGGCCCTTGTTTTTCCGCCCCATGGTGTAGGAGTGCAGCGGGGAGGAACCTGTAGCTTGTTTTCAGAAACTAGAAGTAGTCATGCTGCAGTCGTAGTCTGCTAAACGCCTTTTTGTATTGCTTGTTCGTCTGTACGAAAGGTTGTCGAATTGGGTAGGAGAAGTGGCACTCGACGATTTACGGCGCTGTGCGCGTTTGGTATGTTTTGGGCTCTTGGCGGGTTTTTTTGTACCAGTGTTGTTGCAAATTTCGACCGACAGGTTGCAGACGCGCATCCGGTACATTTTTCAGGTCGCCTATGGGTCGCAGCCCGTTGTGCGCGCTTCCCAGTTGGCCGCGAAGTTTTGCAGGTCGCATTTTCGCGGCTTGTTTTCGCAAGCCTTATCGCGAGCGTTTCGCAGCAAGGATGGTATCCACCACAGTTTCCCGAGTCGCATGGGAAAACTTGGTGCCGAAGGGAAAACTTCGTCGTCGGCCCAACTTCAGAATTCGATCTAAGGCACTTCCTGAGAAAACCGTTCCTTGCAAGCTGCAATTCGCCATGATGAAGGGCAACTTACGGGTACTTCACCAACTCACCCTGCATTTGATTGATTTACCCTGCACATACCCATTGAACGGCCAGTGATTCTATCCTTATTTCAACAAACAATAATCAGCGTGCCATGCACTACTATATCATCTGCTCCACTTGCACCTTCTGCTCTATCCCTTGGCTCCGCCCAAAATTCAAGCTGGCAAACCTAGTTTGACGAGAGTGCACAGAACGCTACTGAGACTAGACCATTAAGAATATATATCCGATTCCACGAACCGATGACCTGCTTGACCAGCTTCGGAGAGCCACGGTATTTTCCAAACTGGATTTGCGGTCCGGATACTGGCAGATAAGAATGGCGAACAACTCCATCAACAAAACCGCCTTCTGTACTCGTTACGGGTCATACGAGTATCTGGTCATGCCGTTCAGACTCACCAACGCACCGGCAACCTTCAAAGCCGATATGAACCACATTCTACGCCCACTCTTGGACGAATGCGTCGTGGTTTATCTAGACAACATTCTCATATACTCACGTGATATGAAGCAGCACGTCGAACGCTTGCGACTCGTCTTCGACGAGAACGCTTCTACGTCAAGTTATCCAAGAGTGAATTCACCCTCAAGATTGTCCAATTCCTAGGACACATGGTGAGCGCTCAAGAAGTTCACGTCGACCCAAGGAAGATCGAAGCCATATGCACATGGAAGACGGCAGAGAATGTGAAGGAGTTGCAACAGTTCCTAGGCTCCACCAACTTTTACAACAAGTTCGTGCCACAATACACGAAAATCGCCGCACCATTCACGAATCTGTTGAAGAAGAACACACCCTACCAATGGGAATCAAACCATCAAGAAGCCGTGGAGCAGCTAATACATGCACTTACGTCTGCACCAGTACTCATCTTGCCAGATCCCGAACACGACTACGTTATCGAAGCTGACGTCAGTGACCAGGCAGTGAGAGCAGTCTTGATGCAAGACCAGGGGAATGGACTGCAACCAATCGCCTACCTTAGCAAGAAAGTATACAGGGCAGAAATAAATTATCTGATACACGACAAAGATGCCCCTCCTATTATCATTGCCTTTAAAACATGGAGATGTTATCTTGAACGAAGAAAAACAGCCGTCTACATCGATCACTATAGCCGGAAACATTTGAAGACACTGCCAAATCTCTCCAGGCGATAGGCTCTCAGTCAACCTGCACACGTCGCCGCTATCCAAGTGGAAGGGATGAACCCACTACTCAAGGGTACACGGGTACATCATCGAGCCCGAGATTCCTTTGGCAGAGAAGTGAAATCTACTACAGTGGGACAGTGACATCGCGTACCGGAAAGGATCAACGAAAATCTGGGTACCGAACTACCCACCTTTACGCCAGTTACTACTCGAAGAATACCACGATGTCCTGTACGCCAGACAATTTGGTAACAATAAAACACTCACCGGTATTGTAAAGCACTATTACTGGCCCCACATGACAGACGACGTACAGAAATTCGTCAACTCATGCGACACGTGTCAACGGATGAAGAGCAATAAGCAGAAGAAATCAGGACTACTACAGCCTCTTCCTGTCCTAGAACAGCCATGGCAAGTGGTTAGCCTAGACTTCATAACCGGGTTACCAACTACCACCAACGATCATGACGCCCTCCTTGTCGTCATCCACAAATCTTCCAATATGGGACATTTCATCCCGACACACACGACGGCACGCACCAAGGAGACGGCCCGATTGTTCCTTCGCTACATCATCTTCCAGCATGGCAATCCAACCACACTCAACTCCGACTAAAATCCTAAGTTCACCAACAAGTTCTGGAAGGAACTGATGTCTCTGCTCGGGACCATAGTCGCCATGTCATCTGCATACTATCCGCAGACGGACGGACAAACCGAATGCCTCAACCGAATTGTAGAGCAACTCCTCCGCGCAGCATGCAAGGACGTCATCTCCAAGTTTGACTTGCACCTACCCGTCCTGGAGTTTGCCTAAAACAACGCCACCCACACTGCAACCGGACAGACACCATTCTTCCTCTATCACGGTCTCAACCCCCTTAAACCATAGAAACCGACAGTTAACTAGAATGAATGATTGAATACAAGTGGAACAAGGGAGATATATGTGTTCTAGTTGTACCCTCTAACAACATACAACTATCTAGCCTATAACTTCTACATAGTAATATATGTATAAGTTGACACACCCCCTAGGCTAGATAAGGGGTAGTGCAGAGCAAGAAACACACAACTCAGGGTGGCACTACTAGTCCAACCTCTGAGGAAGGGGTCCAAAGAGCAGTTAGCAAGGGTACAAAAAAGACAAGAGCAAACCAGGGCGGCACTACTAGTCCGACCACTGGGAGAATAGCCACAAGGCCAGTCTGAAAGGTATAGATATAGAGGAGTACAAAATCAAGGACCTAGCAAGTGAGAGTCTACATGAACTAGACCTAGCTGCAAGCAGTGCCGCTGATGATCTTTAGGCGCAAGCGCCTTAGTAAAGATATCAGCTGTGTTGGCACCGGAGGCCAAGTGTACTACGCGGGCCTGGCGACGCTGTTGAAGCTCGTGCAGGAGGAAGTACCATAGCTGGATCTGCTTCGCTCTACCCTCAAGTCGAGGCTCCTGACACAGGAAAATCATGGCCCTGTTGTCAGCGCACAAGACCGGGGCAGAGCTAGGCCACTCACCTAAGTCGGCGAGCAAGAAGGTCAGCCACTGGAGCTCCTGTGCCATCGTGGCACCAGCGTAGATCTCGGCCTCTCAGATAGACGGGGCAACAGACGAGGAGCGAGTGGACCACAACGAGATGGCACCAGAACCAAGGCTAAAGCAGTAGCCCTGGGAGGACCTGAGGGTCTCAGCGTCGTCTGCCCAAGAAGCGTCTGTGTGCCCAATAAGGACCACTGGCCTGCGTCCTCCTAGCACTAGCCCCATGCCCGATGTACTTGCAAGATAACGCAAAACCCTCTTAGCTGCCGACCAGTTTTGTGGTCGGTGTCTGCCGGTGGCCACAAAGTGAGCCAGGATACTGAGAGGGTATGCGAGATCTGGACGAGTGCAAGTCACCAGGTACATGAGGCAACCCACCAGCTGTGCGTAAGGACCACTGGGCTCTACTGACTCCTCGAGAAATGGAGCAAAGGGCCTGTGGTCTACTGGCAGAGGTGTAGGTTGCGCAGAGGAGAACTGAAGACCGAACCTCTGAAGGACCTGTCACACCAAGAGTGAATGTGTAAGAGTGATGGTGCCCGCTGCTTTGTCCTTGGAGATCTGTAGGCCAAGGTAGCGGCGCAGCTCTCCCATGTCAATGCAGGTGTGTCTCCTCAGCAGCTTAGCCTTCACACAGGCCAGTGCGTCTCTATCTGCTGTAGCGAAGACCAGGTCACCTACGTAGACAAGAATGTAGAACGGAGTCTGGCCAGCACGAACGCAGAGCGAAGGGTCTGCAGCGGACGGAAAGAACTGCAGGCCAGCTAGCGTAGCACACCGTGTGTCGTGCCACTCACGGGGCGCCTGTCGCAGGCTGTAGACCGGGCGTCGGAGGAGCCACTCGGTCCCAGGAGGGAAGCTACCGGTGAAGCCCTAAGGATGGCACAGGTAGACCTGCTCGTGTAGACTGCCCTGAAGAAAAGCAGTGGGGAAGTCGAGGGAGTGAAGCTCGTAGTCACGGTGTGCTGCTACGTGTAGCGGTGCCCGAAGAGTAGTCATCTTCGGGGTCGGGGCGAAGGTCTGAAAGAAGTCCACCTCTTCTCGCTGACTGAAGCCTCTAGCCATGTAGGGTGCCTTGAACACAGGCGGCTCTCCAGGGGGGCGCTTCACCTTGAAGTGCCACCGGCCATCGACTACGTTCACCCCAGGTAGGGGAACTGCGTCGACGTAGGTGCATGTGGATCTCCAAGATGCCATCTCCTGATCCATGGCAGCTATCCACTGAGAGGCCCAGCCTCAGCGTAGGTGCGAGGGGCTGGGATGTCAAAGGCGTCTGGGTCACCCTCAGGGACTAGCAGCATGGAACAGAGATGGCGAGCAGCCTCCGACAGGAAAGTAAGCTCGTACTGCCTGTCCTCTATGATGTCATTGCCAAGGCCAGGAGCACCCCCGACGGACGGAGGATAGGCAGGGACAGAGACCAGAGCAATGGCGTAGTCAAGGCGGCGGGTAGAGGCAAAGTCAGCGACAAGAGCGTCAAGACTCGAGAGAGGAACAGACGGGTCGGTAACGAGGGAGGCAAGGACTCGAGGAACAAGATGATGAGCAGCACGAAGGTAGTCAGACAGAGGGGGAGGCGAAGGCAGGAGGGGAGGACGTGACGAACATGGGGTGCGAACGCTGAACAGAAGAGACTGGACGAGCACGAGAGGGACGGCGAGACCAGACGTGACACGGAGGCGTCCAGTTAGGAGACAAAGGAGGAGAGACAAGAGGGGAACGAGGTGGGAAACGGGCCGGGGACGAGTCCGGCGGAGGAAACACAGGACCGTGAACAGGAAGAGGAGGAGGCGGTGGGGGAGGCATGGGCGAGCGGTCGGGGGAGGGAAGGCCGAGCAGGCGAAGGGCAGACACCGGCGGCGACTACGGCTGCTGCTGCTCGACGCTGACACCTGGACCACCAGTTGCACCCCGGTCACCTCCGGAACACTCCACTCCAGTACCCCCGGAACAAACACCCCCAGAGCGAGAACCCTCTCCAGCACCGTTGCCACCCCATAGCCCGCCGGGACAAGAAACGACATGAACCCCTGGTCTAGCACCCTCCTCAACGCCTGCACCCCCAGAGTCCATGAACGGCTGCGGCTGCTGCAGCAGCGTCGGCGTCGGAGTGATGTGAGACATGAACGTGAGCGAGGCAGCCCCAAACGTGGAACACACACGCGGCACGAACCCGGTCCAAAGAAGGGTCGGCGAAACTTGCGGCCGCTGGGAGCGCGACCAGAGGTTAAGCTGGTGAGCGGCGTAGCGAACGGCGAACTGCCACAGAAAATGGGGTGCGTCAGCATGGATCATGGAGGTACGAGCCACCTCCATGACCAAACCGATGCGTTGCTCGGCGATCCCATTTTGTTTCACGGAGTCCGGTAGGGTGTACGTCTGGGTGATGCCCTCCGCACGACAGAACTGACCAAGCCGACCAGAGGCGAACTCGCCGCCACGGTCGGAGTGGAGGCACAGCACAGGGAGACCGCGGTGGAGGCGCACAGCTACAACCCACGGGATAAGAACGTCAGGCACGTCGGCCTTCCGCTGCAGGGGAAACATCGTGGTGTAGCGCAAGAAGTCGTCGATGAGCACGAGAAAGTAGCGGTTGCGACGCGGCTCTGGGACTGGGGCTGGGCCCCAGACGTCCAAGTGCACGGTCTGGAGGGGTGCAGTGGCAGGGCGAAGCGAGGAAGCGTGAGGAGCACGGCGCAGCCGGCCCTCGACGCAGGGCGTGTTCGGAGGCGCAGGCGAGGGGGGTAGGGCAGGGAGCGACGTAGGGAGGCCTAGGACGAGACCGTGCTGGGACATGTGACGCAGACGCGGGAGTGCGGGGTGACCTAGGCGGTGGTGCCACAGAAGCGACGGGTGAGTGAGCAACCGACACGAGCAAGCCACAGCAACCTGGGTAGACGCGGGACCTGGGGAGGACGCGGCCACCGGGGGGGAAGCAGTGTCCAGCGTAAACAGGCCAGACACCGGGTCCCGGGGAAACGTCACAAGGGGGGCACCTGAGGCGGTCTCGGTACAAACAGCATACCGCTCGTGACCAGGGAACGTAGTGGTGACGCCGAGGTCCTGAAGACAGCCGACACCAACTAAGTTCCTGGAGAACGAAGGGATGTGTAGGCCTGTAAGGGAACCCGAGGGAACCGCCGGACAGGGAAGGGTAGTGGAGCTTCGAGAAACTACAGGACCAGAGGAGGGGTCAGCAAGTGCGACAGCGGCAGGCGCGGCAAGCGGCATGAGGGTGGCATGGTCGCGGAAGAAGCAGGCTGACGCACTGGAGTCAAGAGTGAAGGGCAGCGAAGCCGTAATGGAAGACGAAGGAGGAGCTAGTGTAGAGCCTAGGGTAGCCAAGGCAAGCGGTCCTACGCCTGACGCAGCAGGGGAGTCCAGACTACACGCAGGTGCTACGCCTATGATAGAGAACACAGGATAATATGATCCGGAAACACTCGAAGCGTCAGCATACAGAGAATGCAGGGCAGAACTAATATGATCCATGTCTTAGTCAAACATAGGCACACCGTGGCGCAGCAGACTAATGGCAAGCTGCTCTACAGCATCGCGAGAATCCTAGACAGCGCAAGCAAGCGCAGCAGCAGCAAAGGCCTCGCTCTCAGCAGTGGTGGGGTCAGCAGGAGGGGGATCAGGCGCAGAGGGGCGGGGGAGCAAGCCATCAACATGCATAGCCAGGGAGTCCCCATCCTGGCGCTTACTTGTCAGGTGCCGGCGGAGGTCGACGAGCCAGGCAGCGAAGTCGATTGCGTGCCCCTCAGCGTCCAAGTGAAGAACGGCGTCCGCCATTGCATAGTGTGACAGCGGCACAACGGCTCGGCGGCACAGCGGCACAGCGACACGGCAGCTCTGCGGCTCGGCGGCTCAGCGGCTCGGCGACATGGCAGCTCAGGGTCACGGCGGCTCAGCGGCTCGGCTGCACAGTGGCAAAGCGACACGGCGGCTCAGCGGCTCGGCGGAAGGGCACTCCAGCGGGAGAAATAGAGCAGGAGGCCGAGGAGGGCCGGAGGCGTGCAGGGCCGGTGGGACGAGAAGGGCCGGCGGAGCGCTAGGGGCCAGGAGAGCGCGTCAGGAGCTGGGGAGGTGACAGGCGGGCGCACGACTAGGAGCGACGGGCCGGCTAGGGCTCAAGGGGCGGGCTACTTCTCGAGAGGCCAGCAAGGGCGCGAGGGGCGGACAAGGGCGCTAGGGGCCAGCTAGGGCGCAAGGGGCCAGCGAGGGCGCGAGGGGCCGGCTCGGGCGCAAGGGGCCAGCGAGGGCGCGAGGGGCCAGCGTGGACGCCAGGGGCCAGCTAGGGCGCGAGGGGCCAGCGTGGGCGTGAGGGGCTGACTAGGGCGCAAAGGGGGGGGGGGGGGGGGGCTAAGGCGCGAGGGGCCAGCTAGGGCGCAAGGGGCCGGCTAGGGCGCAAGGGGCCGACTAGGGCGCGAGGGGCCCGCTAAGGCGCGAGGAGCCAGCTAGGGCGCGAGGGGCTGGCGAGGGCGCGAGGGGCTAGTGAAGCGCGGTAGGCTAGGGCACGGTAGGCTAGGGCGCGGGGCGAAAGCGGGTGGGTGGACCTACCTACTCATGATACCATGTTAACTAGAATGAATGATTGAATACAAGTGGAACAAGGGGGATATATGTGTTCTGGTTGTACCCTCTAACAACATACAACTATCTAGTCTATAACTTCTACATAGCAACATATGTATAAGTTGACACCGACAACACCAGGGACAGTTCAACCCGCACATAATTTTATCACCACTGTGTATCAACTTTGGGATCGGACCCACAAGAGTGATTGATTTTCAACAGCAACAGAAACACCATATCGATCGCCACCGCAATGACCACGCCATCACCGTGGAAGACCGTGTTCTACTCGACACCCACAATCTCGACATCAGCCATCTTCCATCAAAACTTCGACCTCGCTTCTATGGGCCTTTCCTCCTTGAAGCCCAGGTTACCCCCGTTACCTTCCGCTTGCGCCTGCCAGCTACCTGGAAGATTCACAACGCCTTCTGTATCCAACTTCTGAAGCCCTACCGAGATCCCAATTCGTTCTTTACTAGACGCCAACCGCCGCCCGTCCTCGTCCATGATAAAGTTGAATACAAGGTCGAGTCTGTGCTTGCACACCGCTGTCTTTGGAATGGCTTCTTGAAACCTCTCAACCGTTGAAAAGGTCATGATCCTTTTGAGGATAGTTGGGTCTCTGAATCTGATATGGGTAACGCCCGCCGTCCTCTTAGCGACTTCCTTGTCAAGCAGGGTGTTACTTCTACCACCCAGCTTTGAGATGGGGAAGTGTGAGAGTACGACCCCGTTACACTTCTCATTTCTATATTTCTTCTCTATCGCATTCTCATTTTTATCCCGATTCATTCGGTTGTTATCTCATCTCATTTGGTTTCCTATTCCTAATTTTCCCTTATCCTTTGGTTTATCCTATTATTACAATTATATCACCGACCGGGCTCAGGATGTACTGACCAGGGCTGATTTTATCAAACTATTTTAGTCTGATTTTCTGAAATTTCAGACCTATTTTTTTGCCGATCCTGATTTTTCAGACTTGCCATTTTCTGAATGCTGAACCCTTCAGACTTATATGTTTTTGAATCCTGAGAATCCCAGACTTCGCAGTTTGCGGATACTGAGTTTTCAGAGCGCAGCGCGTACGGACCGTGAGACACACATACTAGTACTGCACCTCCCTGCTCTCACCCAAAAATTTCGTCGAAGTCCCCAAGGGCCAGAGTCAAGTCCTTTCACACACACCCCGCCCCGCAACCTAAAAAATCCGGCTAAGTCCTAGCAGCCAGAGATAGTTCCCCCCAGCACATTTCTTCCCTACTCGCCTCGCAGCCCCAGAAATTCGACCAAGTCCCCACAGACAGACACATCCCTCCCACACCTCTTGCGACCCTGAAATTTCGGCTAAGTCCCCACAGCAGGAAATATCCCTCCCTCAGCTCCCGCAACCCGGAAAAATCGTCGAAGTCCCTTGCAGCCATAAAAAAAATCCTCCCACAAACCCCCGCAACCCGCAATCCTGCTTATTACCCGACTTTTGTGAAGTTCCTAAAAGGGGTAACAAGAAAATCATTCATCTGGCTGGCGATTTTTTTTATTTTGTTTTTTTGATTTCTCATACGATGTGAAACTAACTCTAAAAAATCACACTGTCCACGGCTCAATTGAGGGAGTGTTGTTTTCCAACACGACACTTTCAGGCAACTTCGTGTCATTGCTGATTTTGCAGTCAAATTTGCCAGTCAATCACAATTTTGATACAAAGTGTCGTGACGGTGTATCGTGTACGAACAGGCCCTGAGGGGGAGAGTTCGAAAAGGAGGGGAGGGGGAATCGAGTTCGAGGGGGAAAGGGGGGGGGAATCAAAACCGAGGGAAGGGGTGAAGCGAAATGGAGAGGAGGGGGGGGGGGGAAGGTATCAAAAATTGAAGAAGTGAATGATGTTAGAGAGAGGGTACACACAGATATACCTACAGGAGCATTGGGGAGCATAAGTATGTTGCACTGGAGTGACCCTTTTCTTCACCAGACCTCAACTTGGATATTCTTCCCGAACAGTCGCAACTTCTTCGACTGCTGCACCGTGATGAGACATGCAGATCCTAGCGTGATTCTTATAGCGCAAGGATGAATAATCAACCGTGCTACGTCACCCTCAGTTTCATGGCATATACACTATTTTTTGCCGCTCTGTTCGTGGTTTTACCCTACAGCGATACGACGAAGACGACCCATGATAGGATGGAACTAATCGGCTAATGGCATCTTTGGTCATACCTCAGTGTGGCTAGTCTCATACATAACATTCAAACAGAAATCGTGCACAAAAAACTTGCAGACACTCAAATCCCTCGTGATTTTCCTAGTGCTCACCGCCTTATGCAAAAGGGAGGGTCCAGGAAGAGTGCGAGAAGATCTCTGCAACGGTTTGCACTAACCTCGTAGATAACATGCCTATGAGGGTGCGGGTGGTGATCAAGGCCAAGGGTCGGTGTACTAGGTACTAGAAACCTGTTCGGAAGTTTATGCTTTGTCCCGGGAAAAAACTGTCCGGATGACCCCCTTGTATAACTTTTGGCACTAAGTTAGATGCAGTGTACTACTATGGACGTAAGTGCTGTGAACACATCCACTATGTGCCCCTCCAAAAGCGTACCACCATTAAACATTAAGACTTTATGTACCGTGGTCGAAAAGCCTAAAAAACCTAATTAATGCCAAACATCCGGACAGTTCTTTCCGTCACTGTAAGTGTTGTACCCTCTAAGAGGCTACCCTATACAGTCTATACAAACATGACAAATACACATGTTTGACACACCCCCTAGACTGCATAGGGGAATGTCCTAAACAAGCAGCTCAAGGCGGCACTACTAGTCCAACCTCTGAGACAAGGGTCTGAGAGACCAGTCAGAAGGAGTACAGACAAGGCAAGAACAAGAGCAGGGCGGCACTACTAGTCCAGCCACTGGGAGAGGACACAAGTCCAGTCTAAGTATGGATATAAAGGACAGTACAAAGTCAAGGTCCTAGCAAGTGAGAGGCTACAGGAACTAGACCAAGCTGTACACAGTGCCGCTGATGATCTTTAGGCGCAAGCGCCTTCGTAAAGATATCAGCCGTGTTGGCACCTGAGGCCAAGTGTACTACGCGAGCCTGACGTCGCTGCTGTAGCTCACGCAGGAGGAAGTACCGCAGCTGAATGTGCTTCGCTCTGCCCTCGAGTCGAGGCTCCTGACACAGGAGGATCATGGCCCGGTTGTCAGCGAACAGGACCGGGGCAGAGCTAGGCCGCTCACCTAAGTCAATGAGCAAGAAGGTCAGCCAGCGGAGCTCCTGTGCCGCCATGGCACCAGCGTAGATCTCAGCCTCACAGCTGGACTGCGCCACAGACGAGGAGCGAGTAGCTCTCCACGAGACGGCACCTGAGCCAAGGCTGAAGCAGTAGCCCTGGGTAGACCTGAGTGTCTCAGCGTCGTCTGCCCACGAAGCGTCTGTGTGTCCAGTAAGGACCACTGGCCTGCGTCCTCCTAGCACTAACCCCATGCCCGATGTACTAGCAAGATAACGCAGAACCCTCTTAGCGGCAGACCAGTTCTGCGGTCGGTGTCTGCCTGTGGCCACAAAACGAGCCAGGATGCTGAGAGGGTATGCGAGATCTGGGCGAGTGCAAGTCATCAGGTACATGAGGCAACCCACCAGCTCTGCGTAGGGGCCGCTGGGCTCTACCAACTCCTTAGACACTGGAGCGGAGAGCCTGTGGTCTACAGGCAGAGGGGTGGGCTGTGCAGAGGAGAACTGAAGGCAGAACCTCTGAAGGACCTGGCGCACCAAGTGTGACTGAGTCAGGGTGATGGTGCGCGCAGCTGTGTCCCTGGAGATCTGCAAGCCAAGGTAACGGCGCAGTTCTCCAAGGTCAGTGCACGTGTGTCTCTTCAGCAGCTCTGCCTTCACGGAGGCCAGTGCGTCCCTGTCTGCTGTGGCAAAGACCAGGTCGTCGACGTAAACAAGGATGTAGAACGGAGTCTGGCCAGCACGAACGAAGAGGGAAGGGTCTGCGGAAGACGGAAAGAACTGCAGGTCAGCAAGCGTAGCACGCAGAGTGTCGTGCCACTCACGGGGAGCCTGGCGCAGGCCGTAGACGGGGCGCCGCAGGAGCCACTGGGTCCCAGGAGGGAAGGTGCCAGTAAAGCCCGGAGGGCGACGTAGGTAGACCTGCTCGTGTAGGCTGCCCTGAAGGAAGGCAGTGGAGAAGTCGAGCAAGTGAAGCTCGTAGTCACGCTGAGCAGCTAGGTGTAACAGAACCCGAAGAGTAGTCATCTTCGGGGTCGGAGCGAAGGTCTGGAAGAAGTCCACCCCCTCGCGCTGACTGAAGCCTCTAGCCACGTAGCGCGCCTTGAACACAGGCGGCTCTCCAGGAGGGCGCTTCACCTTGAAGAGCCAGCGGCCATCGACTACGCTCACCCCAGGCGGGGGAACTGCGTCGACGAAGGTGCCGGTGGATCTCCAAGATGCCATCTCTTGCTCCATGGCAGCTATCCACTGCGAGGCCCAGGGTCCCGAGGTCGCCTCAGCGTAAGTGCGAGGGGTCGGGATGTCAAAAGCGTCTGGGTCACCCTCAGGGACTAGCAGCATGGAACAGAGAAGGGGAGCAGCCTCGGACAGGAAAGCAAGCTCGAACTGGCGGTCCTCCAGGACGTCACTGCCAAGGGCAGGAGCACCCCCGACAGACGGAGGACAGGCAGGGTCAGAGACCAGAGCGGAGGCGTAGTCAAGGCGGCGGGAAGAGGCGAAGTCAGCGACAGCAGCAACAAGGGCGTCAAGGCACGAGGCCGGAACAGACGGGTCGGTAACGAGAGAGGCAAGGACGCGAGGAACAAGAGGACGAGCGGCACGAAGGTAGTCAGACAGCGGGGGGGGTGCAACAACAAGGGAGGAAGGAGGAGGCGACGGCAGAAGGGGAGGACGAGACGCGTGGGAACGAAGCAACATAGGGTGGGAGCGCAGGACAGGCGAGGCAGGACGAGCACGGGAGGGACGATGAGACCAGACGTGCGACGGAGGAGTCGGGTCAGGAGACAGAGGAGGGGACACAGGAGGGGAACGAGGGGGGAGATGAGCCGGGGACGAGTCCGGCGGAGGGAAAACAGGGCCGTAGACAGGAAGAGGAGGAGACGATCGGGGAGGAACCGACGCAGGGTCGGGGGACGGCAGGCTGAGCAGGCGAAGGGCTGACACCGGCGGGGACTGCTGCTGCGGCGGCACAACGGCGACACCGGGACCGCTAGCTGCTCCTCGGCTACCCCCAACACTCTCCACACCAGCACCCCCAGAGGGACCACCCCCAGGGCTACCGGGACGAGCACCCCCAGAGTCAGCGCACGGGTACTGCGACGGCAGCGGCGGCGGCGGCGGCGGCGGCAACGACGGCTGCAGCGGCGGCAGAAGCGGGGGAGGAGGGGACTGGGGAGGGGACGCCAGGGGAGGGGCGGCTGACGAGGACTGCACAGGAGGGCCACCAGAGTCAGAAGACTCCTCAACCGGGTCCACCGACGGAAGGGGGGTGACGTGGGACACACCAGAGGGGGCGGGACGGGGAGGAGGAGGAGGAGGGGCAGGGACTACCGGGGAAGGAGGGACCAGGAACAGGGGGGGAGTAACCGGGGGACCACAGTGGGGGAAGCGACGGTAGTAGGAGACGGACTCGTCAAATGTGACGTCACGAGAGTGAAAGAAGCGGTGAGACGGCGGGTGGTAAAAGTGCCAGTCGGACGCGTCAAGGGGGAAACCGAGGAAGACGCAGGGAAGGGTGCGGGCAGTGAGCTTGTCCGTGCCGGAGGCACGGACGTGAGCAAGACAGCCCCAGACGTGGAACGCAGACGCGTCACCAGGAGACCCAGTCCAAAGACGGGTCGGCGAAACCTGCGGCTGCTGAGGGTGCGGCCACAGGTTACGCTGGTGAGAAGCGTAGCGCACAGCGAACGGCCACTGAAAATGGGGTGCACCGGCATGGTTCATGGAGGTGCGAGCCACCTCCATGACCAAACCGATGCGTCGCTCAGCGACCCCATTCTGCTGTGGGGAGTCCGGCAGGGTGAACGTCTGGGTGATGCCCTCCGCACGACAAAAGCGACCAAGGACACCGGAGGCAAACTCGCCACCACGGTCTGAGTGAAGACGCAAGACAGGGAGACCGCGGTGGACTTGCGCAGAGACAAGCCAGGGGATGAGAGCGCCTGGCACGTCGGCCTTGCGCTCCAAGGGAAAGACTGTGGTGTAGCGAGTGAAGTCGTCGACAAGCACAAGGAAGTAGCGCTCTCGACGCGGCCTAGGGACAGGGGCGAGGCCCCATACGTCCAGGTGCAGGGTCTGCAACGGCGCGGCGGTAGGGGGAAACGAGGAGGAGTGAGGGGCACGGCGAAGCCGACCCTCGACACAAGGCGTGCAAGGTGGGGCTGGGGAGGAGGGAAACGCAGGGAGAGAACCTGGGAGACCAAGGACAAGACCGTGCTGGGACATGTGACGCAGACGCAGGAGCGCAGGGTGACCTAGGCGGTGGTGCCAAAGGAGGGTCGGGTGAGTGAGGGACCGACAGGAGCAGGCGGCAGCAACCTGGGTGAGCGCTCCAGCCGGGGGGGTCACGGTGTCCAGAGTGAACAGGCCGGACACCGGGTCCCGGGGGAACGTGGACAGGGGGGCACCAGTGGCGGCCTCGGTACAGACAGCATACCGCTCGTGACCAGGGAACGTAGTGGTGACGCCAAGGTCCTGGAGGCAGCCGACACCAACTAGGTTCCTGGAGAACGAGGGGATATGCAGACCTGTAAGAGAGCCCGAAGGAACCGCCGGACAGGGAAGGGTGGTGGAACTGCGGGCGACTACCGGACCGCCAGAGGGGTCAGCGAGAGAAACGGCAGCAGGGACGGGAAACGGCGTCAGGGTGGTGGAGTCGCGGAAGAAACACCGAGAAGCGCCAGAGTCCAAGGTGAAGGAAAGCGAAGCAGAGGCGTCTGGCGACGGAACGACGGCGGAAGCACCAAGACTACACAAAGCAAAGGATCCTACGTCTGACGCAGCAGGGGAGGGTACACTAGGCACACCTACACTAGGCAACAGTGAGTAATAAGCGGGAAGCACACTAGACTCATCAGCATACATCACATGCAGAGCAGAAACAATGGCATCCATGTCCATATCAAAGATCTGAATCTTACGACTAAGCAAACTGTGCCAGTCCGGGAGGTCTGGCGACGGGCCGAAGCGCTGACGAAAGAGGTCGTCCAGGCGACGAAAACAGCGGGGAGTGGAGTGACCGAGCTTACCGCAAACGAAGACGCGGCGAGGACCGGTCTGGATCTGGTACTGACAGCGCCCGCCGCCAGAGCTACCATTCGACACACCACCACGCGCCCGGCCACCGCCAGCGCCGGGCCACCCGGGCAGGAGGACACTCGTCTGCCGCGGCTGCGACGGCTGCGGCGGCTGCTGCGACAGCTGCGACTGCGGCGACTGCTGCGGCTGCTGCAACTGCAGGGGCGGCGGCTCAGCTGGACTGGGCAGGGTCCCCTCGTCTGCTCCAGCACCAGACGACCCGACCCCACCACTACCCCCTCCCGCACCCCCGCCGCCGCCTCCGCCGCGCCCAACCTTGGGGCGGCGGCCCTTCCCCGAACGAAACTGCGCTGCAGCAGCAGTCTCAGCCACTGTGGCAGAGCCGTCGGAGAAGGTACACTGGGCGGGGGCACAACCCTGAAAGATAGGGACACGCACGACACCGCTCGCCTGGGCGATGGAGCGGTGACGGGTCTCTATGACAGTCAGGGTGTCTACAAAGTCAGTGAGGGTGAGGTCGGCAGGGTGAAGGCTAAGGAAGCGGTCGCGGGCGACAGCAAGGCGGTCAGGGAGGCGGGTGGCAAGCAGGTAGAGGGTAGAGGTAATGGGCGGCTGGTGGGCTCTAAGCTGTGCGTCAGTGCAGGCGGCGCGCCAGGTCTCCTCTATCGAGCGCAGGTGGGCAGCGAGGTCAGAGACAGTGGGGAAAGATGCAAGGTCAGGTGAGAGCATCGGGAGGATCAGGCGACCCACCGAGGCAGCCGGAGGGGTGGAATAGCGCTTGATGACAGCATCTAAGTATGCCTGAGCAGTAGTGAGGGACCTAAAGCGAGGACGCTCGGACGGGGGGAGGGCGTTGCTAATGGCAAGCTGGGCGACAGCATCGCGAGAAAGCCAGACAGAGCGCGCACGGGCAGTGGCAGCAGTAGACTCACGCTCAGTGGGTGTGGGATCAGCGGGCAGAATAGCAGGGGGGTCTGGGCAGGGGAGCGTACCGTCAAGGTGTGCGGAAAGCGGTTCACCATCCTGCCGCTGGCCAGTGAGCTGGCGGCGGAGGTCGGCAAGCCACGCCTCGAACTCTAGGGGCTGACCTTCAGCGTCGAAGCGAAGCTCCGCCGCCATCAGGAACAGTCCAGTGCGGTGCAGGGCGGTGCAGTGCAGTGCAGTGCGGTACAGTGCGGTGCAGTGCGGTGCAGTGCGGTGCAGTGCGGTACAGTGCGGTGCAGTGCGGTGCAGCGCGGTGCAGTGCGGTGCAGTGCGATGCAGTGCGGTGCAAGGCAGTACAGTGTGGTGCGTGGCGGTACGGTGCAGGGCAGTGCAGGGCGGGGTGGGGGGGAACCGTACCAGTGAGGAGGACGGGGCCGGGGCAGCGGGGCCGGGCAGGTGCGACCGGGCCGGGCAAGGACGACGGGGCCGGGCGGGCGCGACGGGGCCGGGCTGGTGCGACAGGGCCGGGCCGGGGCGACGGGGCCGGGCGAGCGCGACGGGGCCGGGCAGGGGCGACGAGGCCGGGCGGGGGCGACAGGGCCGGGCCGGTGCGACGGGGCCGGGCGGGCGCGACGAGGCCGGGCTGGTGCGACGGGGCCGGGCGGCTGCGACGGGGACGGGCAGGGTGCGACGGGGCCGGGCGGGTGCGACGGGGCCGGGCGAGCAGGACGGGGCCGGGCTGGTGCGACGGGGCCGGGCGAGCGCGACGGGGGGCCCAGGAGGGGCGCTGCAGGGGCCCAGGAGGGGCGCGACGGGGCCCAGGAGGGGCGCTACGGGGCCCAGGAGGGGCGCGACGGGGCTTAGGAGAGGCGCTACAGGGCCTGGGAGGGGCGCGACGGGGCCCAGGAGGGGCGCTACGGGGCCTGGGAGGGGCGCGACGGGACCCAGGAGGGGCGCTACGGGGCCTGGGAGGGGCGCTACGGGGCCCAGGAGGGGCGCGACGGGGCTTGGGAGGGGCGCGACGGGACCCAGGAGGGGCGCTACGGGGCCCAGGAGGGGCGCTACGGGGCCTAGGAGGGGCGCGACGGGGCCTGGGAGGGGCGCGACGGGGCCCAGGAGGGGCGCTACGGGGCCTGGGAGGGGGGCGATGGGGCCCAGGAGGGGCGCTACGGGGCCTGGGAGGGGCGCTACGGGGCCCAGGAGGGGCGCGACGGGGCCTGGGAGGGGCGCGACGGGACCCAGGAGGGGCGCTACGGGGCCCAGGAGGGGCGCTACGGGGCCCAGGAGGGGCGCGACGGGGCCTGGGAGGGGCGCGACGGGGCCCAGGAGGGGCGCTACGGGGCCTGGGAGGGGGGCGACGGGGCCCAGGAGGGGCGCTACGGGGCCTGGGAGGGGCGCGGGGAGGGGCGCTAAGGGGCCTGGGAGGGGCGTGACGGGGCCCAGGAGGGGCGCTACGGGGCCTGGGAGGGGCGCGACGGTACCCAGGAGGGGTGCTACGGGGCCTGGGAGGGGCGCTACGGGGCCCAGGAGGGGCGCGACGGGACCTGGGAGGGGCGCGACGGGGCCGAGGAGGGGCGCTACGGAGCCCAGGAGGGGCGCGACGAGGCCCAGGAGGGGCGTTACGGGGCCTAGGAGGAGCGCGACGGGGCCTAGGAGGGGTGCTACGGGGCCCAGGAGGGGCGCGACGGGGCCTGGGAGGGGCGCGACGGGGCCCGGGAAGGGGCGCTACGGGGCCCAGGGAGGGGCGCGACGGGTCCCAGGAAGGGGCGCGACGGGGCTAGGGGGGGTCGCGACGGGGCTAGGGGGGGCGAGCGGAAGCGGTAGGTGGGGGGGGGGGATCCTACCTACGCGTGATACCATATCAAAAATTGAAGAAGTGAATGATGTTAGAGAGAGGGTACACACTGATATACCTAAGTGTTGTACCCTCTAAGAGGCTACCCTATACAGTCTATACAAACATGACAAATACACATGTTTGACAGAAGGGAGGGGGGAACGAAACGGAGGGGAGGGGGATGGGGGTTCGAAACGGAGGGGAGGCGTGGAAGCGAAACGGAGGGGAGGGGGGAAGCGAAACGGAGGGGGAGGGGGGGGGGGGGTGGGGGGGGGGTGGGGGGGTGGAGGGGGGGGGGTGGGTTCGAAAATTGAGGGGGAGGGGAGAGGATCGCGCCCCGGTTGATCGATCTTGGACGTTTATCACTTGCAACCATCGAATGGTTAAAAAACGTCGAAACGATCGCAATCTATCGTGACCGTCACATTTTTATAGAATTTCAGTTGACCAAACGGGCAGCTGTCGAGAGTTTCGCCTAATAGAAACGACTGTTATTAGAATGCGGAATTTACTCTTAGTCGAATGCAACTTAAAAAAAAACTGAAATCCTCTCTCCTAGTTGCCAAATCAGTTTTTTTTTAACACGCCCTAATGAAAAGGCAATTTTTTGCTAGGAAACTCTGATGAATCCACGTAAATTTTCTTGACGAAAAGCTGATGAATCATGGTACCCTAAAACCAGTCGTGGGGCCTGGTGCGAACACTGGAAATCTAAGATTTTGACTTGGGCGCAGGACTCTGAGTCGGCATTCTGAACCCTGAGTATTTCAGACTCGTTGACTTTTGGACACTGAGATTCCAGAGTAGCGAAATTTCGAAAAATGGCCCTTCAGACTCGGGAATTTTTTGGGGGGGCAAAATCAGAGTGCCTTTTTTTGAAACGTCAGCCCTGGTACTGACGCGCTATATCTAGCAAAATTGTGTTGTATTCCCTTAAAGCCAATAGCCTCGTATGGCCATACACAGGGTGATTCTATTTCTAGAAGAGTCTATTCCCTTTGGATAGGATAAACCTTGTTACCTGATGTACCTTGGACGTATAAAAACGCCTTGTATATACTTCCCTCGACCAATTCGATCCTGTGACAGTGTCACCATCCTCAAGTGCCTAGCGGTTGACGAGCACTCGCACTTTGTGGGTGCTGCGTCAGCCCGCACCCTTTGGATTGCCATTCTTCCTAGGTAATCCACCTCCTCGTCTGCCACTCTTAGTCGCCTCCTCCTCCTACCCCGCTGTGCCCATCGATGCAGCCATGACTGCCACGTCAGCCTCACTGAGAAGAGTGGCTGTTGCTCCGCCCCTTGATGCCGCCCGGTCAAACGGTTGCGCCATGCGCCTTAGAAACTAAGGGGATCAGGTCCACGGGTGAGAGGCGGGGAGGGGGTGGTGAGTAGTGAAAGTGAGACATTCTGAGTCGACTTACAGACACCGCTCCTTAAAGCTGCACGGTCAAATGGCTGTATTACTCAGCGGAGGTTTTAAGGGGAGCCACAGCGAGAAAGCGAGAAGTGGGGCCGGGGAAAAAGGAATCTATTTTTGAGGCGCCTCCCGCACCACAGCGGCAACGCTAAGGGGCCGGGGAAAAAGGAGAAAGCGAGAAGTGGGGCCGGGGAAAAAGGAGAAAGCGAGAAGTGGGGCCGGGGAAAAAGGAGAAAGCGAGAAGTGGGGCCGGGGAAAAAGGAGAAAGCGAGAAGTGGAGCCGGGGAAAAAGGAGAAAGCGAGAAAGTGGGGCCGGGGAAAAAGGAGAAAGCGAGAAGTGGGGCCGGGGAAAAAGGAGAAAGCGAGAAGTGGGGCCGGGGAAAAAGGAGAAAGCGAGAAGTGGGGCTGGGGAAAAAGGAGAAAGCGAGAAGTGGGGCCGGGGAAAAAGGAGAAAGCGAGAAGTGGGGCCGGGGAAAAAGGAGACAGCGAGAAGTGGGGCCGGGGAAAAAGGAGAAAGCGAGACGTGGGGCCGGGGAAAAAGGAGAAAGCGAGAAGTGGGGCCGGGGAAAAAGGAGAAAGCGAGAAGTGGGGCCGGGGAAAAAGGAGAAAGCGAGAAGTGGGGCCGGGGAAAAAGGAGAAAGCGAGACGTGGGGCCGGGGAAAAAGGAGAAAGCGAGAAGTGGGGCCGGGGAAAAAGGAGAAAGCGAGAAGTGGGGCCGGGGAAAAGGGAGAAAGCGAGAAGTGGGGCTGGGGAAAAAGGAAGGGAACGGCATATCAGTGGCAAGGTACAGGTGTGCATTCGGGATATTTTTGAAAATTCTCAAAAACACCCTGCAATATCAGTGGCAAGGTACAGGTGTGCCTTCAGGAGCCGGGGAAGAGGTTCGATCACTTCTCCCCCCCCCCCCCCCACACACCCCTCCTGCGCAATGTGCCCAGCCATGACAGTGAGGAGTGTCGCTGTGCGCCTGGCAGCTCGCCTCACCTCTCTTGCTGCAAGCGCACAAACTTTCCTCCTCACCTTCTTCTCACCCCTCTCACTCACCTCCTGCGCGACGTGCACAGACATGTCAGTGGAGAGGTCGAGGTGTGCGTCTGGCAGCTCGTCTCATCTCGTTGGTGTACTCATACACTCTCCACCTCACCTCCCTCACTCACCTCCCTCTCTGAGAAGTTGAGGCGTGCGTCCGTCTGGCAGCTGAGAGAGGGGTACACCCACTCCCCGCCCCACTCACTCTCCTCTCTCACTCCCCAAACCACCCACCTCTCGTGCAATGTGCAGGCCATGTCAGTGGAAAGGTCTAGATGGGCGTCTGGCAGCTCCCCTCATCTCGCTCATGTGAGCTTGCAGGCTCTCCTCTCTCACTCGCCACTCCTACACTCCACCCACCTCCCTGGCGATGTGCACAGCCATGTCAGTGGAGAGGTTGAGGTGGGCGTCGGGCAGCTGCGACAGAATCCACCCCGGTAGCTTGCTGCGCTTGTCGTGCCGGTTGTACCTGGGGGAGGGGGGTGAGGGGGGAGGGAGAGGAGGAGGGGAAAGGAGGAGTGATCGCTTGTGAGTCGACTCAAGAGCAGCTTACTGCAGCACCTGAGCGAGGGGAAGAGATGAGAGGGGGGGAGGAGGCGGAGGGGCGCTGTGTTGTGTAAGCAAGGGCAACAGGGAGAGTGGTGGATGGAAGAACCAGCGAGCAAGCAAAAGACTAAGGGCGAGAAAAATAAATCAAGAAGGGGTTTTACAGCGCCCAGATCAAGAAAGGGCCATTGCGTCTTATATCAAACCGATCATGATGCAATATTGCTGCAATGCCTTTCGAGGGCCCTCACCGCTTATCAGCGAAAATCATAATGCCGTAGTCTGATTTCGACCGAATGACTCGCCCCACACACTGGGCTGCTTGCCTCTGGCGGGACGCGTGGGCCAAGTGGGGGGTGGATCAGGGGGCAACAGGTGGCAAGGGGGTGAGTCTGGGCGAAAGCAGAAGAAGAAGAAAAGGTTTGGATGGGATGAGGATGCAAAACAGTGCAGGTGCGAGAAGCAAGGGGTGTTTCTCAAGGTGACGATGATGAGCACGGCAGAGCAAGTGCTCATGCAAGGACCCTCGCCATACAAGTACTTGTGCAGTCACTCCGTATGCGTCAGAATGTGTGGAAGTTAGCGTGCAGCCACTGCCACACAACTGGCCTTGGGCCTCAGACTGGTCCTAACAACCATCGAGGGCCAACGCATCTAGCGCCCCACGATGGCATCGAAGGTGTATTTTAAGTCGACTCAAAATACATCACCGCATCTAGCGCCCCACGTTGGGGTCGAAGGTGTATTTTAAGTCGACTCAAAATACATCACCGCATCTAGCGCCTCACAATGGCATCGAAGGTGTATGTTAAGTCGACTCAAAATACATCACCGCATCTAGCGCCTCACGATGGCATCGAAGGTGAGGAAGTCGTTCTCCTGGATCTGAAACGTCTCCCGCAGATACTCCAGGCGCGCGCGCAGTATTCTGAGGGGCAGGGACACATGGCAGAGGCAGAGGGGCAGGGACACAGGGCAGAGGCAGAGGGGCAGGGACACAGGGCAGAGGCAGAGGGGCAGGGACACATGGCAGAGGCAGAGGGGCAGGGACACATGGCAAAGGCAGAGGGGCAGGGACACAGGGCAGAGGTAGAGGGGCAGGGACACAGGGCAGAGGCAGAGGGACAGGGACACAGGGCAGAGGCAGAGGGACAGGGACACAGGGCAGAGGCAGAGGGACAGGGACATAGGGCAGAGGAAGAGCGGCAGGGACACAGGGCAGATGCAGAGGGGCAGGGACACAGGGCAGAGGCAGAGGGGCAGGGACACAGGGCAGAGGCAGAGGGGCAGGGACACAGGGCAGAGGCAGAGGGACAGGGACACAGGGCAGAGGCAGAGGGACAGGGACACAGGGCAGAGGCAGAGGGACAGGGACACAGGGCAGAGGCAGAGGGACAGGGACACAGGGCAGAGGCAGAGGGACAGGGACACAGGGCAGAGGCAGAGGGACAGGGACACAGGGCAGAGACAGCACAAGAGTAATTGTGAAGAGGGATAGTGGGTGGGTGAGAGAAAAGGAGGCTTTTCTCGATTTTTTTTTCGGCTTCTTGTTGTTTCTATTTCTGCCTCTTGTTTCCATTTCTGCATGTAAACTTCGGTCGAGACATTGCTCGGATCTCTAGAAACGTGACCAAATGAACGAGCCTTTAGGGACATGCAATGGACGAGCCTTTAGGGACATGGAAAGAACGAGCCTTTAGGGACATGCAATGAACGAGCCTTTAGGGACATGCAATGAACGAGCCTTTAGGGACATGCAATGAACGAGCCTTTAGGGACATGCAATGAACGAGCCTTTAGGGACATGCAATGAACGAGCCTTTAGGGACATGCAATGAACGAGCCTTTAGGGACATGCAATGAACGAGCCTTTAGGGACATGCAATGAACGAGCCTTTAGGGACATGCAATGGACGAGCCTTTAGGGACATGCAATGGACGAGCCTTTAGGGACATGCAATGGACGAGCCTTTAGGGACATGCAATGAACGAGCCTTTAGGGACATGCAATGAACGAGCCTTTAGGGACATGCAGTGAACGAGCCTTTAGGGAAATGCAAGGGACGAGCCTTTAGGGACATGCAATGGACGAGCCTTTAGGGACATGCAATGAACGAGCCTAGGGACATGCAATGAACGAGCCTTTAGGGACATGCAATGAACGAGCCTTTAGGGACATGCAATGAACGAGCCTTTAGGGACATGCAATGAACGAGCCTTTAGGGACATGCAATGAACGAGCCTTTAGGGACATGCAATGAACGAGCCTTTAGGGACATGCAATGAACGAGCCTTTAGGGACATGCAATGAACGAGCCTTTAGGGACATGCAATGAACGAGCCTTTAGGGACATGCAATGAACGAGCCTTTAGGGACATGCAATGAACGAGCCGTTAGGGACATGCAATGAACCACTAGAGGAGGGAAGTGTATGTGCTAGGACTTGAAAAATGCAAAAAAAATCCATTCCATATGGCTTGTGCAAAGAATTACCTTACTGGCAAAACATAAAGGGGAGGCTACCTGCTTAGAGTGTACTGGAATGGAACACCAAACATTATAACGAGTCGGCCGTAATGGCGGTCAAAATCGATCCCTTCCGCCACCTTGCCCCTGGTCTTGAGGAAACAGAGAGAGCAACCGGAAGAGGACGAGAGAGAGGAGAGAGAGGAGAGAGACGGGCGAGACGAGAGACACGAGAGAGACGAGAGAGAGAACAATGGGAGGCGATAACAAATAAGTGGGGTGTGAGAGGAGGGATGGGGGGAGGAGGGAGAGTAAGGGAGAGGGAGTGGAGGAGAGCAAGGAAGTGAAAAGGTAGGGAGGGTGAGTTTTGAAGGCGAAGATGAAAAACTGGTGTGATATGGCTAAGAGGGCCTAACCTGCATATACTGCATGGACTGGACACCTCACAGCAACTACTGGCATCACCATGTACTTCTCACCTGGCAGAGGAGAATAAAACGTCCCCCCGGCCGCAAGAGTACCACATGCTGCCACGTGTAACGCCTTGCCTTTGCCTTTTCAAAGGCATGCTTCGCCTTCTCAAAGGGACCCACCTGGCGATGGAGAAGAAGACGCCCCCCCGGCCACAGTCACACGCCCGACGGTAGTTGTCGAGCGCGAGCGTGGTCTCCACCACATCCTGCGTCTCGATGAACACGAGCTTGTGCTCCATCACCTCCTGGGGGGTCATGGGGCGTGCATCATGGTTTGGGGTGCGTGACATGGGGCATCGGGTGTGGGGCATGGGGCATGGGGCATGGGGCATGTGGCATGGGGCATGGGGCGTGGGGCATGTGGCATGGGGCATGGGGCGTGGGGCATGGGGCGTGGGGCATGGGGCGTGGGGCATGGGGCGTGGGGCATGGGGCGTGGGGCATGGGGCGTGGGGCATGGGGCATGAGGCATGGGGCACAGGGCATGGGGCACGGGGCATGGGGCACGGGGCATGGGGCACGGGGCATGGGGCACGGGGCATGGGGCGTGGGGCATGGGGCACGGGGCATGGGGCAGGGGCAAGGATAGGTGGAAAAGGCTATTGTTCCCTGCACAGATTTCAGCATCGAGAAATAGAAAGGTTTGGTAATCATATAGGATAGGATTGGTCTTCAGTGTTCGTGGACTGCTGGCAATTCAGCAAGATCATCATTCAGCAAGATCATGGAAAGTCTCCACCCATTACCTCGTCAACTCACCTTGAGGTTGCCTATGCACCTCACCACCTCCTCTCCTCGCCTTGGGAATGCCCCACTCGCCTTGGGAATGCCTATGTATGCCCCCATCACCTCCCCTCCATCTCACCTTGAGGATGCCCATGTCGTTCCAGCTGTTCACGATGCCATCCATGTACGCGTAGCTCACAAAGAAACAAACGATGCCGTCCGGCACGCACGCCGCCATGTCCACCAGAAGCCGCCCGTAGTTGCGCACCACCCCGGGGTCGCTGCGCATGTCGAACCGCGTGCTCAGCGGGAGCTGGTCGCTGAGAGGTGCAGCAGGAGGCAGAGGGGGCAGGAGGGTCAACACAGGCACTGGTGGTCCATCCATCACCCGCTGGGAGAGATGGTAGGGACGGCAAGCAGCGCGTCCATGGGGGATGCACACGGGGAACAGATGCAGTAGAGACGCGGTGGGCAACAGACATAACCGGGGTGGAAGTTGAGGAGGCGCGGGTAGAGACAAGACAACAGACCGAACCCTTCCTCACCTGCCCCTAGTGACGACGAGCGGGCAGAGGCAGTCCCGCGATAGTGACATCGTGAAGGAGCGGATGCATACGGGTTGGAAGTTGAGCAGGCGCGGGTACAGGTCGATGGGGCTCAGCGTGCCGCTCGTAATAATGACACTCTGGAAGCGCTCAAATGTGGGCCGGATGGCCAGCGACGCGTCCAGACAGCTCAGCTGCAGTGCAGGGGGGCGGAGGGGGGGAGACGAAAGGGCGGAAGGTAACCACTCAAATGTGAAGATTCTGAAGTCTTGATATAATCGCAATGTGGAACCAATCAACCGTGAGGCTGCCTCTCAGCAACAGGCTCAAAGATAATCACAAACCGTCTTGCGCACGTCTGCACTAGCACCTGATGGGCATATATGTAGAGATACATGTACGCATAAATATTTTTCTTCAAGTATAAAGTCGTTACCTGCAATGCAGGGTTGGCTAGTTGCGACTGTGTAAACGTGAGGCTGCCTCTCGTTGAATGGCTCTCGTCGAATGGCTCTCGTCGAATGACTCTCGTCGACTGGCTCTAGTCGACTGGCTCTCGTCGAATGGCTCGATGACGATGGCAACGCCTCTCGTGTACGAGGGGCTTCGCCTTGTGATGTTGGCTACAAATGTAGCCAAGTCGCACCTGCACTGCAGGTACCCCATCTTTTACATCTCCGCCACCTGCAGCGTCAGCAGCAGCGCCAGCAGCAGCGACTGCATCCCAAGGCAACACATTCCCTGCACCTCCCCCCCTGCGTGTTCTGTGCCAGCAGATGGGCACGCGCATATTACCTGCACCACGTGCCCACCAGGGCCGATAATGGTGGCACGCCCCCTCGTACACGTGCCCACCAGCGCCGCCAGGTCGCAGACGCCCTGCAGGTACCCCATCCCAACCACCCACCTCTGCCACCTGCAGGATGATCAGCTCAGCCGCGACTCAGACAAAGGGGAGCAGATCACGTGCTGCACCCCACGTGCTGCACCCCACGTGCTGCACCCCACGTGCTGCACCCCACGTGCTGCACCCCACGTGCTGCACCCCACGTGCTGCACCCCACGTGACGCACCCCACGTGCTGCACCCTACGTGACGCACCCTACCAGCACCACCTGCACCCTACCTGCAATACAGGGTCAGCTAGTTGCGGCTGTCGCTCATCAAAGGGCTCTATGATGATGGCAAACCCGCGGGTGTACGTCCCAACCAGCGTGGCCAGGTCGCAGACGCACTGCAGGTACCCCATCTCGTCTACCTCCGCCACCTGCAGCGTGAGCAGCAGTGACTGCAGGCGGTCGTAGCACAGCTGCAGGCTCTTGCTCTCGATGCCCGTTGCCGCCTGCAGCGCGTGCAGGAAGGCCAGCGGCCCCTCCGACTCAACGCGTGTCGTGTTGAGTCGGGTTTGCAGGTATGCCAGGAAGCGGCGCAGGAATGCGAGGAAGTGCTCGGCGCGGCGGATGTTCCCAGGAACTGCTTCTTGGAGGATGTCGGAGGGGAGAGCAGGGTTGGCCAGCCACGCGTCAGACGCTGTTGGGGAGCGGGCAAAAGGGGGGCCCGTGGGGGGGGGAGGGGGGGTTAAAGGGGGCAAGCGGCTCAGGAAGGCAGGAGGGGCAGGAGGGCCAGAGGGACATCGGACTCCACGCGTGCGGTGTTGAGGCGGGTTTGGAAAGAGGAGAGGAAGCGGAACAGGAAGGCAAGGAAGTGCTCTGCTGGGTGGATGTTGGGCCGACGGACGGCTATTGGATGGCATGGCGGGGCGGGGCTGGCCAGCCACACTTCACTTGCTGGTGGGGGGGAGAGGGAAGGGGGAAGGGGGGGATGAGGGGAGGCGAGGCTCGGTGGAAGGAGGTGTAGAGAACGAGAGAAGGGGGAGAGAGGCGGTGCGCGCAGCGGATGAAGCCCAGAGCAGCCACGGCTCTTGGAGGATATTGGGGGTCAGTTACCCCAGCCATGGCTCTTGGAGGATATTGGGGGTCAGTGCTGGGGTGGCCAGCCATGCAGTGCTGGGGTGGCCAGCCATGCAGTGCTGGGGTGGCCAGCCATGCAGTGCTGGGGTGGCCAGCCATGCAGTGCTGGGGTGGCCAGCCATGCAGTGCTGGGGTGGCCAGCCATGCAGTGCTGCGGTGGCCAGCCATGCAGTGCTGGGGTGGCCAGCCATGCAGTGCTGGGGTGGCCAGCCATGCAGTGCTGGGGTGGCCAGCCATGCAGTGCTGGGGTGGCCAGCCATGCAGTGCTGGGGTGGCCAGCCATGCAGTGCTGGGGTGGCCAGCCATGCAGTGCTGGGGTGGCCAGCCATGCAGTGCTGGGGTGGCCAGCCATGCAGTGCTGGGGTGGCCAGCCATGCAGTGCTGGGGTGGCCAGCCATGCAGTGCTGGGGTGGCCAGCCATGCAGTGCTGCGGTGGCCAGCCATGCAGTGCTGGGGTGGCCAGCCATGCAGTGCTGGGGTGGCCAGCCATGCAGTGCTGGGGTGGCCAGCCATGCAGTGCTGGGGTGGCCAGCCATGCAGTGCTGGGGTGGCCAGCCATGCAGTGCTGGGGTGGCCAGCCATGCAGTGCTGCGGTGGCCAGCCATGCAGTGCTGGGGTGGCCAGCCATGCAGTGCTGGGGTGGCCAGCCATGCAGTGCTGGGGTGGCCAGCCATGCAGTGCTGGGGGTGGCCAGCCATGCAGTGCTGGGGTGGCCAGCCATGCAGTGCTGGGGTGGCCAGCCATGCAGTGCTGGGGTGGCCAGCCATGCAGTGCTGGGGTGGCCAGCCATGCAGTGCTGGGGTGGCCAGCCATGCAGTGCTGGGGTGGCCAGCCATGCAGTGCTGGGGTGGCCAGCCATGCAGTGCTGGGGTGGCCAGCCATGCAGTGCTGGGGTGGCCAGCCATGCAGTGCTGCGGTGGCCAGCCATGCAGTGCTGGGGTGGCCAGCCATGCAGTGCTGGGGTGGCCAGCCATGCAGTGCTGGGGTGGCCAGCCATGCAGTGCTGGGGTGGCCAGCCATGCAGTGCTGGGGTGGCCAGCCATGCAGTGCTGGGGTGGCCAGCCATGCAGTGCTGGGGTGGCCAGCCATGCAGTGCTGGGGTGGCCAGCCATGCAGTGCTGGGGTGGCCAGCCATGCAGTGCTGGGGTGGCCAGCCATGCAGTGCTGGGGTGGCCAGCCATGCAGTGCTGGGGTGGCCAGCCATGCAGTGCTGCGGTGGCCAGCCATGCAGTGCTGGGGTGGCCAGCCATGCAGTGCTGGGGTGGCCAGCCATGCAGTGCTGGGGTGGCCAGCCATGCAGTGCTGGGGTGGCCAGCCATGCAGTGCTGGGGTGGCCAGCCATGCAGTGCTGCGGTGGCCAGCCATGCAGTGCTGGGGTGGCCAGCCATGCAGTGCTGGGGTGGCCAGCCATGCAGTGCTGGGGTGGCCAGCCATGCAGTGCTGCGGTGGCCAGCCATGCAGTGCTGGGGTGGCCAGCCATGCAGTGCTGGGGTGGCCAGCCATGCAGTGCTGGGGTGGCCAGCCACGCAGTGCTGGGGTGGCCAGCCATGCAGTGCTGGGGTGGCCAGCCATGCAGTGCTGCGGTGGCCAGCCATGCAGTGCTGGGGTGGCCAGCCATGCAGTGCTGGGGTGGCCAGCCATGCAGTGCTGGGGTGGCCAGCCATGCAGTGCTGGGATGGCCAGCCATGCAGTGCTGGGGTGGCCAGCCATGCAGTGCTGGGGTGGCCAGCCATGCAGTGCTGGGGTGGCCAGCCATGCAGTGCTGCGGTGGCCAGCCATGCAGTGCTGGGTGGCCAGCCATGCAGTGCTGGGGTGGCCAGCCATGCAGTGCTGGGGTGGCCAGCCATGCAGTGCTGGGGTGGCCAGCCATGCAGTGCTGGGGTGGCCAGCCATGCAGTGCTGGGTGGCCAGCCATGCAGTGCTGGGGTGGCCAGCCATGCAGTGCTGGGGTGGCCAGCCATGCAGTGCTGGGGTGGCCAGCCATGCAGTGCTGGGGTGGCCAGCCATGCAGTGCTGGGGTGGCCAGCCATGCAGTGCTGGGGTGGCCAGCCATGCAGTGCTGGGGTGGCCAGCCATGCAGTGCTGGGGTGGCCAGCCATGCAGTGCTGGGGTGGCCAGCCATGCAGTGCTGCGGTGGCCAGCCATGCAGTGCTGGGGTGGCCAGCCATGCAGTGCTGGGGTGGCCAGCCATGCAGTGCTGGGGTGGCCAGCCATGCAGTGCTGCGGTGGCCAGCCATGCAGTGCTGGGGTGGCCAGCCATGCAGTGCTGGGGTGGCCAGCCATGCAGTGCTGGGGTGGCCAGCCATGCAGTGCTGCGGTGGCCAGCCATGCAGTGCTGGGGTGGCCAGCCATGCAGTGCTGGGGTGGCCAGCCATGCAGTGCTGGGGTGGCCAGCCATGCAGTGCTGGGGTGGCCAGCCATGCAGTGCTGGGGTGGCCAGCCATGCAGTGCTGCGGTGGCCAGCCATGCAGTGCTGGGGTGGCCAGCCATGCAGTGCTGGGGTGGCCAGCCATGCAGTGCTGGGGTGGCCAGCCATGCAGTGCTGCGGTGGCCAGCCATGCAGTGCTGGGGTGGCCAGCCATGCAGTGCTGGGGTGGCCAGCCATGCAGTGCTGCGGTGGCCAGCCATGCAGTGCTGGGGTGGCCAGCCATGCAGTGCTGGGGTGGCCAGCCATGCAGTGCTGGGGTGGCCAGCCATGCAGTGCTGGGGTGGCCAGCCATGCAGTGCTGGGGTGGCCAGCCATGCAGTGCTGGGGTGGCCAGCCATGCAGTGCTGGGGTGGCCAGCCATGCAGTGCTGGGGTGGCCAGCCATGCAGTGCTGCGGTGGCCAGCCATGCAGTGCTGGGGTGGCCAGCCATGCAGTGCTGGGGTGGCCAGCCATGCAGTGCTGGGGTGGCCAGCCATGCAGTGCTGGGGTGGCCAGCCATGCAGTGCTGGGGTGGCCAGCCATGCAGTGCTGGGGTGGCCAGCCATGCAGTGCTGGGGTGGCCAGCCATGCAGTGCTGCGGTGGCCAGCCATGCAGTGCTGGGGTGGCCAGCCATGCAGTGCTGGGGTGGCCAGCCATGCAGTGCTGGGGTGGCCAGCCATGCAGTGCTGCGGTGGCCAGCCATGCAGTGCTGGGGTGGCCAGCCATGCAGTGCTGGGGTGGCCAGCCATGCAGTGCTGGGGTGGCCAGCCATGCAGTGCTGCGGTGGCCAGCCATGCAGTGCTGGGGTGGCCAGCCATGCAGTGCTGGGGTGGCCAGCCATGCAGTGCTGGGGTGGCCAGCCATGCAGTGCTGGGGTGGCCAGCCATGCAGTGCTGGGGTGGCCAGCCATGCAGTGCTGCGGTGGCCAGCCATGCAGTGCTGGGGTGGCCAGCCATGCAGTGCTGGGGTGGCCAGCCATGCAGTGCTGGGGTGGCCAGCCATGCAGTGCTGGGGTGGCCAGCTGCATGCGGGTGGCCAGCCATGCAGTGCTGCGGTGGCCAGCCATGCAGTGCTGGGGTGGCCAGCCATGCAGTGCTGGGGTGGCCAGCCATGCAGTGCTGGGGTGGCCAGCCATGCAGTGCTGGGGTGGCCAGCCATGCAGTGCTGGGGTGGCCAGCCATGCAGTGCTGGGGTGGCCAGCCATGCAGTGCTGGGGGGTGCGTGGGGTGGCCAGCCATGCAGTGCTGGGGTGGCCAGCCATGCAGTGCTGGGGTGGCCAGCCATGCAGTGCTGCGGTGGCCAGCCATGCAGTGCTGGGGTGGCCAGCCATGCAGTGCTGGGGTGGCCAGCCATGCAGTGCTGGGGTGGCCAGCCATGCAGTGCTGGGGTGGCCAGCCATGCAGTGCTGGGGTGGCCAGCCATGCAGTGCTGGGGTGGCCAGCCATGCAGTGCTGGGGTGGCCAGCCATGCGGGGGGCAGATGCTGCTGGGGTGGCCAGCCATGCAGTGCTGGGGTGGCCAGCCATGCAGTGCTGGGGTGGCCAGCCATGCAGTGCTGGGGTGGCCAGCCATGCAGTGCTGGGGTGGCCAGCCATGCAGTGCTGGGGTGGCCAGCCATGCAGTGCTGGGGTGGCCAGCCATGCAGTGCTGCGGTGGCCAGCCATGCAGTGCTGGGGTGGCCAGCCATGCAGTGCTGGGGTGGCCAGCCATGCAGTGCTGGGGTGGCCAGCCATGCAGTGCTGCGGTGGCCAGCCATGCAGTGCTGGGGTGGCCAGCCATGCAGTGCTGCGGTGGCCAGCCATGCAGTGCTGCGGTGGCCAGCCATGCAGTGCTGGGGTGGCCAGCCATGCAGTGCTGGGGTGGCCAGCCATGCAGTGCTGGGGTGGCCAGCCATGCAGTGCTGGGGTGGCCAGCCATGCAGTGCTGGGGTGGCCAGCCATGCAGTGCTGGGGTGGCCAGCCATGCAGTGCTGGGGTGGCCAGCCATGCAGTGCTGGGGTGGCCAGCCATGCAGTGCTGCGGTGGCCAGCCATGCAGTGCTGGGGTGGCCAGCCATGCAGTGCTGGGGTGGCCAGCCATGCAGTGCTGCGGTGGCCAGCCATGCAGTGCTGGGGTGGCCAGCCATGCAGTGCTGGGGTGGCCAGCCATGCAGTGCTGGGGTGGCCAGCCATGCAGTGCTGGGGTGGCCAGCCATGCAGTGCTGCGGTGGCCAGCCATGCAGTGCTGGGGTGGCCAGCCATGCAGTGCTGGGGTGGCCAGCCATGCAGTGCTGGGGTGGCCAGCCATGCAGTGCTGCGGTGGCCAGCCATGCAGTGCTGGGGTGGCCAGCCATGCAGTGCTGCGGTGGCCAGCCATGCAGTGCTGCGGTGGCCAGCCATGCAGTGCTGGGGTGGCCAGCCATGCAGTGCTGGGGTGGCCAGCCATGCAGTGCTGGGGTGGCCAGCCATGCAGTGCTGGGGTGGCCAGCCATGCAGTGCTGGGGTGGCCAGCCATGCAGTGCTGGGGTGGCCAGCCATGCAGTGCTGGGGTGGCCAGCCATGCAGTGCTGGGGTGGCCAGCCATGCAGTGCTGCGGTGGCCAGCCATGCAGTGCTGGGTGGCCAGCCATGCAGTGCTGGGGTGGCCAGCCATGCAGTGCTGCGGTGGCCAGCCATGCAGTGCTGGGGTGGCCAGCCATGCAGTGCTGGGGTGGCCAGCCATGCAGTGCTGGGGTGGCCAGCCATGCAGTGCTGGGGTGGCCAGCCATGCAGTGCTGCGGTGGCCAGCCATGCAGTGCTGGGGTGGCCAGCCATGCAGTGCTGGGGTGGCCAGCCATGCAGTGCTGGGGTGGCCAGCCATGCAGTGCTGGGGTGGCCAGCCATGCAGTGCTGGGGTGGCCAGCCATGCAGTGCTGGGGTGGCCAGCCATGCAGTGCTGGGGTGGCCAGCCACGCAGTGCTGGGGTGGCCAGCCACGCAGTGCTGGGGTGGCCAGCCATGCAGTGCTGGGGTGGCCAGACATGCAGTGCTGCGGTGGCCAGCCATGCAGTGCTGGGGTGGCCAGCCATGCAGTGCTGGGGTGGCCAGCCATGCAGTGCTGGGGTGGCCAGCCATGCAGTGCTGGGGTGGCCAGCCATGCAGTGCTGGGGTGGCCAGCCATGCAGTGCTGGGGTGGCCAGCCATGCAGTGCTGGGGTGGCCAGCCATGCAGTGCTGCGGTGGCCAGCCATGCAGTGCTGGGGTGGCCAGCCATGCAGTGCTGGGGTGGCCAGCCATGCAGTGCTGGGGTGGCCAGCCATGCAGTGCTGGGGTGGCCAGCCATGCAGTGCTGGGGTGGCCAGCCATGCAGTGCTGTGCCAGGCTGGGCCAGCCATGCAGTGCTGGGGTGGCCAGCCATGCAGTGCTGGGGTGGCCAGCCATGCAGTGCTGGGGTGGCCAGCCATGCAGTGCTGGGGTGGCCAGCCATGCAGTGCTGGGGTGGCCAGCCATGCAGTGCTGGGGTGGCCAGCCATGCAGTGCTGGGGTGGCCAGCCATGCAGTGCTGGGGGTGGCCCAGCCATGCAGTGCTGGGTGGCCAGCCATGCAGTGCTGGGTGGCCAGCCATGCAGTGCTGGGGTGGCCAGCCATGCAGTGCTGGGGTGGCCAGCCATGCAGTGCTGGGGTGGCCAGCCATGCAGTGCTGGGGTGGCCAGCCATGCAGTGCTGGGGTGGCCAGCCATGCAGTGCTGGGGTGGCCAGCCATGCAGTGCTGGGGTGGCCAGCCATGCAGTGCTGGGGTGGCCAGCCATGCAGTGCTGGGGTGGCCAGCCATGCAGTGCTGGGGTGGCCAGCCATGCAAGTGCTGCGGTGGCCAGCCATGCAGTGCTGGGGTGGCCAGCCATGCAGTGCTGGGGTGGCCAGCCATGCAGTGCTGGGGTGGCCAGCCATGCAGTGCTGCGGTGGCCAGCCATGCAGTGCTGGGGTGGCCAGCCATGCCAGTGGCTGGGGTGGCCAGCCATGCAGTGCTGGGGTGGCCAGCCATGCAGTGCTGGGGTGGCCAGCCATGCAGTGCTGGGGTGGCCAGCCATGCAGTGCTGGGGTGGCCAGCCATGCAGTGCTGGGGGTGGCCAGCCATGCAGTGCTGGGGTGGCCAGCCATGCAGTGCTGGGGTGGCCAGCCATGCAGTGCTGGGGTGGCCAGCCATGCAGTGCTGGGGTGGCCAGCCATGAGTGCTGGGGTGGCAGCCATGCAGTGCTGGGTGGCCAGCCATGCAGTGCTGGGGTGGCCAGCCATGCAGTGCTGGGGTGGCCAGCCATGCAGTGCTGCGGTGGCCAGCCATGCAGTGCTGGGGGGCCAGCCATGCAGTGCTGGGGGTGGCCAGCCATGCAGTGCTGGGGTGGCCAGCCATGCAGTGCTGGGGTGGCCAGCCATGCAGTGCTGGGGTGGTGGCCAGCCATGCAGTGCTGGGGTGGCCAGCCATGCAGTGCTGGGGTGGCCAGCCATGCAGTGCTGGGGTGGCCAGCCATGCCAGTGCTGGGGTGGCCAGCCATGCAGTGCTGGGGTGGCCAGCCATGCAGTGCTGGGGTGGCCAGCCATGCAGTGCTGGGGTGGCCAGCCATGCAGTGCTGGGGTGGCCAGCCATGCAGTGCTGGGGTGGCCAGCCATGCAGTGCTGGGGTGGCCAGCCATGCAGTGCTGGGGTGGCCAGCCATGCAGTGCTGGGGTGGCCAGCCATGCAGTGCTGGGGTGGCCAGCCATGCAGTGCTGGGCGATGGCCAGCCATGCAGTGTGGGGTGGCCAGCCATGCAGTGCTGGGTGGCCAGCCATGCAGTGCTGGGGGTGGCCAGCCATGCAGTGCTGGCGAGTGCTGCTTCAGCCATGCAGTGCTGCGGTGGCCAGCCATGCAGTGCTGGGGGTGGCCAGCCATGCAGTGCTGGGGTGGCCAGCCATGCAGTGCTGGGTGGCCAGCCATGCAGTGCTGGGGTGGCCAGCCATAGTGCTGGGGTGGCCAGATGCATGGCTGGGGTGGCCAGCCATGCAGTGCTGGGGTGGCCAGCCATGCAGTGCTGCGGGTGGCCAGCCATGCAGTGCTGGGGTGGCCAGCCATGCAGTGCTGGGGTGGCCAGCCATGCAGTGCTGGGGTGGCCAGCCATGCAGTGCTGGGTGGCCAGCCATGCAGTGCTGGGGTGGCCAGCCATGCAGTGCTGGGGTGGCCAGCCATGCAGTGCTGGGGTGGCCAGCCATGCAGTGCTGGGGTGGCCAGCCATGCAGTGCTGGGGGTGGCCAGCCATGCAGTGTGCTGCCTGAGTGCGGGGGTGGCCAGCCATGCAGTGCTGGGGTGGCCAAGCCATGCAGCTGCCTGCGGTGGCCAGCCATGCCAGTGCTGGGGTGGCCAGCCATGCAGTGCTGCGGTGGCCAGCCATGCAGTGCTGGGGTGGCCAGCCATGCAGTGCTGGGGCCAGCCATGCAGTGCTGGTGGCCAGCCATGCAGTGCTGGCGGTGGCCAGCCATGCAGTGCTGGGGTGGCCAGCCATGCAGTGCTGGGTGGGCCAGCCATGCAGTGCTGCGGTGGCCAGCCATGCAGTGCTGGGGTGGCCAGCCATGCAGTGCTGGCGGTGCCGCCATGCAGTGCTGGGTGGGGCATGCAGTGCTGCGGTGGCCAGCCATGCAGTGCTGGCGGTGGCCAGCCATGCAGTGCGTGGCCAGCCATGCATGCTGGGTGGCCAGCCATGCAGTGCTGGGGGGCCAGCCATGCAGTGCTGGGGTGGCCAGCCATGCCAGTGCTGCGGTGCCAGCCATGCAGGCTGGGGTGGGGGGGGGTGGCCAGCCATGCAGTGCTGCGGTGGCCAGCCATGCAGTGCTGGGGTGGCCAGCCATGCAGTGCTGGGGTGGCCAGCCATGCAGTGCTGGGGTGGCCAGCCATGCAGTGCTGGGGTGGCCAGCCATGCAGTGCTGGGGTGGCCAGCCATGCAGTGCTGGGTGGCCAGCCATGCAGTGCTGGGTGGCCAGCCATGCAGTGCTGGGTGGCCAGCCATGCAGTGCTGGGTGGCCAGCCTGCAGTGCGGGGTGGCCAGCCATGCAGTGCTGGGGTGGCCAGCCATGCAGTGCTGGGTGGCCAGCCATGCAGTGCTGCGGTGGCAGCCATGCGTGCTGGGGTGGCCAGCCATGCAGTGCTGCGGTGGCCAGCCATGCAGTGCTGCGGTGGCCCAGCCATGCAGTTGGCCTCAGTGCTGCGGTGGCCAGCCATGCAGTGCTGGGGTGGCCAGCCCATGCAGTGCTGGCGGTGGCCAGCCATGCAGTGCTGCGGTGGCCCAGCCATGCAGTGCTGGGGTGGCCAGCCATGCAGTGCTGGGGGTGGCCAGCCATGCAGTGCTGGGGTGGCCAGCCATGCAGTGCTGGGGTGGCCAGCCATGCAGTGCTGGGGTGGCCAGCCATGCAGTGCTGGGGTGGCCAGCCATGCAGTGCTGGGGTGGCCAGCCATGCAGTGCTGGGTGGCCAGCCCATGCGCAGTGCGTGGGGTGGCCAGCCATGCAGTGCTGGGGTGGCCAGCCATGCAGTGCTGGGTGGCCAGCCATGCAGTGCTGGGGTGGCCAGCCATGCAGTGCTGGGTGGCCAGCCATGCAGTGCTGGGGTGGCCAGCCATGCAGTGCTCTGGCGGGTGGCCAGCCATGCAGTGCTGGGGTGGCCAGCCATGAGTGGGGGGGCCATGCGGTGGCCAGCCATGCAGTGCTGGGGTGGCCAGCCATGCAGTGCTGGGGGGCCAAGTGCTGGGGTGGCCAGCCATCAGTGCTGTGGTGGCCAGCCATGCAGTGCTGGGGTGGCCAGCCATGCAGTGCTGCGGTGGCAGCCATGCAGTGCTGGGTGGCCAGCCATGCAGTGCTGCGGTGGCCAGCCATGCAGTGCTGGGGTGGCCAGCCATGCAGTGCTGCGGTGGCCTGCCATGCAGTGCTGCGGTGGCCAGCCATGCAGTGCTGGGGTGGCCAGCCATGCAGTGCTGCGGTGGCCAGCCATGCAGTGCTGCGGTGGCCAGCCATGCAGTGCTGGGGTGGCCAGCCATGCAGTGCTGCGGTGGCCAGCCATGCAGTGCTGCGGTGGCCAGCCATGCAGTGCTGGGGTGGCCAGCCATGCTGGGATGGCCAACCATGCAAGAACATGCTGACTGGAGGAGCGGGAGGGGAGGGGAGCAGAGGGAGAGAGGGTAAGGGGGGTGCGGGCGGGGAGATAGGCTCATTGTCTAGAATTCTCAAATATGCCTCCAACCAAGCTGACTTAGATGTGAAACGCCCTAAGGGATGGGGTGGAGGTGGTGGGGCAACAGCTGCGGGGAGGTGTGAATGGGTGAAGGGGCAACTGCGGAAGAGAGGAGGGAGCGAGGGGTGAGGGGGGGTATGGACGACAAGGTAAGGCATGTGGATAGTAAGGGGTATCTTGTAAGGGGTATATTGTAAGAGGCGACGAGAGAATCCTCATGATAAGGGTACTGGCGATATGATTAAGCGTGGCATAAGGAGGCTAGACTCCGGGATGAGAGGAGCAAGGATAAGCGACCATAAATGCAGGCACACCCGCATCGCAAGGACCTAGCTACTTCTGTTGGTATCACCTGGCTACATTGATTTCCTGTTCGATCCACCTGGTTACTGTCTTTCTGTTAGAATCACCTGGCAGGTTGCCTCTCTGTGCAAGCCCATCCACCAGCCGCCGGTACTCCTCTCTGAGCCTCTCAGCATCCGTTGCTTTAAACCTGACGGATGGGTGCATGGACGTGCGCATGCACACACACATGCACACCCACACATGCACACCCACACATGCACACACGCACATGGACACCCACACATGCACACCCACACATGCACACACACACATGCACACCCACACATGCACACCCACACATGCACACACACACATGCACACCCACACACATGCACACACACATGCACACCCACACATGCACACCCACACATGCACACACACACATGCACACACACACATGCACACACACACATGCACACACACACATGCACACCCGCACATGCACACCCACACATGCACACCCACACATGCACACCCGCACATGCACACCCACACATGCACACACACACATGCACACCCACACATGCACACACACACATGCACACCCACACATGCACACCCACACATGCACACCCACACATGCACACCCACACATGCACACCCACACATGCACACCCACACATGCCACCCACACATGCACACACACACATGCACACACACACATGCACACCCACACATGCACACACAGGAACAGAGAAGACTAAGAAGGCTCAGAAGGAGTGCGACGAAGAGAAACAAACGCTCCCTTTCCTTCTCCCTGTCCTCCTTCTCCCTCCTTCGCCCCTCTATCGCTGCACTCCTCCCCCCTTCTCCTGCACTCTCGCCCCTCACCTCTCAACGGCCATGCAAAGCCGGGCCAGGCTCCTGAGCACCACTGATGGTGCGCTTGCTCTCTATCCCCTATCCAACCCCACTCTCCCCCATCCCTGCTCTCTCTCCCCTATCCAACCCCACTCTCCCCCATCCCTGCTCTCTCTCCCCTATCCAACCCCACTCTCCCCCATCCCTGCTCTCTCTCCCCTATCCAACCCCACTCTCCCCCATCCCTGCTCTCTCTCCCATTCCCATATCCCACCTTCCTTTCCCCTATCCCCCCTCACCTCTCAATGGTCGTATTAAGACGGGCCAGGTTCCTATGCGCGCCATCAATCGTCTGCTGCCGCACGTTGACGCTTAAAGCCTCGATGCACACGTTGTCTATGTTGTGCGCCTCGTCGAACACCACTATGCTCTCCCTTTCAAGCTCCCTCGATATAATCCCCGACACCTTCGGATCCAGCAAGTATTGATAATTGTACACCACAACATTCGCGAAATTAATCATATGCCGCGCCAAAAAATACGGGCACCACCCTTTCTCCCGGCCGAATGCGCGCAGGTCCTGCAGCGTGTACACGCCGGGCGGCAGGGCGGCTTCTTGTCCTTTGCGGTCAAACTGGTCAAAGTATGTGCAGACCTCGATATCCGGATTTTCCATGGCCGCGGCGCGCACCCACGACGCCGTGCGCTTGCGGCACCCCGCATCCACGCTCTCCCGCGACCCCTCCCCCGCCACCACGGGGTGAATGCACAGGTTCTTGCGCGAGCTCAGCCCCAGTGCTAGGATCCGCGGAAGGCCCCCCCCCCCTTCCCCTCCGCGCCGTTTCCCCCCGCCCTAGCGGGTGCGCCGGCGGCGGCTTCCCCCGCGAGCGCGGTCTGCTGGTAGGCGTGCAGCAGGCGCAGCTCCGCGAGCGCCTTCTCCATCTCGTGCACCGTGCGCGTGCAGTAAATTAACTTCCCCGTGCCCTTGCGCGCCATCTGGTAGGAGGTGATTAAAGACAGCAGCGTGATAGTCTTGCCGGTTCCTGTAGGCATCTCGAGCAGGCAGTGGCCCTTGGCGTCGAGCGTGCGTTTCAACTCCACCATGTACTCGTACTGTTCCGGGTAGATGTACTCGTACGGGAAGTACACGTCGAGGTCTTCGATTCGGAATTTCATCGCGGCAACCGTGGGAAGAAGACCTCTGTGGAACGATTAGTCAGCGGCAGCCAGGCTGCAACGGTCGCGGCGACGACTACAGCGCGGCAAGGCTCAGCGCTGCATAAGATTCAGCTCATAACGCGCTGCCTGAAATGCTGTTGGCGAAATTTCCAGTGAGGCTTAACGCGGGGGGGGGGGCTTATTTGTGCGACCACCTGTAGCCTAATAACGGAACAAAACAGCACCACTAGCCGCCAAAGCGGAGTTGCTGCATCGCCGCGGTCTCCGCATTCCGCGCAACCTGCACACTAGATTCCGAACTTAAAGCCAGGGACCCAAGTTTACCGAGTGTAAAACACTCGGTTGGGTAGACGGACCAGGATTGGGTGGCGAGGGACGAGTGCTGCAGAGGAGTTGGGCGAGTGGGACGAAATAACGGCAATCGCGAATTGGGTCGCAGCAACACTGCGACCCATTTTGCGAATTCACAATGCGAAACACCATGCCAGCAGACTTCTGAACCTACACACGTCCTGCAGGTCACGCTTGGGAGCATAACCAAAACAGGCCCGACAACTGAAAAACTTAGTCTATCGGACTGTGGCAATGGAGTCCAGCGAGGCGAGAAAGTCGGAAACGGCTAGAAGCGCAGAGAAGACCGAGTTCACAAGTGAGCGTTTTGTTCGGGTGCGGGTTTCCACAGCCCAAACCAGCGTCTCGGTGGTAGCAAGTAAACGGATTAGAGCACGCTGCAGACACCTAGCCGGGCTTCAAAAGGTAACAAACGGGCGACGGGTCACACATCCATAGATAACCGACCGCAGTGCCGGAAACTGTAGTTATCCAGCCAAATGCGATGTCCCTCGATAATCACCGTGACGCGATTGGAAACACCGGAACCCGCGATGGGGATAAATCACCGCGAAGAGATCAAAAACGAGATCCGGTAGGCAGTACTTACAGGCCAGCGCTGCGCCACCTAAGGACACGCGCTAACACGGCGGCGCTACCACAAACTTGCTCCACGCTCCGCCAAGACACGCACTGCCCGCTGCAGTGCGATTAGGCTGCCCATTGCATGGGCCACTTTAGAGTGGAGCCTCAAAAGCAACCGAGACCAGCCACAGGAGAGAGCTGGGAGAGGCGCCGCAAAATGGCCGACTTAGGAGCGATGGGGAGCAGGGGATCGGCGGGGGGGTGCAAGGGTGGGGGACTTAGAAAACAGAGAATAGGCGTGCGGAGGCGACTAGATGGTCCCCGGCGCTAGAGGTCGGCTACAAGCCAACCCGATAAATTCCACACATACAAACCTAATGTATTCCCGGCCACCTGACCGGTAACCACCTCCCTGTTCTACGTACCCCCCTCGCCTCCTCGCCTTTGCCCCATAGCCTCCACCCCCTTTCCCCCTAACCTCCTCTCCCAGAAACCCCTTATCCTGCCCACTATATGACCACATCCACATATCCCTTTCCCCCTATCCCCCTCTCCCTTTCCCCCAAATCTCCTCTGCCTTGCCCCCTGTTCACCACTCCCTTTCCTCCTATCCGCATCTCCCTTTCCACCAATCCTCCACTCCCTTTCCCCCTATCCGCATCTCCCTTTCCACCAATCCTCCACTCCCTTTCCCCCTATCCGCATCTCCCTTTCCACCAATCCTCCACTCCCTTTCCCCCTATCCGCATCTCCCTTTCCACCAATCCTCCACTCCCTTTCCCCCTATCCGCATCTCCCTTTCCACCAATCCTCCACTCCCTTTCCCCCTATCCGCATCTCCCTTTCCACCAATCCTCCACTCCCTTTCCCCCTATCCGCATCTCCCTTTCCACCAATCCTCCACTCCCTTTCCCCCTATCCGCATCTCCCTTTCCACCAATCCTCCACTCCCTTTCCCCCTATCCGCATCTCCCTTTCCACCAATCCTCCACTCCCTTTCCCCCTATCCGCATCTCCCTTTCCACCAATCCTCCACTCCCTTTCCCCCTATCCGCATCTCCCTTTCCACCAATCCTCCACTCCCTTTCCCCTATCCGCATCTCCCTTTCCACCAATCCTCCACTCCCTTTCCCCCTATCCGCATCTCCCTTTCCACCAATCCTCCACTCCCTTTCCCCCTATCCGCATCTCCCTTTCCACCAATCCTCCACTCCCTTTCCCCCTATCCGCATCTCCCTTTCCACCAATCCTCCACTCCCTTTCCCCCTATCCGCATCTCCCTTTCCACCAATCCTCCACACCCTTTCCCCTATCCGCATCTCCCTTTCCACCAATCCTCCACTCCCTTTCCCCCTATCCGCATCTCCCTTTCCACCAATCCTCCACTCCCTTTCCCCCTATCCGCATCTCCCTTTCCACCAATCCTCCACTCCCTTTCCCCCTATCCGCATCTCCCTTTCCACCAATCCTCCACTCCCTTTCCCCCTATCCGCATCTCCCTTTCCACCAATCCTCCACTCCCTTTCCCCCTATCCGCATCTCCCTTTCCACCAATCCTCCACCCCTCCCCCTATCCGCATCTCCCTTTCCCACCTCCCCTATCCGCATCTCCCTTTCCACCAATCCTCCACTCCCTTTCCCCCTATCCGCATCTCCCTTTCCACCAATCCTCCACTCCCTTTCCCCCTATCCGCATCTCCCTTTCCACCAATCCTCCACACCCTTTCCCCCTATCCGCATCTCCCTTTCCACCAATCCTCCACTCCCTTCCCCCTATCCGCATCTCCCTTTCCACCAATCCTCCACTCCCTTTCCCCCTATCCGCATCTCCCTTTCCACCAATCCTCCACTCCCTTTCCCCCTATCCGCATCTCCCTTTCCACCAATCCTCCACTCCCTTTCCCCCTATCCGCATCTCCCTTTCCACCAATCCTCCACTCCCTTTCCCCCTATCCGCATCTCCCTTTCCACCAATCCTCCACTCCCTTTCCCCCTATCCGCATCTCCCTTTCCACCAATCCTCCACTCCCTTTCCCCCTATCCGCATCTCCCTTTCCACCAATCCTCCACTCCCTTTCCCCCTATCCGCATCTCCCTTTCCACCAATCCTCCACTCCCTTTCCCCCTATCCGCATCTCCCTTTCCACCAATCCTCCACTCCCTTTCCCCCTATCCGCATCTCCCTTTCCACCAATCCTCCACTCCCTTTCCCCCTATCCGCATCTCCCTTTCCACCAATCCTCCACTCCCTTTCCCCCTATCCGCATCTCCCTTTCCACCAATCCTCCACTCCCTTTCCCCCTATCCGCATCTCCCTTTCCACCAATCCTCCACTCCCTTTCCCCCTATCCGCATCTCCCTTTCCACCAATCCTCCACTCCCTTTCCCCCTATCCGCATCTCCCTTTCCACCAATCCTCCACTCCCTTTCCCCTATCCGCATCTCCCTTTCCACCAATCCTCCACTCCCTTCCCCCCCCCCCCCCCCCCTCCACTCCCTTTCCCCCTATCCGCATCTCCCTTTCCACCAATCCTCCACTCCCTTTCCCCCTATCCGCATCTCCCTTTCCACCAATCCTCCACTCCCCCCTTTCCCCCTATCCGCATCTCCCTTTCCACCAATCCTCCACACCCTTTCCCCCTATCCGCATCTCCCTTTCCACCAATCCTCCACTCCCTTTCCCCCTATCCGCATCTCCCTTTCCACCAATCCTCCACTCCCTTTCCCCCTATCCGCATCTCCCTTTCCACCAATCCTCCACTCCCTTTCCCCCTATCCGCATCTCCCTTTCCACCAATCCTCCACTCCCTTTCCCCCTATCCGCATCTCCCTTTCCACCAATCCTCCACTCCCTTTCCCCCTATCCGCATCTCCCTTTCCACCAATCCTCCACCCCCTTTCCCCCTATCCGCATCTCCCTTTCCACCAATCCTCCACCCCCTTTCCCCCTATCCGCATCTCCCTTTCCACCAATCCTCCACTCCCTTTCCCCCTATCCGCATCTCCCTTTCCACCAATCCTCCACTCCCTTTCCCCTATCCGCATCTCCCTTTCCACCAATCCTCCACTCCCTTTCCCCCTATCCGCATCTCCCTTTCCACCAATCCTCCACTCCCTTTCCCCCTATCCGCATCTCCCTTTCCACCAATCCTCCACTCCCTTTCCCCCTATCCGCATCTCCCTTTCCACCAATCCTCCACTCCCTTTCCCCCTATCCGCATCTCCCTTTCCACCAATCCTCCACTCCCTTTCCCCCTATCCGCATCTCCCTTTCCACCAATCCTCCACTCCCTTTCCCCCTATCCGCATCTCCCTTTCCACCAATCCTCCACTCCCTTTCCCCCTATCCGCATCTCCCTTTCCACCAATCCTCCACTCCCTTTCCCCCTATCCGCATCTCCCTTTCCACCAATCCTCCACTCCCTTTCCCCCTATCCGCATCTCCCTTCCACCAATCCTCCACTCCCTTTCCCCCTATCCGCATCTCCCTTTCCACCAATCCTCCACTCCCTTTCCCCCTATCCGCATCTCCCTTTCCACCAATCCTCCACTCCCTTTCCCCCTATCCGCATCTCCCTTTCCACCAATCCTCCACTCCCTTTCCCCCTATCCGCATCTCCCTTTCCACCAATCCTCCACTCCCTTTCCCCCTATCCGCATCTCCCTTTCCACCAATCCTCCACTCCCTTTCCCCCTATCCGCATCTCCCTTTCCACCAATCCTCCACTCCCTTTCCCCCTATCCGCATCTCCCTTTCCACCAATCCTCCACCCCCTTTCCCCCTATCCGCATCTCCCTTTCCACCAATCCTCCACTCCCTTTCCCCCTATCCGCATCTCCTTTTCCACCAATCCTCCACTCCCTTTCCCCCTATCCGCATCTCCCTTTCCACCAATCCTCCACTCCCTTTCCCCCTATCCGCATCTCCCTTTCCACCAATCCTCCACTCCCTTTCCCCCTATCCGCATCTCCCTTTCCACCAATCCTCCACACCCTTTCCCCCTATCCGCATCTCCCTTTCCACCAATCCTCCACTCCCTTTCCCCCTATCCGCATCTCCCTTTCCACCAATCCTCCACTCCCTTTCCCCCTATCCGCATCTCCCTTTCCACCAATCCTCCACTCCCTTTCCCCCTATCCGCATCTCCCTTTCCACCAATCCTCCACACCCTTTCCCCCTATCCGCATCTCCCTTTCCACCAATCCTCCACTCCCTTTCCCCCTATCCGCATCTCCCTTTCCACCAATCCTCCACTCCCTCCCTTTCCCCCTATTCGCATCTCCCTTTCCACCAATCCTCCACACCCTTTCCCCCTATCCGCATCTCCCTTTCCACCAATCCTCCACTCCCTTTCCCCCTATCCGCATCTCCCTTTCCACCAATCCTCCACACCCTTTCCCCCTCTCCGCATCTCCCTTTCCACCAATCCTCCACTCCCTTTCCCCCTATCCGCATCTCCCTTTCCACCAATCCTCCACTCCCTTTCCCCCTATCCACATCTCTCTTTCCTCCAATCCTCCACTCCCTTTCCCCCTATCCGCATCTCCCTTTCCACCAATCCTCCACTCCCTTTCCCCCTATCCGGATTTCCCTTTCCACCAATCCTCCACTCCCTTTCCCCCTATCCGCATCTCCCTTTCCCCCAGTCCTCCACTCCCTTTCCCCCTATGCGCATCTCCCTTTCATCCTCCACTCCCTTTCCCCCTAACCTCTTCTCCGACTCCTCCTATCCTCCTCTACCTCTCCCCCTTTCCTCCTCTCCCTTTCCCCCTATCCTCTTCTCCCTCTCCCCCCCTCCTCAACACCCTTCAACCATATCCTGCACACTGTTTCCTTCCCCCAGCACCCCCCTCCCCCTCCCACCCCCCTCGTAAGACCCCTCCCCTCCTCAATTATTCTGATGTTGTCCACTTCTGCAGTGGTGTGGTGCCATACACAGCACCCTATAGCACATGGGCCCAGATAACACACCATCCTTTCGCCACTGCCACCCACATTTGGTCACGCCACTCTCCATTCCCCTTTTGCACTTGCCATGGCACAGGCTCCACATCCCCCCGGCCACAGGCGGAGACCACAGTGGGCGCTGTTGACAACTCCGTCAGCAAGGGGTCAACACCTATGCGCCGGATGCCACCCAGGTATGCCACCCATAACTGCCATGTGCTCGTTGGAATCTAGACTGCTGTTCCACCTGAAGTGCATCATACCAGCATTCAACATGCCTTGCCCGCTCCCCCTTACCCCCTGTCTCCCATATGTGCCCATTGCAGCGTGAGGCTGCTGCTGAAGCGGCCGCGCGGGTTGCTTGGCAGAGTTAACGAGCTTTGTCACGAAGACGACACCCGAGCTAAGACCAATCAAGCCGGAGGGGTAGCTCCACATACACGCCTGCCAAGCCACCCCGCCAACAGCCACGTCTCTACAGCCCCCCCAACCTCAACCCCGGCGGCGCGGCCGCCGCGACGCAGCCATCGGCCAACAGGAGAGCCACCCGTGCGATACATACCCGCTTTCAGCTGGTCTCTGTCCCATTTTTTGAAGACCTTTCCAAAGCAGTACGAGGTTCTTGAGCAATGGGGAGCAAATGTGCTCGGCTACCCCTTAGACAGTCAAGGTCATGTGGCCACCAGAGGGCGCACAATCGAATCAATAATAAGGGTGTGCTGTGGGGCAAACACACCGGAAACATGGGATGGGGTGCCGATCAAACCAAAGCACCACAGGTTCAGGTGCTACCTTGACTACTCCGAGCTGCTATGTGATCGCCAGTACCAGCGCATCACCTTACCCTGGTTGGTATATGTTGCTATTGGGTCACTGTATCCTGAGACAAGTAACGAGGGGTATGTGTACTGTAAAGCCGATGATGTGCAAAACCGACACCTGGGAAGTACCTGCAGAGATAGACTTCGAAGCCAGTTCGTTTGATAGTATGGTGAGGTCACTTGTGTAACACTGAGACCCAATAGGTGAGTAACATGTGTTGGTAGGCCAATGACCATTGTACGATGGTTTCCACAAGGAAAGTGCATATGGCCCACTGCCCGCGCCATCGCTCGGATGCTGTTTAGGTCCATAGTTTGCGAACAAAGAAAGCCCCGACCACCTTCCCCTACTGGGCAATCCCATCCGCTCCGGCGCCTGCTGCTTGTGCTAGGACTCCTGCAGAGAAAAACGGACGTACATTGGGGAAAGTATGACCCACCATTTGTCAGACATGGGTAGAAAGCCATGGGGTTGCGAAGGAATGCACACAGCAAGCTGAGTGACCGGCCTAAGTGTGTGGCTGGGATGGGACAGCGCCATAGGGCAGCCCACCTTAACAGCGCCGGCTGGTTGGAGTTGGGGAGGGGTCAAGCTCGAAATCCCGCAACCTGCAGATAAACAAGCAGCATGGGGTGAGGGGAGGCGGGAGGGGGGAGGGGGGGTTGCTGGAGGCATGGGGAGTGGGGGATGAGCAACTGCGGCTCACCGCCCAGCCGCAAGTGCAGGCTGGTGCCAGGGTGCTGGAGGTTGGGACGTGAGACTTCCATTGAGGAGGGGGGAGAGGGGGGGGGATTGTATGCCGTGGAACAATTCCTGCAGTTCACTTTGTTAGAATCACATCTCTTCATTGCGATTTCCTTTCAATGCTAAGCATGTCCTGAGAATCTTGTGATTATATCGAGCGTGCTTGCAGTGGGACGGGAGCTCAGGCCATTTTCCTGCACAAGGCCATGGGGTGTGACGTCACCACGTGTGACTATAACGATGCCAGCATCGCAGCCAACATCAGCCACAACTGCTGGCCAATGGGATTGAACCACTCCAACACATTCGACGTAAGCACACCCCTTTGATAAAATGCAAGCAACCTGCTCAAATTCGGGGTAAACTCGTTCTATAAGCACACCCTGTTCCTGTTGGTTCCTCCTGATTTTCTCAGCTCCTCCTTCCTTCCCTCCCTCAGTACACCACACACTCTCAACCCCACTACCCCCCCCCTCCACACACACACCTACCACCCACCCCCCCCCCCCTTTCCCTCCGTAAATAACCCATACCCCACTTCTTCATTCCTCCATATGCATGCAGACACATGGGGGGAACCATTTCCCATTAGATCACCATCATGGGATGTCGTCATTGCCAGCGACATTCTGCTATGTACGTCTCCCATGTCATGCCAAGTGCCGTTTCATTATAAGTGTCATTTTGCGTGTCATTCCAAGCTTCAGCTCATGAGGTACCCATGTGACACTAGGGACTGTTCTTGGCGTTGCTATCTGTCTGTTCTTGGGTGGGGAGTGGAGGGGCAAGACGCCATAGGAGAGGAGAGCAGGCTGAACTGTATGACCCGACTCGTGGGGGTGGAAACCCCCAAACCCATTACATGCGACATATGACTAACGAAGTGCTGTACCTGAGAGTGTTTTGGGGGATATGCGTCAAATGGCCGTCTAGGCAAGGGGGGTTGGGGAGACCGGGAGGGGGAAGGAGGGGGGGGAGGGGGGGGGGGGGGGGGCTCAAGAACTTACATGCAAGAGATCCGACGTTGGCGTTTGCATGTCCTTCGTGGTGAGCTGGCAGCCTCAGCCGTGGGTGTTGGTGATATCTGCTGGTGCACGTGGGAACAAAAGAAGGCAAGCAAACATGCCAATAATGAACCTCGCTTTGTTGGCATTCTGCGCAACCAATCACATAGTCTCACCAAAGAATAGGCCTCGAGCAACAGATGGGCGGCTGGCTGAACGAGTCCTCTGCCCAGTTGTAGTCCACGTTGTTGTTTCGGGAGAGGAGAATGAGAATGGGGTTTCTATGGGTGTATGATCCACAGCCATCGTGCTTTGGCGGGCTGTGGGCAGTGGTGTAGCCGGGGTGACCACTGTTTCCGGTTGCGGAGGCGGACTAGCCAGCAGGCTCGGCAGGATGACATCACTCTCCACAGGCTCGGCGCTCTTCGACATCCAGTTGGTTATTATCTCATCCACCCATGTATACTCCATCTCGTCAAGCAAGCGCTCCGTGCTACCACGGCTCACACGGGTTGTCATTCGTACTCGTGTAGTGACAGCCTTTACAAGCCTATCCACAGTGTGGTTCCAATGTAACGCTGCGAGTGCAACCCGAGCCCGCATGCTCCCTTGAAAGTGGATGCGTTTGGGGGCATACTTGCATATAAGAGAATGAAATGACTCGTTGAGCCAGTTGGTGGCACCTAGCACATAGGGCTCCATTGCTCCAGGGCCGCAATGCAGAGCCAGCCAGTCCTGAAAAGCCACGTGGGTCTTTGACCCTTGCTTGTGCACGGCACTTTCAGAGCCCCAAGATTCAGCCACACAACGAGGGGTGTGGGCACGGCGGCTGCAACCAGTATGAATCCCAGCCCAGTGGTCCGCAGCCGTGGCCATCTCATCTGCGACCTCTTGTGCCGTCATGGGCGATCCTGCCTTAGCGAGTGCTGCACACCGAGACATGACACGATAGAAGTGGGCGGTTGGCTAGTGATACCTTGACGTAATCCGGCGAGTCATGGGGTTCAGTCTGGTCCGTTGACTTTGCTGCAGAGCGGGGTCGCTTACGCGGCACCCTCTCTACCCAACGCTGTGGTCTTGCCTCACCGCTGGCTTCACAGTCTTGGGCTGTCTGGGCTGGCTGGGCTGGCTGGGCTGGTCGAGCTGGTTGGGCTGGCTGGGCTGGTTGGGCTGGCTGGGCTGGTTGGGCTGGCTGGGCTGGTCGAGCTGATTGGGCTGGCTGGGCTGGTTGAGCTTGTCGGGCTGGTTGGGCTGGTTGGACTGGACGGGCATGCTGTGCTGGTCGGGTTTCCCCATTCTCGGTTGCTGCCAGGTTTGCAACTCCATCTTCGTGACCTTCACCGTGCCCTACAATGAGGCAAGCGAGGCATTAGTGGGCAGCATGTGGTGCAAGGCAGGACTGACTTTGCCGCCTTATGCACACGGTCATCAGTAAAGGGCTTACCTTCCTCATAACCGATGTGATCGAATGGTGAGGAGAGCTCCACGTCATCGAAGCCAATTGGTGATCCGTTTTGGAAAATGAACGAGGCGGCAGCGCGCCCACCACAGGACGCAGCGTTTTGCTCCCCGGGCTCAACGAGCTCTCCGCTGTCGTCAACCAGCATGGCACCATCATCCACAGAGTGTAGATCGAGATCCCCATCAGAGGGATCAATTGACGCTGCTGCCTCCCCCCCACCCGGTGGCACATTCTCTCCGACCGCGTTGGGGCTGCCTGGTCTTGATCGTTTATGGGCGGGGGCTGCACCCTTTTTTTTTTTTCTCGGTCCGCAATACTTTGCGCATCTCAGGATACAACCACTTTGATGTCCCAGCCCCGTCCGGCTCAAAATCGATGTCCTTGGCCGTGCAAACGGCCAAGACGATGGTCTGTTTTTTGGAGTTTGGCCCAACGTTTGGACACTGGACCTTCGTGTCGTCGAGCCATCCACACATCTACTTGCGTGTCTTCGTCCACAGATCGGCAGCAGTTTTACAATCGGACACGCTCAACTCACCGCGCTGCACTTCTATGAAATCTTTCACAAATTGCTTGGTTAGTGAGCGCCCTTTATGCCACACGTCCATTTGGTGGGCAATGCGAAGCTCACGTGCAACTGCCTTGAATGCTGTCCCTTCGTCGCTTATGATTCCATTGATAATGAAACCCACCTCCCTAAGTTGTTTCAGCCCGAGCTCGAATGCAATCCTTTCAAGCTCCACGGAGGAGGTTCCGTACTCTGACTTCTTTATTGTAACGCAGTGAAGCAATTTCCGTGTTACCGGGTCCATGAATGTCACTGTGCACCATGAGCCCTCCCGAACATGCGACCACCTCCCATCAACAGCCACCCACTCTCCCGGAACCCTGCGCTGCTTCATGAATCGACGGGTCTGAGCCATACATTTTGCAGCACTGAGGGTAATGGCTTACCATAGCCCTCCGGCGTCCCGCATATAGCGGTTGAACGTTTCTTTAGGAACCTTGGGCAGCCCCAAAGTGCGTGTGACCTCGCACATTTGCTGCCACCCTACCCCCGCCATCGCAAAAGCCCCCATGATTCTTGGGAACAAAGCAGGAGTGAGGGGTCCCCTCGTGCCATCAGTAATGTTTCACCGTAACCGTGTTGTGCTCCAAAAATCTAGAGTCTCCCCGCATCTATTGCACAACCACACCATCCCAATGCATGCCCACACCCGCCTAAATGAATACCACCCCATAGTGCCCATGCAGCCGGCTCCAGTACTGCATGCCAGTCCCAGGGCCCTAAAGAATTGAACGAACGGCAGCGGGTCGATCAGACATACCATGTTGGCTGTGAGCTCGTCCCAGGGTGGGGGATCGGGCCACCCTGGCACGAAGGTCTCAGCAGCACCTCTCTTGGCAGCGGGAACACTAGGGCTGTGAGAGCAGGGGATAGGGGAAAACATCGTGCAAGAGAGGGGAAGGGAGCATGAGTGGAGGGGGGCCTGCTGCCCAGGAGTGTTGGGGGGAGTTAGAAGCAGTGATTGAAGCCTAGACGAGGTCTCCCGAGCAGCGGTAGGCTGCTGCTGGGGACCACAGGTTGCTTTACATCTCTCAGTTGTACCTGTACAACTTATAAGGCTAACACCTAAGGACCGCTTGAGAGAGAGAGAGAGAGAGAGAGAGAGAGAGAGAGAGAGAGAGAGAGAGAGAGAGAGAGAGAGAGAGAGAGAGAGAGAGAGAGAGGGAGAGGGAGAGAGGGAGAGGGAGAGGGAGAGAGAGAGCATGGGAGATGGCCTAAGGGCATAGACCCTTGGAGACAGGATAGGAGACAGAGGGATAGTAGGGGTCAGAGGGAGAGGGAACGGGAGAGAGGGAGAGAACATGGAAGAGTGGGGGTATGGGGAAGGGAGAGAGCGGATGGGAGAGAGCGAGCCTCTAACCGAACCATGAGGCCCCCCTGTGGACACAATAGCAGCCATGTCCTAAGTTTATTTCGCAAATACCTTTGGTCTGAATTCTGCCCTGTGGTTGCCTTTGGGATGAGGGCCTCTTCCACACTGAGAGGGGCACTAGCAAGTGGGGACGCTGGACGCTGGTTGTTGACTTCATGGCTGTCCGCTGCCCCCATACCAGCTGCAAAATGAGCACTGACCCGCGGCACCTCGACCCCTTCACCCCGCCACCCAGGCACGGTAGTCTCATCAGCTCCTCGCCTGGCAGCGGGGACACTGAGGTTGTGAGAGCAGGGGATAGTGGGGAACAGAGTGCAAGAGAGGGGAAAGAGCTGGTGGATGGGGGGGAAGAGTGCATGAGCGAGATAGAGAGAGCATGGTAGATAGAGAGAGAGCATGGGAGATGGGGTGAAAGCATTGGAGATGGGCGGATAGTTTTGAAATTTTGGGACCGAGGATGGGAGAGAGAGAGGGACAGCGCATGGGGGAGAGGGAGAGAGGATGGGGGAGTGGGAGTGACGATGGGGGAGAGGGAGAGAGGATGGGGCAGAGGGTGAGAGGATTGGGGAGAGGGAGAGGGAATAGGGGAGAGGGAGATACGAGGCGTCCCATCGCCATCCCCTTCCCCCATCTCGGCGGCAAACCGAGTGCTGCCCCTTAGCACCTGCTCAGTCTCACCCCGCCACTCCCCTTGCTCTTGACCACTGCCATCATGTTCAGCGACGTCATAGCCCAACACGCTCCGTGGCGGTACATTGGTATTCCCCACAATGGTGACATCATCTCCCTCACCGCAGCCCGGACCTGCACCTGCCACCGACGGCATGATGTCTTCGTTGTCCATATTTCCGCCTGCATTGAACGGGCAACGGGCGAATCACAGTCATGTCATTATGTGGGCAACTGAGCACGGGGCTTGCACATCGCTCTCACAGTTGGCCCGAACATTGTTGCAAACCTTGTTATGCAAGTTGGGGATGCCGCGTCTCACCTGGGGTTTTCTTCTGTTTGTACTCCACCCCCCTCCGATCGCCTCCCCAACCGAACTTGTTAATGCAGACCAATTCTCCGTCCTCTGTTTTGTGGTATTCTTCGAAGTCGCACTTCAACCCCACAAATTTCCGTGGCACTCGGTCCAGAATGTCGAGAACTTTAAGGCCAACCCCTTCCCGGTTGTACTGGAACTTGCTCGCATGAGCATCGTACTAGAGGCGCATCTGCTTATCCGACTCTAACCCATCCTCCACTGCACATGGCAAGACATGTGTTTAAGTCACTGCGTCGGTCGTTATGCACTAGCTGCATAATAGTTTGCGTGCATTGTGATAAATGTGTAGTGTTCTGTGGTGTGATTTGCTCTAGCTGGCTGTGGGCTATTGGTATTTGGGCAAAATAATTGGGTTGGTTGGCTAGGTTTGATCTCGTTACCTTTCCAACCCATACTACCCCATACCCACTACAACACTTTGATGTTGCAGCTGTGGCACTTGGGAGTGTTAGGCTTTGGTTCAGGGCGAGGGTTGGTGTTGTTTGACAATCAAATACTCGAACTTTTCCATATCGAACTGCTTCCCTTCTCGTTTTTTACTAGGTGATTCATGGCTGCCTAGCCAAATTACCAGAATATCCCCTCACACTGATTTCGTCATAATCGGCGGCTCAGATCTTGGTTATGAACGTGCTTTACCATTCTGGAAAGTAGAGATTAAGACCTTTCCAACGCGTATAAGCTCATTTCTAGAAGTTACTTGAGCTGCACGCAATGTTCTGTTGAGATCGTCAAACTTAATCTCTAATTAGTTCTCTCCAGATTTGCACGATATCCATCACATTGTTCCGGACGTGTTTCCATTGCAGCACATGGGCCTTACCTGCTGATGTTGCAGCTGCAACCAGCTTCTCAAAAACGTTTGGAGTGGCGGCCGCTAAGACGAAGACCAGATCGGCTAATGTTGCGGCCTCTGACCCTCTCATGAGTGCGGTCAAGCCACACAGTAAGAAAGCTATGGGAACCTGCATGTGCCCGCCCACCGATATCGACCGCTGATTTTGTCTTTTGACTATCTCCATCAATCGTGCATGCAGGTCCTTTATCTTTCGACGGCACCCATTGGCCACCATATGGCCTCGTACCACCTTTACTCCCCTCGCCACCTTTACCCCCCTCGCCATGCCTTCCTCAGAGTATAGGGGGACGCAGCATTCAAGAGAGGGGGAATGCATGGGATAGGGGGTGGCAACATTTGTTATGGGGAGACAGACTTGGAGAGGGAGACAGCATAGGAGAGAGGGCAGACAGCATAGGCGAGGGGGGAAGGCATTGGAGAGGGTGGGCAGAATAGGCGAGGGGGGAAGGCATTGGAGAGGGTGGGCAGAATAAGCGAGGGGGGATGGCATTGGAGAGGGTGGGCAGCATAGGCGAGGGGGGACAGCATTGGAGAGGGTGGGCAGCATAGGCGAGGGGGGGCGGCAATGGAGAGGGTGGACAGCATAGGCGAGGGGGAGACAACACAGGATCGGGGGAGAAAGAATAGGATAGGGGGAGATAGAATACAGGCCAATCATCGTCAGCGTAGGCGAGCGGGAGACAGCCTATGATAGGAGGAGATGGCCTAGGATAGGGGGAGACAGCCTAGGATAGGGGGAGACAGCATGGGAGACCGGTTAGACCGTGTTTGTAGGCAGAATAGCGCTGGGCGCAATCCCACCAGTGCGTAGAGTCAGTGCACGCGATGTAGCGTGGGCAAATTGAGTGTGTGTGCTTGTGTCAACCTACCCTCTCCCACAACCTTCTCTACGGATGGAACTCCTGCGTGGGGAGGGAGATGGGGAGGGGGATCAACTTCCTGAACCCGGATGGGGGTTGCCTCGGCAGGTGCCTGTGGGGAGGTTGTGAGGAGGACCCGCTTTTGAGGTGGAGGGGAGGGTAGTGCAAGTTTGGCGTGGAACTTCCATGTGAGTGAGGAAAGAGTGAGGAAAGCCATGTGCAACAGGTAGACAAACGCCAAGTAGGAGAAAACTAGGATGAGGAGGGTAGGGCAAATGTGGCCAGTACCGTGGGAGAGATAAGGAATCTGAGGCATGCGGACTTACAGATGGGGTAGCAGGAGGAAGGGGCGAAGGTCATCTTGATGTGCTTGATGTCCGTGAGGGAGGAGAAGTCTGCATGCAGAGGCCATAAAGAGGGGTGGTGGCATTGGCAATAGTAGGGAGGAGGGTATGAAGGTCATCTTGATGTGCTTGATGTCGGTGAGAGACGAGAAGTCTGCTTGCAAAGGCCATAACATAAAGAGGCAATGGTGGCATTGGCAGAAGAAGGGAGGAAGGGCTGAAGATAATCTTGACGTGCTTGATGTCGGTGAGAGACGAGAAGTCTGCTTGCAAAGGCCATAGCATAAAGAGGCAATGGTGGCATTGGCAGAAGAAGGGAGGAAGGGCTGAAGGTAATCTTGACGTGCTTGATGTCGGTGAGAGACGAGAAGTCTGCTTGCAAAGGCCATAACATAAAGAGGCAATTGTGGCATTGGCAGAAGAAGGGAGGAAGGGCTGAAGGTCATCTTGACGTGCTTGATGTCGGTGAGAGACGAGAAGTCTGCTTGCAAAGGCCATAGCATAAAGAGGCAATGGTGGCATTGGCTGAAGAAGGGAGGAAGGGCTGTAGGTCATCTTGATTCGCTTGATGTCGGTGAGAGACGAGAAGTCTGCTTGCAAAGGCCATAACATAAAGAGGCAGCATGATCTTCATGTGTGGTCATGTGTGCCATAAGGGGTGCAATGGGCATCAGTTTGCTTTTGAGCAGACTCAAAAGCAGTCGGGTGCAATGGGCGTGATGCGTGTGCGTTGAAGCATCCATATTTGTGTGTACTTCTCCTCCCTGCCTTCGCAAACTACCACGCTCTCAATATCCCTCGCGCAGTACCCTTTTTTTTTAATGTTTCCGGGTGTGCGGGCGCATACCAGGGCTTATCTTTGGTTTTTCACCACTCTGATTTTCACGAGTGACTCCTGGCCAAACTCTGATTTTCAGAGTGCCCTGGAGCTCGAACTCTGATTTGTCAGGGTTTTTTCACAATTTTCAAATAAAAACTCTGATGCCCAGGATTCACTCCCCACGACTATTTCGCAACGTGGTGCTTTATCCCGGAAGACTGCCAAATCGCACCATACTTTTTTTCTAGGCGCGTGCCATATACACAACCCCTACAATTCCGTGCCCAAGACTTGTGCTGAATGAACGCTGAAAAGTGTAGCTTTATAGAGATTTGGGCCGAAATCTGCCCAGTACAGTCTGCTGGAAACTGGGATGTCTCGGCCGGGTTCTGCCAAAAAAATCATCCAGCCTCTGCTCCGAAATACTTCGACAGGGCACGTTCCGTACCCGGGGAGTCCCTAGGCAGGACTTTGGGGCATCAGTTTGACGGACCAGATGACCCAAAGTGCTGGCTTAGGGGATCTCGCCGTACCTATATTTGATGCCCCGAATTCTTCCCTTGGGGCTCGCCTCGGGTACAAAACGCGTCCTCAGTCAGCACTGCATCTCGCGCTGGCAGGCATTTCGCGTGGGAATAACAACAGCCAATCATGTCTGCCTGTGAGTGAAGTACAGAAACAATACGCCAGTGATTGGCTGGCGCATGTGCTGTACCAATCGCCTTTGCTGTAATGTTTACGTGTCAACCCCGTGCCAAGTTACACACGTGAAATGTAGCATGATTGACGGTAAGGGCTAGTCAAACAGCACTGAACACAGCTGGGCTAGGTTGGGTTGGGTGTGGGAAGGAGGAATGTGCCTGGGTTGCGTGGGGTATAAGTGTGTTGTGACTGGTTACAGAGGACTTAAGCCGAAATTTTCCAGGTTACGGCGGGTATGAGGCGGGATGTGACCAGTTGCGAAGGACTTAGTCAAAATTATCCAGGGTACGTGGGGTATGGGAGGGGTGTGACTGGCAGTCGGAGGACTTAGCCGAATACCGAGAGAACAGGGAAAAATCTAGGAGCATCCCCCCCATTGAAAACTCTTAAGGGTGGTACATAGGCCAACTCTGATAAATTAGAGAAAACTTCTACTTACAAAATTTTACCCAAGACCATCAGAGTGGTTTTCAAAAACGACTCTGATTTTCAGAGAATCAGAGTGATTTACTCTGATAAAATAAGCCCTGGCGCATACCCTTTCACCTATGCTGCCCTACACGCCTATGCTCCGGACCAACTGTCTGGATGGCCGATGCGCTCCGCTCGGCTGTTATCAGTGGGAGCATTAGCAGTACTCGGTTTGTCCGCGCCTGAACGTCGTGGTTTCGTCAAGGCTGGTATAGGCGACTTTTGACTTGACATCAAGTGGCTCCTCTCCGTTCCTCGTGGTGGAAAGCCGGGCTTAGATGTGCTTACGATGCTAGAGCATTTGCGGATGCGGCTGTGTGTCGTTGTTAGTGTAGGTGGCGCGATGCTGTCGTTGTTAACGAGTGTCTTAGTGTTCCGATAACCCAACTTACAAAACATGAGTTAGGCTACGAGTGCGGAGCTTTCGAGTTTTTGTTGGGGACCCAAGTTTCCCTCAGTCCACGCCAGGGCCTCAGATATCAGGATGTTTTATCCTGAATTCCTGATTTTCAGGATGAGTATGAGGTGCCAGACCTGAAAAATCCGATTAAATGAATTTCTGACCCTGTAAATTCAGTATGGTTATCATATGACAACCCTGAGAACTCAGTATAGTGTTCGTGTACCAGCCCTGACTGCTCAGTATGAATTCGAGGATAACCCTGATACCTCGAATCTGGCTTCAGGGGGGGCGCTACGGGTGTACCCCCTGTTTTCTGCCCATAGTTCCATAATTTTCGTGCCAGCGCACATTTTGCCTGTAGATTGTTGCCGCGAAATGACCAGTTTGCCGCGTGCACTGCAAATCCTGTAATTCTGGCCAATAGCGGCTAAGTATACAGCCAGCGCAGCGCACCACAGCCAGGCCTCAGAAGGTGTTGGGGTACTGCGGTCCACTCGCTGACGCAGCATTGCATGCATGGATGGTTGGACGGCCAACCACTCCATGTGGGGAGGACCAAACTCCCGCGCAGCCATCGCTCATGGTCCTTCCTCCCCACAGCTCCCTTTCATGCCTTGAATCATCCAACCATTCTAGACGATAGAGCTTGTGCTCGCTGGTCTGTTTCTCTGCTGTGAACCGCCCCCTCGTTAGGGGGCACTATGCTTGCGCCAGGATCTGACGACGAGGAGGAGGCTCCCGACGATCCTTCTACAGCGTCCCACCCGGGTGCCGTGACAGGATTAGACTTACTGCGAAGAAATCCTCCCGCATCGGCACCTCCCCCTCGAACGCACACCGCTGAAGTAGTAGAGGAGGCATCTCGCCATGTTGTAGCAACACCACCTCAGCGAAGCACTACGCCCCGCACTTCTTTTAATCAAGGGTCGACCCGTATTGGACCGCCGTCGAAGAAGCTCGAGCCCTCACGCTATCGGCAGGCAACCCTGAGTTTCGGGCGGTCGCAAAACACTCCCGCTCCGACTCTGCACGTCGTCCCTCCTGTTGTTTCAGGACCATCTACAGCTCCGACTTCGTCATCGGACACCGAACTTGAAGACGTGGCCGAACGAAAGTACCAGGAGGCTCTCTGGCAATTTAAAAAGCGGTGGAGTACTGACTTTCCTTGGCTTGTGCTTAATCAGACCCGTGCAGGATTCCCGGCTTTGAAGTGTAAGACTTGCATGGAACATGGCGGGCACGGAACGAACTACGGCAAGGGCGGAGAAGGTGCGACCGACGTCCAGACGCAGGCGATGCAAAACCACCAGCGCACGCGGAAGCACAAGAGAGCGATGCGGAGACAAGCCACCGCCACTGCGATCGCTGAGGGGCAGCTGCGCATGGAGGACTTGGCGAAAACACATACCGTCCAGAGCGAGCGTGTTACTGCACTGCTGGAGACTCTGCTTTTCATCTGTCAGTCCGACGCGCCCATCGAGATGTGGGTGCAACTTGTGCGGCACCTCTCAAAGCGACGTACTCCTGGTTTTCCCAAACGAGGCTACGGGTCTTACTTCACAACGTAAGTCCTTGGGTGTTTTATTCGTTTACTATTTAACATGTGTTGATCTCTCGCATGTACTAATCTCCCTGCATGGTTTGCGCAGGTATGGCTTTCAGGAGTTAACCAAGTCGACAGCCATGTACCTTCGAGCTCGTCAACGGGAGCACTTGGAGTCAAGCCCGTTCATTGGCTTGAGCTGTGACGAGAGTACCGACAGAGTTCGTGGCAAGCACATGATTGTGTTTGCTACTTTCCTTCGCGAGCGCATTGTTGTCACAGAGTTTCTAACGCTTCTTCCTGTCGACAAATGTGATGCAGCTTCTCTGGAAGGCTCTCTTGTTGCTTACCTCGATAGCATCGGCATCAGTCTCTCAAAGGTGTCGGGCATCAGCACCGACGGTGCCGCAGTGATGGTTGGAGCCACGAACGGGGTCGTTGGGCGCCTTCGACAGCGGATCCCGCATGTGGTTTCTGTCCACTGCATAGCGCATCGGTTCGTTCATGCATAGACTTCATATCCCGTTGAGAAAACCGTGCACTAACCACTGTTTCGTCGTGTTTCTACTCCCGTCCATCCAGGGAAGCCCTCGCGGCCAGAGATGCTGCCAACGCGCTGCCTGAGCTGGGAATTGTGGATGCCATCATCCGCGCGGTTGCTGAGCTGCTGGGGCGTTCACACAACTGGCACAAGATGTTCAAGGACCTCCAAAAGATCTTCACGGCGACAAATCTGGAGATGCAAGGGATTCACCTTGTTCGGTGGCTCAGTCGTGGCGGCGCCATTCTGAGGCTGGTGGCGGTGCTTCCTGCCGTCATCGTTCTGCTGCACCTCTACGACAAACCCATGTACCACATCGTCACATCGTACAAGTTTCACTTTTTCCTGTACTTCCTCGCCGACGTGCACGAGGAGCTCAACAGCCTCAATCTGCTGTTCCAGAAGCGCGAGGTGAGCCATTGCGGTTGCAATGGTTTCCAACCAATTCAAACAAAAAACATACTGCCGTCAATAAAAAAATTACTTACTTCCTCGTGTTCTTATTTCATCCCATGACACCCTCCTACAGATCGACCTGACGGGCGTGCAGTCGCAGGTACGGCGAACGATCGTCTTCATTCGTTCGCGCTACGTCAACTGCGGGCCTAACTTCGGCACGAACAGCGATCGCCTGTCCAAGTTTCTGGAGCGCCACGCCAGCAACCGAGATGTGATCGTGCAGGGCGTCGATGCAGACGGAATGGAGCGAGTGCATCAATTCGAGCTTCACGAGGAGCCGCTGCCAAACTACACCACTGCCCGCGGCGACAAAGCTTCCTGCACGCTCACCTGTCGCTCCTACGCGACCGAGCTCATCTACAACGTGCAGCTGCGGCTCGGCGACCTTGAGCGGCTCAACGGGTCAAAGCTGTGGATGCCCCGAACATGGCCGCGGAACACGGAGGCGAGGGACGAGGAGTGCGCCGAGCACTTTGACAGCGTGGTCGAACTCTTCCACGCCAGCGACCGCGTTGAAATTCTGCCAGGTAAGGTTATCCATGCCAATGTATATTATATGCCCAACTTGCTAAAATATTGCAGTTCCTGTATGAGTGTTGCTGATTTACGAGTGTTGCTGTTCCTGTATGTGTCTCGCAGGAGTCGACAAGCGGCTGGCACGCAAGGAACTCAGCACCCTCGTGCCAGTGCTTGCTGGTGTGCCAAAAGAGGAGCAGCCATTCCATGCCGGACTTGCAGCCATCCTGGAGACCAGCGACTGGCCGCGCAGCTACCCGAATCTCGTGCGCCTGTGGGTGGCTGTGGCAGTGCTTCCTCTCAGCACTGTTGAGTGCGAGAGGGGATTCTCGCGACAAAATGTGATTAAGAGCTGGAACCGGACGAGTCTGTGCAACGGGAAGCTGGAGGATCTGATGTGCATGAGTTTGCTAGAGTATGACATGAACTGGGATAGGGTCATTGAGGTGTGGCGCGGCATGAAGAAGAGACGGCCAAGGAGGGCCCACCAGAGCGAAGTGCGTGCGAGGAAGTCTGCCAAGGGCAAAGAGAAAGTGGTGGTGTTGTCCGAAGAGGAGCATGATGATGAGGCACGAGCGGACGATGAGAACAGCTGCTCCAGCAGCGGGTTTAGTTCTAGTGATGATGAGGAGGATGGTGGAAACTTCTGAGTCGAGCCACATGTATGCTGCAGTACTGTGAATATTGATTATCTCTGGTGTTATGCTGCTGCTATTATTATACTTAAAGCAACATTTTGGGCTGTTTTGAAGATTACCCTGAGGCTGCAGTTAAGTGCTGGATGCCAACCCTGACAAAACAGCATGAACATTGACGTCCAACCCTGACCAGTACACGTGTTTTTAAGGCCTAGCCCTGACTAGACAGGATGCCCAAAATCCTAGCTGAGGCCCTGGTCCACGCCTACTGTTTTACACAGGGTTGGGTGTGCTGTCGCAGCCAGATTATTTGCGACTCTTGGTTGGGCTCTGCCCAATTGGGTACGTATGTCAATCGCAACCCCACCCTGGCGAGGGAAACCTGGTAACATGTGATCAATTGTAAAACACTTGGTTGGGTTTCTCGAAACTTGGGTCCCTGGCTTTAAGTCACTTCGAACCGCCTGTGACCTCTTCGCTCACTACAAGAGAGATGGCGGGCTAAAACACATATGCTCATAGGAAAGCTAAAAACCTGATGGTCGGGTGTAGGAAATGTAACATGGTTTCCCAATCTCAGCGAGAACATTTGACGAAAGTCAGCGCGGGTGTGCACCAAACGTGCGGCATGGTAACCGTGCGAGTTCGAGCAGGTGGCACGCCAACACCGCCAATCATGCTGCCCGGAAACGATTTTCACGGTCAAAATTTCTGTATCGACCATCCGTAAAACTATTTTCAAAGGTGTTGTTTCTTCATCCGACGGGAAGATGGAATCCGGAAATCTGCGTGGTTGTACGACGTTGTAACCTGGTTTGGACGTCTGAGCGAAGAGAGTAAAGGATGCACTTGACGTAGGTAAGCACACGTGTGGTACGGTAACCGTGTGAGCAGGCAGTTGGTTCTGCCCAAAATGGCTAATAGTGCCGCCCGGAAAGGAATCTCACGCGCAAATCGACCGCCAGGAGTGTTCGGGCACCAAAACCGCGTACCTGGAGCTCGCATGTGAAACCGCGTTGGCACATAGCGGCTCGTCGTAAAGAATGCGCGACACGGCTTTCACGAGATCCAACCAGCAGTACAAATGGCTGGGAGCATCGAAATTCGTGGCTCATACTTCTAGGACAGACATCCCATCAGCCCGGAAGAACGACACCCCGCGATTCTCATTAGGATCACAGCAAAGGCCATAATGTCCTTAGACGCGCCTGTATCAGGAGACAGCGACAGCCTGCTTCCCCCCGGGTTCAGGTTTCACCCCACAGACGAGGAACTCCTCTCCTTTTACTTACCGCGCAAAATCGCTGACCAGCCCATCCCGCTGAACGCGATCAGCGACATTGACATGTACAAATTCGAGCCCTGGGAGCTGCCAGGCCAGGCGATGGTATCCCTCGCCGGCAGCGACGAATGGTTCTTCTTCACGTCGCGCGATAGGAAATACCTCATGGGCACGCGCGCCAACCGCATGACGTCGTGCGGCTACTGGAAGGCGACGGGGAAGGATCGCCCCGTGATCGCCTCGCGCGCGGGGGAGGGGAACGACGGGCCGGACAGCGTGGGGGAAACGCGTGGCAAAAGCGGGCGCATTGTGGGGTACAAGAAGGGGCACGTGTTCTACAAGGGCAGGGCGCCGCGCGGGGAGAAGACGGCGTGGGTGATGCACGAGTACCGCCTCGTGGAGCCGTCTGATGACCCGTCGCACGGCGCACCTACTAGTCGAGCCGAGGAGCCTTCGCATGGTGGTAGTACTAGCAACTCGGCGGGCAGGAAAACAGCAGCAGAAGGACGCGCAGGGATGCCTTCGCCATCGTCGCAGCGGGAGACGCAGCAGCCGGAGCAGCAGCAGCAGCAGCAGCAGCAGCAGGGAACGCCGACATGGGTGGTGATTCGGCTGTACAAACGCGACTCGATCCCGTTTCAGGGCGACGCCGGGGCGAAGCGCAGTAAGCTGGGCGGGCTGCGCGGCGTGCAGGCGCCGACGTCCGTGTCGCTGCCGTCGTCCCCGCACGAGTTCGAGTCCGTCACGCTGTCGTCGCTGCTCGACTCCGTCGATGCCTCCGTTGATGAGGGCGACGCGTCGGACGATGTCGCTGCCGTGGAAAGTGACGCGATTGTGGCGCAAAGGGCTGCTGCGTACACTAAGGTGGATATCGACAGTAGAATCGTTGGGCGGGTTGCTAGCGCGAGCTCTGAGGTCGTTGCTGGACACAGAGGCGAAGGCGCATATGGGACGGAGGGGTCAATAATCGCTGAAGCGGGCTGTAAAGGGGGTGATAATGTCGGGATGATGATCGACAAAATCGCGGCAGGAAAGTTTTCTGTCAGTGATATTCGACTTTTCTCGACGGGAGCGCGCAATGCAGACGCGGAGTCAGAGCAGCAGATCTCCGCGATTACTAGCGGCAGCGAGAATCCGTTGACGTGGAATGCGTCGGTGGCGAGAGCGCCATCCGCGCACACCATCGCATCCCTGGAGGCGCTGCTGCTGAGCGATGTCGAGCACCCGGACACAGAGCCCCCTGCCGTGTTGAGCCATGATGCGATGCAATGGAAGCCGCACGATAGCTCCCACCAAGTGCATACTACTCATGGCCACGTGGACGGTCTTGATGCGGACTGGTGGCCAGAGAGCACGCATCAGCATGGGGTAGCTGGAGTTCCTGGTGCTGGGTCAAATTGCAGTGCTCTTCCTCCCCTCGCAGGGGCGCAGTCCCCTCAGCAGGACCTGCTAGATAAGGCCGTCGCAGAGGCTCTGGGGGAAGTGCAGAGGCACATTGACACAACCGTAACGCCAAACCTGCTCACGCCCTCCTTCTCACACCTTGCGCCACCACCTGCTTTCCTGTCCCTACCCTCCATTGCCTTCCCATCTACGCCGTCCCTGCCGTCGCTGCCATTCGCCGCGTCTCATGGACCGATTCCTCAACCAAGAGATTCACACCTTGGTGAGAACTATCATCAAGGTTTTGATGAGTTGGGTGGTGTTGTGGCACTGGCAGCAGCAGCCGCTTCTACGGCTGCACCACAGCAGAGAGGGAGAGGATCGCCAAAGCGAGATAGGGAGGGAAAGGTACTAGAAGATGACTTGAAAGGTGGAAAAGGACGCATCTGAAACAAAAAGGCCCATGACATATTTGGGTTATCTTTTTGTTTCATTTTTTCCCTTGTGGGTTTCCACTTGTTTTTCCCTCCTTTTCCTTGCCATTCATTTGTTACAATTGAGATATTACGTTATGATATAACTTATTCAAAACGAATAAATGCAATTTTGTTGCAAAACTCTTATGTGTTGTAGACTCTCAAATGCAATCGCATGTTCTCCAGATGGTGGCTTTGATACCGGTGCAAGGTGTCAACTTATACATATGTTTTTATGTAGAAGTTATAGGCTAGATATGTCAAACATGTGTATTTGTCATGTTTGTATAGACTGTATAGGGTCGCCTCTTAGAGAGTACAACACTTAGGTATATCTGTGTGTACTCTCACTCGATCCATCATTCACTTCTCAATTTTGATATGGTATCACACGTAGGTAGGATCCCCCCCCCCCCACCTACCGCTTCCGCTCACCCCTCTAGCCCCTAGCCCCGTCGCGACCCCCCTAGCCCTGTCGCGCCCCATCCTGGGCCCTCTAGCGCCCCTCCTGGGCCCCGTCGCACCCCTCACTGGGCCCCGTCGCGCCCCTCCCAGGCCACGTCGCGCCCCTCCTAGGCCCTGTAGCGCCCCTCCTGGGCCTCGTAGCGCCCCTCCTGGGCTCCGTAGCGCCCCTCCTGGGCCCCGTCGCGCCCTTCCTGGGCCTTGTAGCGCCCCTCCTGGGCCCCGTCGCGCCCCTCCCAGTCCCCGTCGCGCCCCTCCTGGGCTCCGTAGCGCCCCTCTTGGGCCCCGTCGCGCCCCTCCTGGGCCCCGTAGCGCCCCTCCTGTGCCCCGTCGCGCCCTCCCTGGGCCCTGTAGCGCCCCTCCTAGGCCCCGTCGAGCCCCTCCCTGGCCCCGTCGCGCCCCTCCTAGGCCCCGTAGCGCCCCTCCTGGGCCTTGTCGCGCCCCTCCTGGGTTTCGTAGCGCCCCTCCTGGGCCCCGTCGCGCCCCTCCTTGGCTTCGTAGCGCCCCTCCTGGGCCCCGTCGCGCCCCTCCTGGGCCCCTGTAGCGCCCCTCCTGGGCCCCCGTCGTGCCCCTCCTGGGCCCCGTAGCGCCCCTCCTGGTCCGCGTCGAGCCCCCCCCCCTCCTGGGCCCCGTCACGCCTTCAGGCCCCGTCGCTCTCGCTCGGCCCCGTCGCCCCAGCCCGGCCCCGTCGCACCAGCCCGGCCCCGTCGCACCAGCCCGGCCCCGTCGCACCAGCCCGGCCCCGTCACGCACCGGCCCGGCACCGTCGCACCAGCCCGGCCCCGACGCACCCGCCCGGCCCCGTCGCACCAGCCCGGCCCCGTCGCGCCCGCCCGGCCCCGACGCACCCGCCCGGCCCCGTCGCACCAGCCCGGCCCCGTCGCGCCCGTTCGGCCTCGTCGCGCCCGCCCGGCCCCGTTGCACCGGCCCGGCCCCTGCGCTCGTCCCTGCCCCTGCCCCGGTCCTCCTCACTGGTACGGTTTCCCCCCCCCCCCCCCGCCCTGCACTGCCCTACACCGTACTGCCCCGCACTGCACCGCCCCGCACCACCCTGTACTGCCTGGCACCGCACTGCACCGCCCTACACCGCACTGCATCGCACTGTACCGCACGGCACCGCACTCCACCTTGCTGCACTGCCCTGCACCGCACTGCACTGTTCCTGATGGCGGCGGAGCTTCGCTTCGACGCTGAAGGCCAGCCTCTGGAGTTCGAGGCGTGGCTTGCCGACCTCCGTCGCCAACTCACTGGCCAGCGGCAGGATGGTGAACCGCTCTCCGCACACCTTGACGGTACGCTCCCCTGCCCAGGCCCCCCTGCTATTCTGCCCGCTGACTCCACACCCACTGAGCGCGAGTCCACTGCTGCCACTGCCCGTGCGCGCTCTGTCTGGCTTTCTCGCGATGCTGTCGCCCAGCTTGCCATCAGCAACGCCCTTCCCCCGTCCGAGCGCCCTCGCTTAAGGTCTCCCACCACTGCTCAGGCATACTTAGATGCTGTCATCCAGCGCTATTCCACCCCTCCGGCTGCCTCGGTGGGTCGCCTGATCCTCCCGATGCTCTTTCCTGACCTTGCATCTTTCCCCACTGTCTCTGACCTCGCTGCCCACCTGCGCTCGATAGATGAGACATGGCGTGCAGCCTGCACTGATGCACAGCTTAGAGCCCACCAGCCGCCCATTACCTCTACCCTCTACCTGCTTGCCACCCGCCTCCCTGACCGCCTTGCTGTCGCCCGCGACCGCTTCCTTAGCATTCACCCCGCAGACCTCACCCTCACTGACTTTGTAGACACCCTGACTGTGATAGAGACCCGTCACCGCTCCATCGCCCAGACGAGCGGTGTCGTGCCGGTCCTTATCTTTCCGGGTTGTGCCCCCGCACAGTGTACCTTCTCCGACGGCTCTGTCGCAGTGGCTGAGACTGCTGCTGCAGCGCAGTTTCGTTCGGGGAAGGGCCGCCGCCCCAAGGTTGGGCGCGGCGGCGGCGGCGGCGGGGGTGCGGGAGGGGGTAGTGGTGGGGTCGGGACGTCTAGTGCTGGAGCGGACGAGGGGACCCTGCCCAGTCCAGCTGAGCCGCCGCCCCTGCAGTTGCAGCAGCCGCAGCCGTCGCAGACGCGGCAGACGAGTGTCCTCCCGCCCGGGTGGCCCAGCGCTGGCGGTGGCCGGGCGCGTGGTGGTGTGCCGAGTGGTGGCTCTGGTGGCGGGCGTTGTCAGTACCAGATCCAGACCGGTCCTCGCCGCGGTTTCGTTTGCGCTAGGCTCGGTCACTCCACTCCCCGCTGTTTTTGTCGCCTGGACGACCTCTTTCGTTAGCGCTTCGGCCCGTCGCCAGACCTCCCAGACCGGCACAGTTTGCTTAGTCGTAAGATTCAGATTTTTGATATGGACATGGATGCCATTGTTGCTGCTCTGCATGTGATGTATGCTGATGACTCTAGTGTGCTTCCCGCTTATTACTCACTGTTGCCTAGTGTAGGTGTGCCTAGCTTAGCCTCCCCTGCTGCGTCAGGTATAGGATCCCCTGCTTTGTGTAGTCTTGGTGCTTCCGCCGTCGTTCCGTTGCCAGACGCCTCTGCTTCGCTTTCCTTCACCTTGGACTCTGGCACTTCTCGGTGTTTCTTCCGCGAATCTACCACCCTGACGCCGCTTCCTGTCCCAGCTGCCGTCTCTATTGCTGACCCCTCCGGCGGTCCGGTCGTCGCCCGCAGTTCCACCACCCTTCCCTGTCCGGCGGTTCCTTCGGGCTCTCTCACAGGTCTGCATATCCCCTCGTTCTCCAGGAACCTAGTTGGTGTCGGCTGCCTCCAGGACCTTGGCGTCACCACTACGTTCCCTGGTCACGAGCGGTATGCTGTCTGTACCGAGGCCGCCACTGGTGCCCCCCTGTCCACGTTCCCCCGGGACCCGGTGTCCGGCCTGTTCACTCTGGACACCGTGACCCCCCCGGCTGGGGCGCCTCCTCAGGTGGCTGCGTCTACCCAGGTTGCTGCTGCCTGCTCCTGTCGGTCCCTCACTCACCCGACTCTCCTTTGGCACCACCGCCTAGGTCACCCTGCGCTCCTGCGTCTGCGTCACATGTCCCAGCACGGTCTTGTCCTTGGTCTCCCAGGTTCCCTCCCCGCGTTTCCCTCCTCCCCAGCCCCACCTTGCACGCCTTGTGTTGAGGGTCGGCTTCGCCGTGCCCCGCACTCCTCCTCGTTTCCCCCTACCGCCGCGCCGCTGCAGACCCTGCACCTGGACGTCTGGGGCCCCGCCCCCGTCTCTGGGCCGCGTCGAGAGCGCTACTTCCTCCTGCTTGTCGACGACTTCACTCGTTACACCACAGTCTTTCCCCTGGAGCGCAAGGCCGACGTTCCTGGCGCTCTCATCCCCTGGCTTGTCTCTGCGCGTGTCCACCGCGGTCTCCCTGTCTTGCGTCTTCACTCCGACCGTGGTGGCGAGTTTGCCTCAGGTGTCCTTGGTCGCTTTTGTCGTGCGGAGGGCATCACCCAGACGTTCACCCTACCGGACTCCCCACAGCAGAATGGGGTCGCTGAGCGACGCATCGGTTTGGTCATGGAGGTGGCTCGCACCTCCATGATCCATGCCGGTGCACCCCATTTTCTGTGGCCGTTCGCTGTGCGCTACGCTTCTCACCAGCTTAACTTGTGGCCGCACCCTCAGCAGCCGCAGGTTTCGCCGACTCGTCTTTGGACTGGGTCTCCTGGTGACGCGTCTGCGTTCCACGTCTGGGGCTGCCTTGCTCAGGTCCGTGCCTCCGGCACGGACAAGCTCACTGCCCGCACCCTTCCCTGCGTCTTCCTCGGTTTTCCCCTTGACGCGTCCGACTGGCACTTTTACCACCCGCCGTCTCACCGCTTCTTTCACTCTCGTGACGTCACCTTTGACGAGTCCGTCTCCTACTACCGTCGCTTCCCCCACCGTGGTCCCCCGGTTACCCCCCCCCTGTTCCTGGTCACTCCTTCCCCGGTAGTCCCTGCCCCTCCTCCTCCTCCTCCCCGTCCCGCCCCCTCTGGTGTGTCCCACGTCACCCCCCTTCCGTCGGTGGACCAGGTTGAGGAGTCTTCTGACTCTGGTGGCCCTCCTGTTCAGTCCTCGCCGGCCGCTCCTCCCCTAGCGTCCCCTCCCCAGTCCCCCCCTCCACCGCCTCTGCCGCCGCTGCAGCCGTCGTTGTCGCTGCCGCCGCCGCCGCCGCCGCCGCCGCCGCCGCCGCCGCCGCCGCCGCCGTTGCCGCCGTCGCAGCACCCGTTCGCTGACTCTGGGGGTGCTCGTCCCGGTAGCCCTGGGGGTGGTCCCTTTGGGGGTGCTGGTGTGGAGAGTGCCGGTGGTAGCCGAGGAGCAGCTTGCGGTCCCGGTGTCGCCGTTGTGCCGCCGCAGCAGCAGTCCCCGCCGGTGTCAGCCCTTCGCCTGCTCGGCCTTCCGTCCCCCGACCCTGCGTCGGTTCCTCCTCGGCCGTCTCCTCCTGTTCCTATCTACGGCCCTGTCTTCCCTCCGCCGGACTCGTCCCCGGCCCGTCTCCCCCCTCGTTCCCCGTCTCCTGTGTCCCCTCCTCTGTCTCCTGACCCGACTCCTCCGTCGCACGTTTGGTCTCACCGTCCCTCCCGCGCTCGTCCTGCCTCGCCTGTCTTGCGCTCCCACCCTATGTTGCTTCGTTCCCACGCGTCTCGTCCTCCCCTTCTCCCGTCGCCTCCTCCGTCCTCCCTTGTTGTTGCACCCCCCCCGCTGTCTGACAACCTTCGTGCCGCTCGTCCCCTTGTTCCTCGGGTCCTTGCCTCTCTCGTTACCGACCCGTCTGTTCCGACCTCGTCCCTTGACGCTCTTGTCGCTGCTGTCGCTGACTTCGCCTCTACCCGCCGCCTTGACTACGCCACCGCTCTGGTCTCTGACCCTGCCTGTCCTCCGTCTGTCGGGGGTGCTCCTGCCCTTGGCAGTGACGTCCTGGAGGACCGCCAGTTCGAGCTTGCTTTCCTCTCCGAGGCTGCTCCCCATCTCTGTTCCATGCTGCTAGTCGCTGAGGGTGACCCAGACGCTTTCGACATCCCGACCCCTCGCACTTACGCTGAGGCGACTTCGGGACCCTGGACCTCCCAGTGGATAGCTGCCATGGAGCAGGAGATGGCAACTTGGAGATCCACCTGCACCTTCGTCAACGCAGTTCCCCCACCTGGGGTGAACGTAGTCGATGGCCGCTGGCTCTTCAAGGTGAAGCGCCCTCCTGGAGAGCCGCCTGTCTTCAAGGCGCGCTATGTGGCTAGAGGCTTCAGTCAGCGCGAGGGGGTGGACTTCTTCCAGACCTTCGCTCCGACCCCGAAGATGACTACTCTTCGGGTTCTGTTACACCTAGCTGCTCAGCGTGACTACGAGCTTCACTCCCTCGACTTCTCCACTGCCTTCCTTCAGGGCAGCCTACACGAGCAGGTCTACCTGCGGCGCCCTCCGGGCTTTACTGGCACCTTCCCTCCTGGGACCCAGTGGCTCCTGCGGCGCCCCGTCTACGGCCTGCGCCAGGCTCCCCGTGAGTGGCACGACACTCTCCGTGCTACGCTTGCTGACCTGCAGTTCTTTCCATCTTCCGCAGACCCTTCCCTCTTCGTTCGTGCTGGCCAGACTCCGTTCTACATCCTTGTTTACGTCGACGACCTGGTCTTTGCCACAGCAGACAGGGACGCACTGGCCTCCGTGAAGGCAGAGCTGCTGAAGAGACACACCTGCACTGACCTTGGAGAACTGCGCCGTTACCTTGGCTTGCAGATCTCTAGGGACACAGCTGCGCGCACCATCACCCTGACTCAGTCACACTTGGTGCGCCAGGTCCTTCAGAGGTTCTGCCTTCAGTTCTCCTCTGCACAGCCCACCCCTCTACCTGTAGACCACAGGCTCTCCGCTCCAGTGTCTGAGGAGTTGGTAGAGCCCAGCGGCCCCTACGCAGAGCTGGTGGGTTGCCTCATGTACCTGATGATTTGCACTCGCCCAGATCTCGCATACCCTCTCAGCATCCTGGCTCGCTTTGTGGCCACAGGCAGACACCGACCGCAGCACTGGTCTGCCGCTAAGAGGGTTCTGCGTTATCTTGCTAGTACATCGGGCATAGGGTTAGTGCTAGGAGGACGCAGGCCAGTGGTCCTTACTGGACACACAGACGCTTCGTGGGCAGACGACGCTGAGACACTCAGGTCTACCCAGGGCTACTGCTTCAGCCTTGGCTCAGGTGCCGTCTCGTGGAGAGCTACCCGCTCCTCGTCTGTTGCGCAGTCCAGCTGTGAGGCTGAGATCTACGCTGGTGCCATGGCGGCACAGGAGCTCCGCTGGCTGACCTTCTTGCTCATTGACTTAGGTGAGCGGCCTAGCTCTGCCCCGGTCCTGTTCGCTGACAACAAGGCCATGATCCTCCTGTGTCAGGAGCCTCGACTTGAGGGCAGAGCGAAGCACATTCAGCTGCGGTACTTCCTCCTGCGTGAGCTACAGCAGCGACGTCAGGCTCGCGTAGTACACTTGGCCTCAGGTGCCAACACAGCTGATATCTTTACGAAGGCGCTTGCGCCTAAAGATCATCAGCGGCACTGTGTAGAGCTTGGTCTAGTTCCTGTAGCCTCTCACTTGCTAGGACCTTGACTTTGTACTGTCCTTTATACGTATACTCAGACTGGACTTGTGTCCTCTCCCAGTGGCTGGACTAGTAGTGCCGCCCTGCTCTTGTTCTTGCCTTGTTTGTACTCCTTCTGACTGGTCTCTCAGACCCTTGTCTCAGAGGTTGGACTAGTAGTGCCGCCCTGAGCTGTTTGTTTAGGGCATTCCCCTATGCAGTCTAGGGGGTGTGTCAAACATGTGTATTTGTCATGTTTGTATAGACCGTATAGGGTCGCCTCTTAGAGAGTACAACACTTAGGTATATCTATGTGTACTCTCACTCTATCCATCATTCACTTCTCAATTTTGATAAGATAGACTTGTGTTCTTACAGATTACAATCTAGAGACCCGCTGGGGTTACCCTTGAGAAGATCCTCGGGGAAGGGCCATAGGTGCTGAGCCAGGGGGGCTATGGGCGCACTGACCCGCTATTAACAAGCCATTTTAGCCCAGTGGTTAGTGATTGGGTTTCTAACAAGTACAACTCCAGCCCTTAATCTCCCCTGTACTCTCTTCTTCTAGTCATTCTTGTATTCTAACATGGTATCATGAGTAGGTTAGGTCCGCCCACCCGCTTCAGCCCCTGGCCCTAGCCTTCCGCCCCGCCGGCCCCTAGTGCGCCCGCCGCCCCTTCACCGCCGCGCCGGCCTCTTACGTACCCCGTCAGCCCCTCGCGCCTAGCCGGCCCCTAGCGCGCTCGTTGGCCTCCAGCGTTCAGCCGGCCCCTTGCTACCTGCCGCCCCTTACGCGCCCCATTGGCCCATCGCGCCTAGCCGTCCCCTCGCGCGCTCGCTCGGCCCCTCACGCACCCGCCCGGCCAGGCCCTTAGATTGGTTTTGAGGCCTCCTCATAACTCAAGGGTGGCGCTCGTTTTTTGCCAGTATTTTCAGGACGCCTAGTGGAAACCAAGCTTGTGAGTCAGGACAGCTTTTGAAAGAATGCCTGTTTTTTCAGGGTTCCACGTCGCACCGCGCTGGCCCCGTCAATCCGCGCTGGCCCCGTCGCGTTGCCCGGTCCACGCGTCCGCTGCGTTTTTCGTCCCCTGTTCGCCGCCGCCGCGGTCCTCCTACTGCCTGCTGCCGTGGCACCTTGCGCCGCGACGGCCCTTGTGCGCTGTCGTCCCAGCGTCGACGAGCAGCCGCGGCGACGACGCCACGCTGTGGTGGCGTTGTCATGATGCCGTGGCTGTGTCGTCGTCCTGGTGCCGTCGCGCACCACCTGCGTCGCTGCTGGATTTGCAGCCTGCCGCGTGCCAGTAAGCGCCGCGCCAGAAATTGCGCCGCGCTGAAGATCCGAAGCCCCGCACCTTCCCCTTCCCTCCGTCCCCTCCTCTTCGTCACAGCCGTCGCCTGACTCTCGCCAGTCGTCCCCCTGCCGCGGAGTATGGACACGCCGCCGGAAGGGCGGGGGCCGCTGCCGTTACCGCCGTCGTAAGCCGAAGCCATCGCCGTCGCCGCTGTCGTCGCCGCACGCCTGTTGCCGCCGCCCGCCCGTCATCGCCGTCGCTGTCGCCGCTGCCGGGACGGCCGCTGTCGCCATCTCCAGGGCCTTGGGGTTGGCCCTGCTAGAGTAGTCGTGGCTGATGGGAATGAGGGTGCTAGGTTAGGGGGTGTGGGGGTGTGTGGGTCCTTGCTACCAAGCCTAGGGGGTGTGTTAAATTATATATTGAGTTATATAATGTGTAGGCTTGGTAGATTAGATGTTACTGAACATTACTGTAGGGGGTACAACACCCCTCCTTGTATCCCCCTCTCTTCTTTCCTAACCCTATTTTCTCTCACCAACTTTCCTACCCTAAAACCTCTCGCCATATCCATGGCTCCTCCTCCTACCTAGATCCTAGCTTCAAGACATTAGGGTCCTGCACAGGCCCCACGATTGGTTTTAAGGTACCCTGATTGCTCAGTGTCGTACTTGAGAAAAAAACTTTGCATCAGTGTGGACTAGAAAAAAAAACTTTTTCAGCAGCGTTGGATTGCGAATGTTAGCTTTCTCATCAGGGTTGACAATAAATTTTACACTGATTTTCACTATCCTCCAAAAATTATTTCACATCTTTTGATTTATCAACTACCCTAGTTTAACTACAATATCTACGAATTTACCAAAACAAGCTAAAAGAAGGGCAATGCCGACGTAGTCATGCGCCATACTAACATGCTTCAATGAAACTTTACAACAGGTTCTCAGCTGCACAGCCATATCACTAGGTCACTTCCCAGAATCCTCGTCATCCTCCCAACGGTCGGCTACCTCATTCCCCACGAGCTCATCTTCCTCATCGTCATCGACCTCAACCTCCTCCACTTCCTCCTCTGCCACTTCCTTCCCCTTCCTACTCGTCGGACGCTTCTTCGGCTAGGCTGTCAGTGAGAAAGGTCGTCGCTTCTTATAACTCCTCCAAATAGACACCACTTCTTCCCAATCTGGCTCATAATCCAGTAGCGACATGGCCATGAGATCCGACAGCCGCGCATCTTTGATAGCCCCGCGCTGCCAGCTCTTGATAGCATTCTGCCGGGAGAACCCGCGCTCCCACTCCACGGTGGATAGCGGCAGGAAAGCAACCGCCAACCATAACTTCACAAGGTTCGGGTAGGCATCCTTCCAGTCAGACGTTTTGAGCATCTCAGTAAGGCCTGCATGAAAACTTTTCTCACACCTCGGGGCAGCAGCTTAAACGGGACAGAAGTTGCGCAGCTCCTTGATGGCCCTACGCTTGTCGATACCTGCCCATATTCAACAAGGACATAGCTATTAAAGTGATAGCAAGTACATAGTAGACTCAAACATGCGGCAGTGATAACAACATACCGGTCAAGATCTCTTCCGAATGCTGTGCCCGAAACAAAGCTACCAGAGGCATGAGATGTTCGAGGTAGAGAGGCATCTTTGAATACGTAGACACAGGACTCACCAGAAACAAAGTCAGGCCCTGCATGGCGAGCTTCAGCCGTGCTAGTGTCGGGTTCAGCTGGAGCTCCAGCCGCAGTAGTCTCAGGAACTGTGGTGGCAGGGGTGGGGATCCCTGTCAGGAGACGACACAGTGAACATCAGACGTTAATACCTAGCCTTGTTTCCTGATATCAACGCACAAAGCCATGTCAAGCACACTTACCAGACTCAGACTGACGTCCTGCACGGCAAACACCAGCGGCGCTAGTCTAAGCTACAGCAGTGGTCGGGGAGGCCACAGGCGCACCCCAATATGTTAGCCAAGGTGCAACTCCAGCGCTCCCCGGTGGGTCCTCACGTGGAGTCTCCGGCGTGTCGTCTGCACACACCCAGGCGGGCGCTGGTAATGTGGAGTTCGGTGGAAGAACGGGAGAAGCAGGCGCAGTAGGAAAGTTATTCACCTCGGTTGGCGTAGCGGTAGTGAACGAGTCAGCCGCTGATGGCATGGGTGAGGCAGATGCCAGGTGGGATGCTGAGACGTTAGAAAGTCTATTCTGCTTGGAGGAAGGCGGCAGTGATATTAATAGGAACTCTAGCGCTCTTTGGGGAGCTGCGACGGGAAACTTAGTTTGAGGGGGCTCGTCTGGAGCTGGCGCGTCACCATCGAGACAGTTTCCCCCAGGGACAGCCATGGCGAGAGCAGGCTGGGTGGAAAAGGCTGATGGTGCTGGGTGAGGTGAGAACGCGATACATCAGCCTGAGAGGCTGCACGCTAGGGTGGGGCAAACGTGTCTGGATGACGTTTTCCCATGGGCTAGTTCGTAAACTACCTCACCCATTGGCTGCAAGTACATGATTTGGCTAAAAGCCAATGGGGCTGCATGGCGGCTGCGCAAAATTTACAGCGCGACAGCATTTCACGCCTCATCCAGGTATTGCTGTACAATTTTTTGCGTGACTGACGGAGGGGGAGGTCAGCAGGCGCCGACCAAAATAAACTTCCGTGAATCTCGCAGTTTTCCGTTTCAGGGTTGTTCCGCGTTACTGCGCGGATCGCTCAGTGTCGATAGGGAAAAAACGCTTTTCCATTAGTCTTGTTCTAAAAAAATAGGCTTTCTCATCAGGGTTGTACAAAAAAAAAAAGGCTTTCTCATCAGGGTCGGTACAAGCAAACACCCTGAAAAAAAGCGTAAAACGCGTAAAAATCCTGTTATCGTGGGGCCTAGTCCTGCATAACTGTGGTGCTTTTTGCATTGGAAGATCACATTGCATCACATAAAAGCTTGCAATACATAGTTAAAGCGGATCCAGCAATGATTCAAATTTAAGACTTATCCAGCATCTCATTCATCCATGGCAGAATCCATGGTCGACACTTCTACAGGTCCCTCCTCCACCACCTCCTTTCCCTTGTTCCTGAGTAGCCTAGGTTGTGCCACGGTACTGAAAGGCTTCCTCTTTTTGTATGCCCGCCACACATCCACCACCTCGTCCCAGTTTGGCTCATAATCGAGCAAACTGATGCACATTAGATCACTCAGCCGTGTGTCCTTCAGGCTGCCCCACAGCCACGACTTGATGACATTCTGTCGTGAGAATCCCCGCTCACATTCCACCGTGCTCAGCGGAAGCACGGCCACGGCCACCCACAGCTTGATGAGGTTGGGGTAGGCATCTTGCCAATCTGCTGTCTTCAGCATCGCAGTGAGGCCGGCGTGGAAGCTTTTTTCGCTCTTCGGAAGTGCAGCAAGGATTGGGGTGAAGTGTGGCAAATCTCGCACTGTTTGGCGCTTGTCAATGCCTGCCACGGACGGGAAAAGAGGTCGGGGGAGTGGTGTAAGGTTATGGTGGAGACAGTCAACTTAGAGAAATAGGGACAACACATGTGCAACAGTCTCAGTTGTACAATGGTACATGTCGGTGGGTTTAATGGTAACGAGTTCACCTGGAAGGATCTCGTTCCTCTGCTCCACGTTGTACAGCCCCACCAAAGAGTGGAACCATTCCAAGCACTGCACCCTCCTCGCTTGCCGATCCCAGTCCTTCGGCCAGGCGGAAACGCAGAACAACTTTACCCCCGCCATCTTGCGAAGATCCCCGAGGCGCTCGTTCAGGTTATTCACCATCCCTTCCGCCAGGTCCATGCAAGCCACCACGCAGTTGTCATGCTTCCCTCCTTCGGGGTACCCTTGGAGCATGTCAACGTGAAGCTCGAATGTGAAGCTCGTGAGACTCCCGTCGGAGTCCACGGCACTAACAGTGACCTCGCAAGAACCGCCGGGACCATGAAGGGTGAGGAAGTTGGTGAGATGGTCCTTCGAGCCACCCCCGAACTCATCCCTGCAGTCGACGTAGCGGCTCAGGAACAGACTGGTGATGCGAAGGACGGACGCGTGGACGGTCGAGTAGTCCAGCTGACGGGGGGATGGGGGAAGGGCGGGGGCAAGCAAGGTAGGACAACAATATAATGTGACGTCCGCAAGTATACCAACACGCTAATGCAATTGTTATCTCACCTCGCGCTCTTGAAAGCCCTTGTTGAGGATGTTGAGCTGCTCGAGGACGTCAGCAAGGAAGTTGACGAAGAACCAGAAGCGGTAACTGGTTGCAATTCTGTAGAGCCTGTTGTCGGGGAACTCTCTGAGCATAACCACAAGCGCAGGCAACACCGCCAGCAACCTCGAGATTGCCTCACCTCTTGACAACCATCAAATGTTGTGAATACCCTAGAGCACCAAGGTTGTCGAGAGGAACACGTCTTGCAAGTCGAGAAAGCGCTGGTGCCACGGGCCAGATCTTCCGAAATACTCCACCAGCTCCTTGATGAAGTCATCCACAATTTGAAACACCAGAAGTGCCTCTGATGCTGCCTTGGCTGCCAAAGCCTCCCTGCATGGCAAAACGTGAAACCAATACATTAGCGTAGTGCAAGCAAAGTTGAAGACGGCGTTAACTCATGTACTCACGATGACATATCTAACCTATGCGCAATACAGTGACACGACACAAGGTGAGGCACTTGCTGGCGCAGTCGAGTAACAAGCCCACTCTTCGACCCCATCATGACAGCCGCCCCATCAGTGCTGATCCCGGAGACTTGCTGGAGATCCACCCCAATGGCGTTCAGGTGGGTAAGCAGTAGGGCGAGCAGTGAAGACGCATCGGCTTTGTCCACCGTCTGCAAGGCCAGGTACTCGCACACCAGCCGGTTGTCGCGGATGAAGTGGGCGTACACGATCAAGTGCTTCCCTCGGCAGTGGTCGGTGCTCTCGTCCAGCATGAGGCCGATGTAAGGACTCGACAGAAGGTGGTGAAGCTGCGTTGTTTGGAGCTAGGTTGCCGTTGCTAGTGTGAATTCGCCGAATCCGTACCTGCACGGTTCACATGGACCAACTCACACTGTAAGTCTGACGTGCAACCTAAGACACGCACTAACCACACGGTCTAAATAGTCAGAGAACGTAGAGGGCATTAACAGAATGAAGTCCGTAGCTAAGCGGTGATGATTTTATATTCACGTGTTGTAGTAGGTGCCGTAGGCCTGCTGCAGGAAACCCGTCACCTTCCGAGACGCCAGGTACTAAACAAGCCGGATCCATGTCTCGGCCGGCTCATTAGTCTTGCAGTAGAACCACAAGGCGTCCAGCAGGGAAGTGACTCGCTCCCTCTCAAGGTCCCCAGCAAGGGGATGTTTATTGATGCGTTGTTGTCTGGTCGCCTGTTGCAGCAGATCGTTCTACTTCTGCAGAGCGAGTTGGTGCTTGCCAGACCTTGCATGTCATGTGAACGCCTGAGTCTGAGCATCGCATAGGCCTGGGCCACGCTTGCCAGCCTTCCCAGAAAGACATGCGTGCTCCAAGCACAGGGTGCACTTAAAGGCAGGCAAGCCAGAGTCAGTCTTTAAAATGACAAGCCACGGGAATTGCGTCGACCAACTGGTCTTAAACCTGCTGTCAGCCTCCGCATACTGCTCCTCAGGACTTGTTGTCTTGGTCGACGACCTGTTTGGGGTGTCGTCAACATCGTCGACGTCGGCAGCTTCTTCATCGGGCGGTGAGGGCTGTTTCACTTTGGGCTGACCAAATGGCAGAATGGCCTGCCGGTAGCGCCCACAAGGCCGCTGAGAGACAGACGCAGGAGAGGAGACGTAAGCGGGCTGAGTAGACGACGGCCCAGGTACAGCCGGAACGGGAACGGGAAGACTCCAGCAGCCAGGTGGCATTGCTTGCACTACCTATGGGGAGGAAGCGTTCCCTGGGTATTTCTGACCGCGGGCATCGTAAGAATGCCCGCTCTTCCATTGACGGTGGTGGGTGCTATACGGGCCTCTACTGCCCTAGGTTTGCTGCGTAGCGAAGACAGGCTAGACAGTAGCATGTCTAGCCCTGATCGAGCATCAGCCATAGCTGCGACATGGCCGTCAGCATCGTTCTCAGGAGCCTCGTCGCCGGCGTCAGCCATGGCGACGTGGGGGGCAGTAGAGCGATCAACGTGAGAGAGACGATGGAGGGCTTCTTGCACGACAGGTGAAACTGAGGCGAAAGCTAGGCAACGAGTCAGTGAGAGGGGCAATTTTTCCCCACCGTAAGAATTACCTCGAGAAGAAAGGGTGGCGCGATTCGACTCGAATGGACAGACGACAATGGGGCTGCATCTGGCCTTCATTCGAGAGGCCAACGCAATGCATGCACCTGTTGCTTCATTGTCACCCGCTCTGCATGACAGCACCAGTATGCTGGAGCAACGGTAGGCTTTGTTACTGGCTGACGATACCACATTTGCCTTAGCACCAATCACATCATGCAACATCGATGCATTCAGTATACAGCTGTGCTGCAGGTTCCGTCCTAAGCCAATCAATTGTCACCGTGCAGTGAGCTGGGCAGCATATGACTCGGCTGGTCAGTAACTTGGGCGAAATTTCAGGGACCTTGACGTGATTTGCGGGAAACACGTAGGGGGGGGGTGGGGGGAGTGGGGAGCGCAAATCCCGGTATTGACAAAATCAGGACGCGTACGCATTAGAGTGTCAAAAATTTCAGGACGCGTTACATAAACCATGCTGAGTGATCAAATTCACTACAAAAAAACCGCTGAAAAGAAAAGGATGCCGAACAAAAAAAACCCTACGCAATCAGGACTGGCCCGCCAACGGGGTCTGTTTTTTTCCTGAATCAGGATTTTTTTCTCGCAATCTAGGGGCTTGCGCCCAGCCCACCGTGCGCCTCGCCGGCCCTACGCGCTCACCGGAAGCGAAATATGTTTCGTCCTGTTGGCGAAACAAGGTTGATGCGCAATTCTGATTGCACTTTGATTGTCGCACTCCAGGGTGAAGTGTGTACTTGTCGTTATTTTCGCTCCCTCACGCGCCCGCCGGCCATTCGCACGCTCGCCGGCCCCTCACGCGCTCGCCGGCCCCTCCCGCGCTCCCCAGCCCCTCACGCACTCGCCGGCCCTTTGCACGCGCCTGCCCCTCATGCGCTCGCCAGCCCTTCGCGTGCGCCGGCCCCTCACGCGCCTGCTCGCCTCTCCCGTGCCGGCCGGCCCCTCCCGTTGCGCCTCTCCGGCCCTTTGCACCTCGCCGACCACCTAGCGCCTCATTGGCCCCAACGCTCTGCCGCCCCTTAGCGCCCTGCTAGCTCTGCGCACCGCGTGCCCTGCGCGCATCGGGCCCCTCCTCGGCCTTCCGTCCGGTCTTCTCGCCGGGGAGTCCTGCCGCTGTGTCTTTGTGTCGCTGAGTACCTGTGACGCTGTGCCACTGTGCCGTTGTGTCGCAATGCCGTTGAGTCGTCGTGTCGCAATGCCGTTGAGTTGTCGTGCCGCTGTGCCGCCGTAACGCTGTGTTGCGGAGGTTGCACGATGGCGGACGCTATGCTTCGCCTGGACGCGGAGGGAAACGCGATCGACTTCGCCGCCTAGCTTGTCGATCTCCGCCGTCACCTGATAGGTCAGCGCCAGGCTGGGCACTCCCTGGATATGCATGTTGATGGCTTGCTTCCCCGCCCCTCCGTGCCTGATCTCTCCGTGCTGCCCAAACCACTGCTGAGAGCAAGGCCTTTGCTGCTGCTGCACTCGCTCGCGCTGTTTGGGACTCTCGCGATGCTGTAGCGCAGCTCGTCATTAGTCATGCGCTTTCCCTGTCTGAGCGTCCGCACTTCACTGCTGTTGCGAACGCCAAGGAATTCCTAGATGCTGAAGCTGCGCGCTACTCCACACCCGCCTCTGCCTCCGCTGACCGCTTGATCCTCCCCATGCTATTCCGTGATCTTTCCGCTTTCCCCACTGTCGCTGACCTCGCTACTCACCTTCGTGCACTAGAGGGTAGCAACCGCACTGCTAGCACTACCGCCCAGCTCACTGCCTTCCCCCCGCCGTTCTGTGCTACCCTATACCTTATGGCCATGTGCCTACCTGCTTGCTTAGCCACTGCCCATAACCACTTCCTTAGCCAGCACCCTGGTGACCTCACCCTGACCACCTTTGTCACTGCCCTTTCTGAGATAGAGACTCGCCTACGCACTATCGCTCAGTCGAGTGCTGCTGTAGCAGAACCTATCTTTCAGGGCTGTGCTCCCTCCCAATGCACGTACGCTGACGTAACTGCCGCGGTCACTACATCTGCTCCTACCACTAAGACCACAGCTGCGGCCTTTCCACAGCAGCAGCGCCACCGTCGGGGCCGTCGCGGCCCCAAGGAAGGGCGTGGTGGTGGTGGTGGTGGCGGCGACAATGGTTCTGACGAGGGGACTAGGGCAGGTGTCCAGGAGCAGCAGCAGCTGCAGCAGACGCAGTAGCAGCAGCCACAGCAGCAGCAGCCATGGGCCCGCCTCTCGCCGGGGTGCCTAGGAGCCCCTGGAAGTGGTGGCCGCGGAGGCGGTCCTCGCAGCTCGGCGTCTACCGGCGGTTTCGATGCTGTGAGCTGTCAGTATCAGCTCTAGACCAGGCCCCTCCGTGGCACTGTCTGCCACCACCCGCACCCGACCGCCCACTGCTTCCACTGCCTAGACGACCTCTTCTGACGCCGCTTCAGCCCGACCCCGGACATGCCCGACTGGCCCAGTTTGCTGTGCCATGGTGTGCATGTTTTTAACTTAGATATGGATCAGATTAGTTATGCCCTGCATTCTCTGTATGCTGACGTTCGAGTGTGTCCGGATCTTATTACCCGATGTTCTCTAGCTTAGGCGTAGCACATGTGTAGTACAGAATCCCCTGCTACGTCAGGCGTAGGACCGTTTGTTTTGTCTTGCCTAGACTCTATACTTGTTCCTCCTTCGTCTGCCACTACTTCATCTCTGCCCTTCACACTTGATTCCGGTGCATCTGCCTCCTTCTTCCGCGACCACACTGCGCTCACGCCACTTGCTGCACCTACTGGTGTCGCACTTGCTGACCCCTCATCTGGTCCTGTAGTTGCTCGCAGCTACACTACCCTTCCCTGTCCAGCGATTTCCACGCGTTCCCTTACAAGCCTGCACATCTCCTCGTTCTCCTGGAACTTAGTTGGTGTCGGTTGTCTTCAGGACCTCGTCGTCACCACTATCTTCCCGGGTCACAAGCGGTACGCTGTCTGTACCGAGGCCGTCTCAGGTTCCCCCCTTGCGACATTCCCCTGGGACCCGGTGTCTGGCCTCTTTACGATGGACACTGCTTCCCCTCCGGGTGGACCGTCCTCCCCGGGTCTTGCGTCTACCTAGGTCGCCGCTGTGTGCTCGTGTCAGTCGCTCACTCATCCGTCGCTTCTGTGGCACCACCACCTAGGTCACCCCGCACTCCCGTGTCTGCGTCGCATGTCCCAGCACGTTCTCTTCCTAGGTCTCCCTGCGTCACTTCCTGCCCTCCCTCCCTCGCCTGCGCTGCCGTGCACGCCCTGCGTCGAGGGCCGGCTGCGCCGTGCTCCTCACTCCTCCTCGCTCTATCCTGCCACTGCACCCCTTCAGAACCAGCACTTGGACGTCTGGGGCCCAGCCTATGTCCCTGGACCGCGTCGCGAGCGCTAATTTCTGGTGCTTGTTGGCGACTTCACGCGCTACACCACGGTGTTTCCCCTGGAGCGGAAGGCCGACGTGCCCAACGTACTCCTCTAAATAGCAATTTTACCACGAGCCATCTCACCGCTTCTTTCACTTCCGTGACGCCACTTTCGACAAGTGTGTCACTTTTTACTACCGCTTTCCCCACCGAGGTCTCCCCGTTTCCCCTCCCCTATTTTTGGTTCCCACTCCCCCAGTAACCCCTTCTCATCTCCCTCCCCGTCCTACTCCGTCTTCTGTGTCTCACGTCACTCCCCTTCCGTCGGTCCTCCCGGTCGAGGAGTCGGCTGACTCTGGTGGCCCTGCACCACAATTCTTGCCACCCGTCTCTCTGCCGGTGTCTCCTCCTCCGCCGTCGCAATCGCCGCCCCAGCAGCCGCCGCCACCGTCGCAGCAGCAGCAGCCGTTCGTTGACTCTGGGGGTGCCGGCGTTGAGGTGGGCGCTAGTCCTGGGGTTCCAGTCGTGGCTTGTCTCGGTGGGGCAAGGGGTGGCACCAGTCCTGGAGAGGGTTCTCACTATGGGGGTGCTTGTTCAGGGGGTGCTGGAGTGGAGTGTTCCCGAGGTGGCCGTGGTGCAGCTGGCGGTCCACGTGTCGGCGTTGAGCAGCAGTAGCAGCAGTCGCCGCCTGTGTCCGCCCTTTGCCTGCTCGTCCTCCCCTCCCCCGACCACTCGCTTGTGCCTCCCCCATCGCCTCCTCCCCTTCCTGTCCACGGTCTTGTGTTTCCTCCGCCGGACTCGTCCCCGGCTCGTTTCCCACCTCGTTCCCCTTCTGTTACTCCTCCTCAGTCTCCTAACCTGACGCCTCCGTCTCACGTCTGGTCTCGCCGTCCCTCTCATGCTCATCCTGTCTCTCCTGTTCAGCATTCTCACCCTATGTTGCTTTGTTCCCACGCGTCTCATCCTCCCCTCCTTCCTTCTCCTCCTTCGTCGTCGCTCGCTGTCGCGTCTCCACCTCTGTCTGACTACCTTCGTGCTGCTCGTCCTCTTATTCCTCGAGTTCTTGCCTCCCTCGTTATCGACCCGTCTGCTCCTCTCTCAAGTCTTCACGCTCTTGTCGCTGCTGTCGCTGACTTTGCCTCTACCCGCCGCCTTGACTATGCCACCGCTCTGGTCTCTGGCCCTGTCTGTCCTCCGTCTGTAGCTAGTGCTCCTGACCTTGGCAGTGACGTCCTAGAGGACAGGGAGTACGAGCTTGCTTTCCTATCGGAGGCTGCTCCCCATCTCTATTCCATGCTGCTAGTCCCTGAGGGTGACCTAGATGCCTTTGACATACCGACCCCTCGCACTTTCGCAAAAGCGACCTCGGGACCTTGGGCCTCTCAGTGAATAGCTGTCATGGAGCAGAAGATGGCATCTTGGAGGTCCACCGGCACCTACGTCGACGCAGTTCCCCCACCGCGGGTGAACGTAGTCGATGGCCGCTGGCTCTTCAAGGTGAAGCGCCCTTCTGGAGAGCCGCCTGTGTTCAACGCACGCTACGTGGCTAGAGGCTTAAGTCAGCGAGAGGGGGTGGACTTCTTTCAGACCTTCGCCCCGACCCCGAAGATGACTACTCTTCGGGCACTGCTACACGTAGGAGCACAGCGTGACTAGGAGTTCCACTCCCTCGACTTCTCCACTGCTTCTCTTCAGGACAGCCTTCACGAGCAGGTCTGCCTGCGTCATCCTCAGGCCTTCATCGGTACCTTTCCAGTGGCTCCTCCGTCGCCCAGTCTACGGCCTATGTTAGGCTCCTCGTGAGTGGCACGACACGCTTCTGGCTACACTAGCTAACATGCAATTTTTTTCCGTCCTCTGCAGACCCCTCACTCTTCGTTTGTGCTGGCAAGACCCCGTTCTACATCCTTGTCTACCTAGAGGACTTGGTCTTTGCTACTGCAGACAGAGATGCACTGGCCTTCGTGAAGGCTGAGTTGCTAAGGAGACACACCTGCATTGACCTTGGAGAGTTGCGCCGCTACCTTGGCCGGCAGGTCTCCAGGGACAGAGCAGCGTGCACCATCACTCTCACACAGTCACACTTTGTGCGCCAGGTCATTCAGAGGTTGGGCCTTCAGTTCACCTCCGCACAGCCCACACATCTTCCAGTAGACCACAGGCTCTCAATTGTAGTTCTTGTGGAGTTAGTAGAGCCCAGTGGTCCTTACGTACAGCTGGTGGGTTACCTCATCTACCTAATGACTTGCACTCATCCAGATCTCGCATACCCTCTCAACATCCTGGCTCGCTTTGTGGCTACAGGCAGACACCGACCATAGCACTGGTCGGCTGCTAAGAGGGTTTTGCGTTACCTAGCAAGTACATCGGGCATGGGGCTAGTGCTGAGAGGACGCAGGCCGGTCGTCCTTACTGGTCACACATACGCTTCTTGGGCAGATGACGCTGAGACCCTCAGATCCTCCTAGGGCTACTACTTTAGCCTAAGTTCGGGTGCCATCTCGTAGAGGTCCACTCGCTCTTCATCTGTGGCCCAGTCTAGCTGTGAGGCCGAGATCTACGCCAGTGCCATGGCGGCACAGGAGATCCGCTGGCTGACCTTCTTGCTTATACTTAGGTGTGTGGCCTAGCAGTGCCCTATTCTGTACGCTGACAACAGGGTCATGATCCTCATGTGTCAGGAGCCTCGACTTGAGGGCAGAGCGAAGCATATCCAGCTGGGGTACTTCCTCCTGCGCGAGCCACAGCAGCGTCGCCAGGCCCGCGTAGTTTACATGGCCTCCGGTGCCAACACAACTTATATCTTTACTAAGGCACTTGCGCCTAAAGACCATCAGCGGCACTGTTTGCTGCTTGGTCTAGTTCCTGTAGACTCTCATATGCTAGATCCTTGATTGTGCACTCCTCTCTCTCTCTCTCTCTCTCTCTCTCTCTCTCTCTCTCTCTCTCTCTCTCTCTCTCTCTCTCTCTCTCTCTCTCTCCTCTCTCTCTCTCTCTCTCTCTCTCTCTCTCTCTCTCTCTCTCTCTCTCTCTCTCTCTCTCTCTCTCTCTCTCTCTCTCTCTCTCTCTCTATATATATATATATATATATATATATATATATATATATATATATATCTCTTCCAGACTGGCCTTGTGGCTTCTCTTCCAGTGGTCAGACTAGTAGTGCCGCCCTGGTTTGCTCATGTCTTGTTTGTACTCTTGTTGACTGGTATTCAGGGCCCTGTCTCAGAGGTTGGACTAGTAATGCCACCCTGAGTTGCGTGTTCCTTGCTATGCACTGCCCCTTCTCTAGCCTAGGGGGTGTGTCAACTTATACATATATTTGTATGGAGAAGTTACATGCTAGATTGGTTTGTGTTCTTAGGTTTTTGTTCTAGTCATTGTGCTATTCCAACAAGCTGACACGATTTTCATCCTGCTCGTTTTTTGCAGCAGCAGGCCTTGGTACTGAAGGGAAACCAAAACCGCGTCTCTGGAGCTCGCATGTGAAACCGCGTTGGCACATAGCGGCTCGTCGTAAAGAATGCGCGACACGGCTTTCACGAGATCCAACCAGCAGTACAAATGGCTGGGAGCATCGAAATTCGTGGCACATACCCCCAGGACAGACATCCCATCAGCCGGGACGAAGGACACCCCGCGATCCTCACCAGGATCACAGCACAGGCCATAATGTCCTTAGACGCGCTTGCATCAGGAGACAGCAACAGCCTGCTTCCCCCCGGGTTCAGGTTTCACCCCACAGACGAGGAACTCCTCTCCTTTTACTTACCGCGCAAAATCGCTGACCAGCCCATCCCGCTGAACGCGATCAGCGACATTGACATGTACAAATTCGAGCCCTGGGAGCTGCCAGGCCAGGCGATGGTATCCCTCGCCGGCAGCGACGAATGGTTCTTCTTCACGTCGCGCGATAGGAAATACCTCATGGGCACGCGCGCCAACCGCATGACGTCGTGCGGCTACTGGAAGGCGACGGGGAAGGATCGCCCCGTGATCGCCTCGCGCGCGGGGGAGGGGAACGACGGGCCGGACAGCGTGGGGGAAACGCGTGGCAAAAGCGGGCGCATTGTGGGGTACAAGAAGGGGCACGTGTTCTACAAGGGCAGGGCGCCGCGCGGGGAGAAGACGGCGTGGGTGATGCACGAGTACCGCCTCGTGGAGCCGTCTGATGACCCGTCGCACGGCGCACCTACTAGTCGAGCCGAGGAACCTTCGCATGGTGGTAGTACTAGCAACTCGACGGGCGGGAAAACAGCAGCAGCAGGACGCGGCGCGGGGATGCCTTCGCCATCGCAGCGGGAGACGCAGCAGCCGGAGCAGCAGCAGCAGCAGCAGCAGCAGCAGCAGCAGCAGCAGGGAACGCCGACATGGGTGGTGATTCGGCTGTACAAACGCGACTCGATCCCGTTTCAGGGCGACGCCGGGGCGAAGCGCAGCAAGCTGGGCGGGCTGCGCGGCGTGCAGGCGCCGACGTCCGTGTCGCTGCCGTCGTCCCCGCACGAGTTCGAGTCCGTCACGCTGTCGTCGCTGCTCGACTCCGTCGATGCCTCCGTTGATGAGGGCGACGCGTCGGACGATGTCGCTGCCGTGGAAAGTGACGCGATTGTGGCGCAAAGGGCTGCTGCGTACACTAAGGTGGATATCGACAGTAGAATCGTTGGGCGGGTTGCTAGCGCGAGCTCTGAGGTCGTTGCTGGACACAGAGGCGAAGGCGCATATGGGACGGAGGGGTCAATAATCTCTGAAGCGGGCTGTAAAGGGGGTGATAATGTCGGGATGATGATCGACAAAATCGCGGCAGGAAAGTTTTCTGTCAGTGATATTCGATTTTGCTCGACGGGAGCGCGCAATGCAGACGCGGAGTCAGAGCAGCAGATCACCGCGATTACTAGCGGCAGCGAGAATCCGTTGACGTGGAATGCGTCGGTGGCGAGAGCGCCATCCGCGCACACCATCGCATCCCTGGAGGCGCTGCTGCTGAGCGATGTCGAGCACCTGGACACAAAGCCCCCGGCCATGTTGAGCCATGATGCGATGCAATGGAAGCCGCACGATAGCTCCCACCAAGTGCATGCTACTCATGGCCACGTGGACGGTCTTGATGCGGACTGGTGGCCAGAGAGCACGCATCAGCATGGGGTAGCTGGAGTTCCTGGTGCTGGGTCAAATTGCAGTGCTCTTCCTCCCCTCGCAGGGGCGCAGTCCCCTCAGCAGGACCTGCTAGATAAGGCCGTCGCAGAGGCTCTGGGGGAAGTGCAGAGGCACATTGACACAACCGTAACGCCAAACCTGCTCACGCCCTCCTTCTCACACCTTGCGCCACCACCTGCTTTCCTGTCCCTACCCTCCATTGCCTTCCCATCTACGACGTCCCTGCCGTCGCTGCCATTCGCCGCGTCTCATGGACCGATTCCTCAACCAAGAGATTCACACCTTGGTGAGAACTATCATCAAGGTTTTGATGAGTTGGGTGGTGTTGTGGCACTGGCAGCAGCAGCCGCTTCTACGGCTGCACCACAGCAGAGAGGGAGAGGATCGCCAAAGCGAGACAGGGAGGGAAAGGTACTAGAAGATGACTTGAAAGGCGGAAAAGGACGCATCTGAAACAAAAAGGCCCATGACATGACATATATGGGTTATCTTTTTGTTTCATTTTTTTCCCTCGTGGGTTTCCACTTGTTTTTCCCTCCTTTTCCTTGCCATTCATTTGTTACAATTGAGATATTACGTTATGATATAACGTTGAGATCGGTTAAGAGTGGTTAGTGTTGAAGCTGTGAGATTAAAACGTGCGGCTAGCGTAGCTGCGTACGTTCAAGCTGTAAGATGAATAGCAGTTGCTGTTCGGTGGATGTTAAGTCCGAGAAACTGTGTGACTGTAGGAGCGATAGTAATCTGTAGATTCTCTTGGAGTTTCTGTTCGAAGATAGTAACGAGAGAATCCGTAGTGCTGATATCTAGTAAGTTATCGAAGTAGGCGACGAGTAGAATGTAGTCAGTACTGTTAAAAGGCTAGCTTAGCTAGGAAGCTAGGAAAGGCATGAGGTTTAGCTAGGAGGAGCCATGGAGTGGTGTGAGGTTTAGGAAGGAGAAAAGTTGAGGAGAGAAAAGGGGGTTGGAATAGAAAGAGAGAGGCATACAAGGAGGGGATTGTACCCTCTACAGTAAAGTTCGGTAACCTGCCAAGCCTAACAATCATATAACTCAATATATAGTTTAACACACCCCCTAGGCTTGGTAGTCACAAGCCCACACACACCCCCACACCCCCTAACCTAGCACCCCCATTCCAGCCACAGTGACAGCGACACTAGCTCGGTCGACCCCTCGGCGCATGAGGCGGCGACGTCGACCGCAGGGGCTGCGGCGGCGACGGCGGCACCGGCGGCAGTGTCGACAGCGGCGGCGGCGGCGTGCGTGCGGCTGCGTGGCCCCGACGCAAGCGACAACAGCGGCGGCGGCGGCGGCGCCCGCACCTCTCGGTGACGTGGCCAGGCCCCGCGACGGTGGGACGGCCCGCGGGAGTCAGCCGTCGTCTGCGGAAAGGAAGAGGACACAGGGGAAGGAGGGGGGGGGGGGGGGGCGCCACAGGCTGGCATGCGGGCGGGCGGTCTAGCGGCGCCACAGGCGTCGCGCGGCCGGCTGCAGCCCGACGACGCCGTCACAGAGCGGCGTCGACGCCGTCACAGAGCGGCGTCGACGCCGCGGCGGGACGTCGACACTGCAGCACGACGGCCCGACACCACGGCAGCGCGTCGAGACGGCCGCGGCACGACGCGGCCAGCGGCATCACGACGCCGCCACTGCAGCAAAACGCGGCCGCCATGGCCGCGCGAGCGAACGAGGGTGAGGAGTACGCGGCGGAAGCGTGAGGAGGCGGTCCAGCAGGGAGGACCTCCTTCTCTGATAGCATGTTAAAAGGCTAGCTTAGCTAGGAAGCTAGGAAAGGCATGAGGTTTAGCTAGGAGGAGCCATGGAGTGGTGTGAGGTTTAGGAAGGAGAAAAGTTGAGGAGAGAAAAGGGGGTTGGAATAGAAAGAGAGAGGCATACAAGGAGGGGATTGTACCCTCTACAGTAAAGTTCAGTAACCTACCAAGCCTAACAATTATATAACTCAATATATAATTTAACAAGTACCATCTGTAAGCAGCTACATTCCCTGGTCGTGTGGAAGCTGACGAAGCCTGGCGGTTAACAGCTGTCGATGTAGATACTGCTATCACACTCATGGAGCCTGTTTGATGCCGTAGAGAGATTTTTCTAGTGTGTCGGCCGACGGGAGCGTAAGTTAATTTGTAGTCGAGTCCAAATGTTTGCTTGAAGCAGCGGACGACCCATCGCGCCTTGAACTTTTCGAAGGAACCATCGGCATTTGTCTTCACGCGGAAAACCCATATTCTGGTAAAAGCTTTACTCCCCTTTGTTACTGTCAGCGGAATTGAATCCCAGGTACCTCTGTTTTCCAGAGCTGCTAACTCTCAGTCCATGGCTTCGCGCCATTTCTCTCGGTGTTGACTTGTCAAAGCTTGACGAACTGTTTTACTGCTGTTTGCCTGTAATGCGACTGCAAGTCCCAATACTTGTGAACCAGTTTCTGTAAAACGCAGACGATTTGAGTTGACACCGGAGAAGTTGTGTTCTGATCCCTGTTCCCCCCCAACTTCTTCAGGTGTTACACAGATCGCTGCTTCGGAGACAGCTGGCATGGGCTGCTGCTGACGATCGCGTTCGTAATCAAGAACCACATCGCGAACATCCTTTGAGTCTGATTCGCTGAGTGGGATAAATTCAGCAATTCCGGCTGACGTGGTTGGCACGGGGATGTCTGTGGCAGCCTCGGAGTACTTAGCCACGGACTCATCCTGTACATCTGCTTCGGCGTCGTCGGAGGCGAAGGCATGCGATCCTTTCGAATAGCCTGGTAGGATTGGCAGCTGCAGCTTGGTGAGCACGAAAAGCAGGTAAGGTGAGTCGTTCGTAGAAAAGACAGTCACGTGCTGGTACGATTTGACTCGTGCGAAGATCCATAATTTTCCACGCGTAAAACTGCTTCTCGATGCCAAGATGTATCCCCCACTTAGCCCGTTCTGAAAAATTTCCGAGTGCTGCTGTCGGAGGTCGATATTGAACGATGCACCCGAAAACTTTTAAAAGTTTGGTGTTGCCGATGCTTTTTGTCCACTATAGGTGTGGCGAAGAAAATTGCGGAAGTGAAGTTGTTGACAGCAAATTGTGTAGAAGAACTGGATGGTCCAAAGCGTAAGTCCAAAAATGTGGTGGCAATGCTGCCTGAATCAGCAAGACTCGCATCTTTTCTTGCAATGTCCTGTTCATCCTTTCTGCTACCCCCATTTGTTGGTGCTGATGCAGCAGAGATGTTCTGCGCTTGATGCCTAGGGTTTGAAGGTAGTCGGTGAAGTTTGTGTTTGTGCACTCTCCTCCTCTGTCACTCTGAAACTCCTGTAACTTTTCTCCCGATTCTCTTTCAGCCACCGCGAGCCACGCGACGAAGATAGAGTGAGCCATATGCCGAGCCGGGATGTTCGTCGTCCAGACATATCGAGTAGAAGCCTCTATGAAAGAGATCATATATAACTCCCCCTTGGGTCCTGCTTTAGGTACACTGAGGGAAAAAACCGTCCGGATGTTTGGCACTAAGTTGGGTTTTTAGGCTTTGAGACTACTGTATGGTAAACCTGCAAGATGCACGGTGGTACACGTTGGGAGAGGCACAAAGTGGATGCGTTCACTGCACTGAGAACTAGATTAGTACATTGGATCTAACTCATACTCCAAAAGATATACAACGAGTACATCCGGACAGTTTTTTCCCAGGACAAAGAGCAAACTTCCTAACAACGTTTCTAGTACCTAGTCCACCTACTCTTGGCGTTGATCACCATCCACACCCTCCTAGGCATGTTATCTATGTGGTTAGTGCAGACCTTTGCATGAAGCTTCTCGCACTCTTCCTTGACCCACCATTTTGCATAAGGGGGTGAGCACAAGGAAAATTGCGAAGTATTTGAGCGTATGCATAAGTATTGTGCACGAATTCAGATTGAATGTAATCTCTGAGACTAGCCAAGCCGAAGGGTGTCCAAAGATGCCATTAGTTGAATGGTCTTGGCTTATCATGGGTTGTTTTCGTCGAATCGGAGTAGGGTGAAATCACGTATAGAGTGGCAAAATCTAGCATACCCGCCACGAAACTTAGGGTAACAGAGCACGGTCGATTGAGCATCCTTTCATTGTTAGAATCATGTTAAAATCCGCGAGTCTAGTGACAGTGCATCAGTTGAAGAAGTCTCGACTGTTTGGGAAGAATATCAGGGTTGAGGTCTGGTGAGGAAGAGGGGCACTCCAGAGCTACATATCCATGCTCTCCGAGCCATTCCAAGCCTAGGCAGGGAAAATGACATGGAATGCCTTGGAGAGCATAAGTATGTTGCGCTGGAGTGACCCTTTTTCTCACCAGACCTCAATCCAGATATTCTTCCCAAACAGTCGAGGTTTCTTCGACTGCTGCCCCGTCACTAGACCCGCGTATTTTAACATGGTTCACACAGTGAAAGGATGTTCAGTCGACCGTGCTCTGTTACCCTAAGATTCGTGGCGGGAATGCTAGATTTTGCCACTCTATTCGTGATTTTACCCTAGAACGATACGACGAAGACGACCCATGATAAGCCGGGACCATTTAACTAATGGCATCTTTGGACACCCCTCGGCTTGGCTAGTCTCAGAGATTACATTCAATCTGAATTCGTGCACAATACTTATGCATACGCTCAAATACTTCGCAATTTTCCTTGTGCTCACCCCCTTATGCAAAATGGTGGGTCAAGGAAGAGTGCGAGAAGCTTCATGCAAAGGTCTGCACTAACCACATAGATAACATGCCTAGGAGGGTGTGGATGGTGATCAACGCCAAGAGTAGGTGGACTAGGTACTAGAAACGTTGTTCGGAAGTTTGCTCTTTGTCCTGGGAAAAAACTGTCCGGATGTACTCGTTGTATATCTTTTGGAGTATGAGTTAGATCCAATGTACTAATCTAGTTCTCAGTGCAGTGAACGCATCCAATTTGTGCCTCTCCCAACATGTACCACCGTGCATCTTGCAGGTTAACCATACAGTAGTCTCAAAGCCTAAAAACCCAACTTAGTGCCAAACATCCGGACGGTTTTTTCCCTCAGTGTAAGTTGAGGATGTCGCTGTAAGCTTTCTGCAAAAGTGTGTATCGAGTTGAACCTGTAAAGTGACTTGGAAAGGGTTCATGCGGAAGATTTGCAGTTGTGCACGTGGTGCAGACTGCTGGTCTTGACGACGGCTTCATCCCAGTTCCATCCAGTAAGGGTAAACTATTTTTGTCAAGAACTGAAGCTCGGATAGTATGGTTAAGTATTCCCGATGAAGGATGTCCTGACCTTTGATGCCAAATATCTTCTGTTTCATTGTGTCATGTTGATCGGAGATAAACATCAACGTTAGTATAAAATGGAGAAACGATGAAAGGAGAAAACGCTGATGATTAGTCGAGTTGGCCAGGAATGAAGCGAGTAAGAGGTAACTTTGTGGTTGCAATTTCCTAATCGAGAACTTCTTCCGGTTGAAGAACTGATTCCCCTTCCTCAATTTTTGTTTCTGTTGAATCTGCTGCAGGTTGACCGACGAGAACCCCTATTTCTACTTCACCGCTACTCTGCTGCTCTGCTTCCTTTGCTTCACTGCTGCTGCTGGGTCCCCAAGGTACTGTAGGTTTGTTTTCAAGTTGTTGTAAAGTGTCATAGTAATTCCTCCATGCTGATGAATCTTCCTCGGCTGTGTTTGTTGGCCAGGAATCAAGAGCCGTTATAACTGCTGCTGTTGTACGAGATCCTGTTGGAACTGCAGTTGCACGGAAGTCTACGTCAACCCTCTGAAAATCAGTTTCTTTGGGATGTTGCCAAGGTCTAAGAGATAACACTTTCTCAGAAGATCCAGAATTCCCTTGCGACTCGAATTGAAGAACGGAGACCCCATACTGAGTGGCGGCTCTCCCGATGTAAGTGTTTGTATCATTATGATAAAGTTCCTGGTCCATTGTCTCACAATTGCCTTGTGTCCTGATCTTATGTCGCAGGAGTTGAGCCGTTGAAAGAAGATTAAAGCAAAGTTCAGCGATGATAAGGACATTCGTAACGTGTAAGGAAAAACATGTGTCCATGGAGTCCAACATGACGCTGCCGATTGACCTTGCCATAATGGTTTGTCCATTTGTGACTGTGACAGGTACTGGACGTCGAAGCAGACGCTGATGAGTAATGAAGAGCGTCTCGGCAGAGCACATGTGTTGTCCACAACAACTGTCAAGATATCAAGTGTTTGGTCCTGCGATAACCCGGGCAAGATTAGCATATACTTGAGGTAAAATCATGTTCTCAGGTTGCTCGATGGAGCTTTTGTCGTCTTCATCATCGAAATCTGAGTCTGTTGTATGAACTGTTGTAACGTAGCTGAAAACTTGCTTTCCTGATGTCGCAGGAGTTGTTGTTGGTGGATTCTGCTTCACGGGTTGCTTGAACTGCTGCGACTACTATTGCACTCCTGTTTTCCTATCAGCTTGAAGCGTGTTGCGAATTTTTATACAGTGTCCATCCATTTTGCAGTAGTGACAGAAGAACTTTTTGACATGTTTCGTGGGTGTTGAATAAAAACTGATGTTAACTGCTCCCCTTTTGTTACGTGCTGTCTGCAGGTCAAGATCTTGCTGCTCTGCTTGAAGGATTGAGCAGATTTATGTTTCCGAAAGATTTGATTGAAGACGAAGAAGAGATCGACACTGCCGCCATTCTGCTCCAAGACCTGCAAGAAGGACTGTTACAAACATGTCCTTTGGGAAGTATCCGCCGCACTTTTCCAACTGGTCACGAAGTGTTCGAGCCCTGTTGATATAATCCGAAACGTTCTCGTTGCCCTGCATCTATACAGTTGTCAGTTGTGAGAGAATTTTACTCACTGAAATTGTATCATGCGCCATGTATAATCCCTTCAAATGCTTCTACGCAGATTCTGCTTGAGTCAAACTGGTGTGAAGAGAGCGTATACTGAGCTGCTCTTTCAGCGACAGATTGCGGATAAGGACAGTGTAAGCGCTGAGTGAAGCATGAAGAAAACTCTGTTGTTCTATCTGTGTTCCCGTAACAGGATACGAATAATCGCCACTGAAGAATGGCCACAATCCAGCGGATTTCGTGAGGAGCTCGAATTCGAAACTCCAAGCGTAGAATTCAGCGCCATTAAAAGGTATAGTTGTCTTGATGTGTGTATTGCTTAAAAGGTTTAGAGCCTGAAAGACAGGGCCAGTGAAAGAAATCTGCTGCTGCGGAAAATGCTATTGCGATTGCTGTTGTTGTTGCTGTTGTTGCTAAAATTGTTGTTGTGCTTGCTGCTGTTGTTGAAGAAATTGAAATTGTTGATGTTGAGCAGGTGTAAACGCAAACAAAGAACTGGAGCTTGGAGCAGCTGCAGCTCTTGCATAGCTAGAACCATCAATGCTCATACCACTGAAAGTCGCTGTTACTGATGCTGCTGCTTGTTGCTGTGATGTTGAAAGGAAGAGGACGAAGTCCCCGGTGGATGCACAGTTGGCAAACCTTGCTGCTGTTGCGGCATCCCAATTGGAGATGGTGATGGTCTAGTCATTTGTAAATTTGACGATAGTCGAATTGACGATAGTCTTAATTTCAAATAGCTCTCATACCATGAAAGAATTTGAAAGGTGGTGCAGGAGACGAAGTATAGAATCTGCAGACACAAGTACTTGAAGTAGAAAGTAATACTGGAAGTACCTCCAGTAACAGCCAGTATCAACAAGTTGTAACACCAGAGTCAGTCTTACAGCCTTGCGATACTTCAAGACTTAACCAAGGATCTTTGTTGGAATGCTAGACTAGTAAGACAGCAGAAGTCTTAGAAATTGTAAAGTGTTGACCAGAATTTACTGAAGAACAAGTTAAGAACTGAAGTTGTACAAGCTACTTTCATATCTGCTAGAAGTACCTATTCGGTGATGTACCTGTTCGAGCTATTTGCTGACATAATTCTACGGATGCTAACTACAATGTAACCTGACAATATCTATCGGAACTACTTACAGAAATGCTTAAGTACGATTTATCACAACAGGTACAAGGTGTCAACTTATACATATGTTTTTATGTAGAAGTTATAGGCTAGATAGACTTGTGTTCTTAGAGAGTACAACTCCAACCCTATATCTCCCATGTACTCCATTGTTCTAGTCGTTCTTGCATTCTAACATGGTATCATGAGTAGGCTAGGTCCGCCCACCTGCTTCTGCCCCTAGCTCTAGCCTTTCGCCCCGCCAGCCCCTAGTGCGCACGCCGGCCCCTAGCGCCCCAGTTGGCCCCTAGCGCGCCCGCTGCCCCTTCACCGCCGCACCGACCTCTCACGTACCCCACTGGCCCCTCGCTCCTAGCCGGCCCCTAGCGCGCTCGCTGGCCCCCAGCGCTCAGCCGGCACCTCACGCACCTCGCCGGCCCCTTGCTACCTGCCGGCCCTTACGCGCCCCGTTGGCCCCTCGTGCCTAGCCGGCCCCTCGCACGCTTGCCCGGCCCCTCACGCGCTCGCCCGGCTCCTCACGCACCCGCCTGGCCCACCGCGCACCTCGCCAGCCCTACGTGCTCACCGGTCCCTCACGCGCCCGCCGGCCCCTCACGCGCTCGCCAGCCCTTCGCGCGCGCCAGAACTTAGCACCTCCCTGGCCACCTAGTGCCTCGTTGGCCCCAATGCTCAGCCGGCCCTTTGCGCCCAATGCTCCTCGGCCTTCCACCCGGTCTTCTCGCTGGGGAGTCCAGCCGCTGTGCCGCCGTGTCGCTGAGTACCTGTGCTGCTGTGCCACTATGCCGTTGTGTCGCAGTGCCGCTGTGTTGTCGTGCCGCTGTGCCGCCGTAACGCTGTGCTGCGGAGGTTGCACGATGGCGAACGCTGTGCTTTGCCTGGACGCGGAGGGACACAAGATCGACTTCGCCGCCTGGCATGTCGATCTCCGCCGTCACCTGACAAGTCAGTGCCTGGCTGGTCACTCCCTGGATATGCATGTTGATGGCTTGCTTCCTCGCCCCTCCGCGCCTGATCTCTCCGTGCTGCCCCAACCACTGCTGAGAGCGAGGCCTTTGCTGCTGCTGCACTCGCTCGCGCTGTTTGGGACTCTCGCGATGTTGTAGCGCAACTCGTCATTAGTCATGCGCTTCCCCTGTCTGAGCGTCCGCGCTTTACTGCTGTTGCGAACACCAAGGAATTCCTAGATGCCGAAGTTGCGCGCTACTCCACACCCGCCTCTGCCTCCGCTGACCACTTGATCCTCCCCATGCTATTCCGTGATCTTTCCGCTTTCCCCACAGTCGCTGACCTCACTACTCACCTCCATGCACTAGAGACTAGCAACCGCGCTACTAGCACTACCGCCCAGCTCACTGCCTTCCCCCCGCCGTTCTGTTTTACCCTGTACCTTATTGTCATGCACTTGACGGACCGCTTAGCCGCCGCCCGCGACCACTTCCTTAGCCAGCACCTTGGTGACCTCACCCTGACCGCCTTTGTCACTACCCTTTCTGAGATAGAGACTCGCCAGCGCACAATCACTCAGTCGAGCGGTGCTGCGGCAATCCCTATCTTTCAGGGCTCTGCCTCCTCCCAATGCACGTACGCTGACGTTTCCACCGCGGTCGCTACGGCTGCTCCTCCCACACTTCCACAGCTGTGGCCTTCTCTCAGCAGCAGCGCCAGCGTCGGGGCCGTCGCGGCCCGAAGGGAGGGCGTGGTAGTGGTGTTGGTGGTGGTCGTGGAGGTGGCGGCGTCAGTAGTTCTGACGAGGGGACTGGGACAGATGTCCTATAGCAGCAGCAGCTGCAGCAGACGCAGCAGCAGCAGTAGCAGCAGCAACAGCAGCAGCCGTGAACCCGCCTCCCGCCAGGGTGGCCAGGAGCCCCTGGAGGTGGTGGCCGCGGTGGCGGTCCTCGCAACTCGGCGTCTACCGGCAATTTCGGTGCTGTGAGCTGCTAGTACCAGCTCCAGACCGGGCCCCTCCGTGGCACAGTGTGCCGCCGCCCGCACCCGACTGCCCGCTGCTATCGCCGACTCGACGACCTTTACCGTCGCCACTTTGGCCCGGCCCCGGACCTCCCCGATAGGACCAGTTTGCTGCGCCATGGTGTGCATGTTTTTGACCTAGACATGGATCTGATTAGTTCTACCCTGCAATCTCTGCCTGTTGATGCTTCTAGTGTGTCTGGATCTTATTATCCTATGTTCTCTAGCTTAGGCGTAGCACCTGTTTGTAGTAGAGACTCCCCTGATGCATCAAGCGTAGGACCGTTTGCTTTTTCTAGCCTAGGCTCCATACTTGCTCCTCCTTTGTCTGCGGCTACTGCTTCTCTGTCCTTCACACTTGACTCTGGTGCGTCTACCTGCTTCTTCCGCGACCATGCTGCACTTACGCCACTTGCCACATCTGCCGCTGTCGTACTTGCTGACCCCTCCTCTGGTCTTGTAGTTGCTCGCAGCTACACTACCCTTCCCTGTCCAGCGGTTCCCTCGGGTTCCCTTACAGGCCTGCACATCCCCTCGTTCTCTCGGAACTTAGTTGGTGTCGGCTGTCTTCAGGACCTGGCCGTCACCACTACGTTCCCGGGACACGAGCGGTACACTGTCTGTACCGAGGCCGGCTCAGGTTCCCCCCTTGCGACGTTCCCCTGGGACCTGGTGTCTGGCCTCTTTATGCTGGACACTGCTTCCCCCCTCGGTGGATCGTCCTCCCCGGGTCGTGCGTCTACCCAGGTCGCCGTTGCATGCTCGTGTCTGTTGCTCACTCACCCGTCGCTTCTGTGGCACCACTGCCTAGGTCGCCCCGCACTCCCGCATCTACATCACATGTCCCAGCACGGTCTCGTCTTAGGTCTCCCTGTGTCGCTGCCTGCCCTCCCTCCCTGGCGTGTGCTGCCGTGCACGCTCTACGTCGAGAGCCGGCTCTGCCATGCTCCTCACTCCTCCTCGCTTCGTCCTGCCACCGCACCCCTCCACACCCTGCAGCTGGATGTCTGTGGCCCAGCCCCCATCCGTGGACCGCGTCGCGAGCGCTATTTTTGAGCGCTCGTTCATGACTACACGTGCTACACCATGGTGTTTCCCTTAGATCGGAAGGCCAACGTGCCACACGTTCTTTATCCCGTGGGTCATAGCTGCACGCCTACACCGCGGTCTCCCTGTGCTGTGTCTCCACTCCGACCGTTCTGTTGTACGGAGGGCATCACCCATTCGTACACCCTACCGGACTCCCCGCAAAAGAATGGGGTCGCTGAGCGACGCATCAGTTTGGTCATGGAGGTGGCTCGTACCTCCATAATCCATGCCGGTGTTCCCCATTTTCTGTGGCCGTTCGTTGTTCGCTACGCCGCTCACTAGCTTAACCTATGGCCGTGCTCCCAGTGGCCGCTGGTTTCACCGACCCTTCTTTGGACGGGTTCCCTAGTGACGCGTCTGCGTCCCTGGTTTCACGTCCGTGCCTCTGGCACGGACAAGCTCACTGCTCGTACTGTTCCATGTGTCTTCTTCGGTTCCCCCTTGAATCGTCTGACTGGCACTTTTACCACCCGCCGACTCACCGCTTCTTTCACTCCCGTGACGCCACTTTCGAAGAGTGTGTCTCCTTTTACTACCGCTTTCCCCACCGAGGTCTCCCCGTTTCCCCTCCCCTGTTTCTGGTTCCCTCTCCCCCGGTAGCCCCTGCTCACCTCCCTCCTCGTCCTGCTCCGCCTGGTGTGTCTCACGTCACTCCCATTTTGTCGGTCGTCTCGGTCGAGGAGTCGGTTGACTCAGGTGGCCCTGCGGCGCAATTCTTGCCGCCTGTCTCTCCCTCCGTGTCTCCTCCTCCTCCGTCGCAGTCGCCGCCGCTACAGCCGCCACTGCCGCTGCCGCCATCGCAGCAGCAGCAACCGTTCGATGACTCTGGGGGTGCTGGCGTTGAGGAGGGTGCTAGTCCTGGGATTACTGTCGTGGCTTGTCCCGGCGGGCTTGGGGGTGGCACCGGTGCTAGAGAGGGTTCTCGCTCTGGGGGTGCTTGTTTTGGGGGTGCTGGAGTGGAGTGTTCCGCAGGTGGCCCTGGTGCAGCTAGCGGTCCAGGTGTCGGCGTCGAACAGCAGCAGCAGCAGCATTCGCCGCCGGTGTCCGCCCTTCGCCTCCTTGGCCTTCCCTCCCCGACTGCTCGCTTGTGCCTCCCCCATCACCTCCTCCCCTTCCTGTCCACGGTCTCGTGTTTCCTCCGTTGGACTCGTCCCTGGCTCGTTTCCCACCTCGTGCCCCTCCTGTTACTCCTCCTCAGTCTCCTGATCCGACGCCTCCGTCTCACATCTGGTCTCGTCGTCCCTCTTGTGCTCCTCCTGCCTCTCCTGTTCAGCGTTCTCATCCTATGTTGCTTCGTTCCCACGCGTCTCGTCCTCTCCGCCTGCCTTCCCCTCCTGCGTCGTCGCTCGATGTCATGCGTCCCCCTCTGTCTGACTACTTTCGTGCTGCTCATCCTCTTGTTTCTTGGTTCGTTGCCTCCCTCGTTACCGATCCGTGGCGGTGGTAGTGGAGGAGGGGGTGGAGGTGGTGGTGGAGGTGGTTCATCCACTCGCGATAGTACAAACGAGGGGGCTGGGGCTGGTACCTTGTAGCAGCAGCAGGCGCCACAGCTTGACCCGAAGCAGCAGCAGCAGCAGCAGTCGCAGCGGAGGGTCAGCCGCCTCCCGCCTGGGTGGCCTGGCGCTGGTGGTGCAGGGGGTGGTGGTCACGGTGGTCGTGAGCGTAGCTCGTCGTCGGGTGGTGGTGCGAGTGATGGGCGCTGCCAGTACCACCTCCAGACCGGTCCTCGCCGCAGCTTCGTGTGCGGTAAGACGGGTCATACCCCCACTCGCTATATCAGTCGCCTGGACGACCTATTTTGTCTCCGCTTCGGCCCTGCGCCGGACCTCCCCGACTGGCACAGTCTGCTCCGCCCTTGTGTTAGGATCTTTGATATGAACATTGATGAGATTAGCTCTGCATTGTGTGTGATGTATGTCGATAACTCTAGTGTGACTGGTTCCTATTACCCCGTGTTGCCTAGTGTAGGTCTCTCCAGTGTGCCTAGTTTAGGCTCCCCTGCTGTGTCAGGCGTAGGACTCTTTGCTTTGTTTAGCCTTGGCTATACGAGTAGGTCTACCTGTGCCACCCCCAGGGTTTCTCCGGTACCTTTCCCCCTGGTACCGAGTGGCTCCTTTGGCGCCCTGTCTACGGCCTGCGCCAGGCGCCCCGTGAGTGGCACGACACACTGCGTGCTACACTTGCTGACCTGCAGTTCTTCCCGTTGTCTGCAGACCCCTCGCTCTTCGTCCGCTCCGGCCAGACTCCGTTCTACATCCTTGATTACATAGACGATCAGGTCTTTGCTATTGCAGACAGAGACGCACTGGCCTCCGTGAAGGCCGAGCTGTTGAGGAGACACACCTGCACTGGCCTAGGAGAGCTGTGCTGCTACCTTGGCCTGCAGATCTCCAGGGACAGAGCAGCGCACACCATCACTCTCACACAGTCACACTTGGTGCGCCAGGTCCTTCAGAGGTTCGGCTTTCATTTCTCTTCCGCACAGCCCACCCCCCTGTCAGTAGACCACAGACTCTCTGCTCTAGTTGCGGAGTAGGCTGTAGAGCCTAGTGGTCCTTATGCAGAGCTGGTGGGTTGCCTTATGTACCTGATGACTTGCACTCGTCCAAATCTCGCATACCCTCTCAGCATCCTGGCCAGCTTTGTGGCCTCCGGCGGACACTGACCACAGCACTGGTCTGCAGATAAGAGGGTGCTGCGTTATCTAGCACGTACATCGGGCATGGGGCTAATGCTAAGAGGACGCAGACCAGTGGTCCTTACCGGGCACACATACGCTTCTTGGGCAGACGACGACGAAGACTCTCAGGTCCTCCTAGGGCTACTGCTTTAGCCTTGGTGCAGGTGCTGTCTCGTGGAGGTCCACCCGCTCGTCGTCTATTGCCTAGTCTAGCTGTGAGGCTGAGATCTACGCCAGTGCCATGGCGGCACAGGAGCTCTGCTGGCTGACTTTCTGGCTCACAAACGTAGGTGAGCGGCCTAGCTCTGCCCCGGTCCTGTACGCTGACAACAGGGCCATGATCCTCCTGTGTCAGGAGCCCAGACTCGAGGGCAGAGCGAAGCACATCCAGCTGCGGTACTTTTTGCGCGAGCTACTACAGCGTCGCCAGGCCCCCGTAGTACACTTGGCCTCTGGTGCCAGCATAGCTGATATCTTTACGAGGGCGCTTGCGCCTAAAGATCATCAGGGGCACTGCGTACAGCTTGGACTCGTTCCTGTAGCACCTCATGTGCTAGGACCTTGATTGTGTATAACTCTTTATATATTATCCTTACTGGCCTTGTGGCTTTCTCCCAGTGGCTGGACTAGTAGTGCTGCCCTGGTCTTGTTCTTGCCTTGGTTGTACTCCTTTGACTGTTTTTTAGACCCCTGCCTCAGAAGTTGGACTGGTAGTGCCGCCTTGAGCTATTTGTCTCTCACCAGGCTCGGCCCCTATCTTGTCTAGGGGTTGTGTCAAACATATTTGTGTACGTTTTGTAGACTATATAGGGTCTTGCCATAGAGAGTACAACCCACTAGCTATATACCCCTGTATAGTCTCATTCTAGTTCATCCTTCAAGCACTGAGAGATGCACAGTAGGCAAAACTTGCTGCTGTTGAGGCATCCCGTTTGAAGAATAAGCGGGTGGAAAATTCCCAACTGCAGAGTCACCTGCTTGGCCTGTGTAGACTGTAGGATTTGTAATACCCGTATGTCCAGTTGTTGAAGAACCAGATGTTGGAGCTGATGATGGTCTAGTCATAATTGACGATAGTCTTAATTCCAGACAGCTCTCATACCATGAAATAATTTGAAAAGTGGCTCAAGGGACTAAGTGTTAAATTATATATTGTGTTATATAATTTGTAGGCTTGGTAGGTTATCAAACTCTACTATAGAGGGTACAATCCCCTCCTTGTATCCCTCTCTCTTTCTAGTTCACTTTCTCTTCTCTCGTCCACTTTACTTTCCTAGCTCCTAGCTCCTAAACCCTCACGCCATTTCATGGCCGCCCTTCCTTCCTAGCTAGTCTTTTAACATGGTATCAGAGCCGGTTCCCTTCCCGAGCCTGCTCCCCACGCTTCCGCCGCGCACTCCTTTTCTCCCTCGCACACTGCCATGGCTGCCGCGTCGTGCTGCTGTAGCGGTGTCGTCGTGCCGCTGGCCGCGTCGTGCAGCAGCCTTCGCGACGCGCTGCCGTGGCGTTGTGCTGTCATGGAGTCGACGTCCAGCCGTGACCGCACCGTCGTCGTCGGGCCGCTGGCCGCGTTGTGCCGATGCCGTCTCCACGCGCTGCCGTGGCGTCGCGCCGTCGAGGCGTCGACGTCTAGCCTTGGCGGCCATGTCTAGGTGCCGTGGCGGCTTCGCCTTGCCGCCATGTGTCCGTGCCGCCGTTCCGCCGTCCCGCCGGTAAGGGCAGTGCCATCCATGGCGTGTCGCTGAAGACTCGCCTCCCCCCTCCCCCCCCCCCCCCTCCTTCCCCTGCGTCCCCTCCTCCTCGCCACAGCCGACGCCTGACTCGTGGGGGACACCATCGCCCCGGAGGTTGGCCATGCCGCCGAGAGGGCGGGGGCCGCTGCAGTTGCCTTTGACTCTCAAGCCGCCGGAGCTGCCACTGTCGCCGCTGGCCTGTTGTTGCTGCACGCCGCCGCCGCTGCCGTTACTGCCTCTGCTGTCACCATTGCCATCTCACGGGCCGTGGGGGTTGGCCCCACCGGAGTCATCGTGGCTGAATCTTGGAATGGGGGTGCTAGGTTAGGGGGTGTGGGTGTGTGTGGGCTTGCCACTACCAAGCCTAGGGGGTGTGTTAAATCATATATTGTGTTATATAATTTGTAGGCTTGGTAGGTTATCGAACTCTTCTATAGAGGGTAAAATCCCCTCCTTGTATCCCTCTCTCTTTCTAGTTCACTCTCTTTTCTCTCGTCAACTTTACTCTCCTAGCTCCTAAACCCTCACGCCATTTCATGGCCGCCCTTCCTTCCTAGCTAGTCTTTTAACACTAGGTATAGAATCTGCAAACAAAAGTACTTGAAGTAGAAAGTAATACTGGTAGTACCTCCAGTAACAGCCAGTATTAACAAAGTTGTAGCACCAGAATACGTGTTACAGCCTTGTGATGCTTCAAGACTTGAACAAGGGACTTTACTGGAATAGTAGACTAGTAAGATAGCGGAAGTCTTAGAACTTGTAAGTGTTGACCAAAATTTACTCAAGAATAAGTTAATAATTGAAGTCATACTTATGAGCTACTCTTATACCTGCGAGAAGTACCTGTTCAGTAATGAAAATGCTTAAAACTATTTGCGCTATGCGCTCTAATCGCTACTGAAAGAGCACGGCTGTTCGCGTGACTGAAACAGCCTACTGGCGTAACCATCCAGACGAGCGCTGTTGGATGAAGTTATTCTACGGATGCTAACTATAGTGCAACTCGACAATATCTATCGGAACTACATATACAAATGCTTAAGTACGATTTTATCCCAACAGACTTGAGGGCAGAGCGAAGCACCTCCAGCTGGGGTACTTCCTCCTGCGCGAGCTATAGCAGCAGCGCCAGGCCCGCGTAGTACACTTGGCCTCCGGTGCCAACACAGCTGATATCTTTACTAAGGCGCTTGAGCTCAAGGATCATCAGCAGCACTGTTTGCAGCTTGGTCTAGTTCATGTTTGCTCTCACTTGCTAGGTCCTTGATTGTTTACTCCTCTATACATATATATACCTTCCAGACTGGCCTTGTGGCTTCTCTTCCAGTGGTCGGACTAGTAGAGTTGCACTGGTTTGCTTATGTCTTGTTTGTATTCTTGCTGACTGGACTTCAGGCCCCTGTCTCAGAGGTTGGACTAGTAATGCCATCCTGAGCTGCGTGTTCCTTGCTCTGCACTGCACTGCCCCTTATCTAGCCGAGGAGGCTCGTTTCCCACCTCGTTCCCCTTCTGTTACTCCTCCTCTGTCTCCTAACCTAATGCCTCCATCTCACGTCTGGTCTCGCCGTCCCTTTCATGCTCGTCTTGTCTCTCTTGTTCAGAGTTCTCACCATATGTTGCTTTGTTCCCATGCGTCTCATCCTCCCCTCCTTCCTTCGCCTCCTTCGTCGTCGCTCACTGTCGCGTCTCCACCTCTGTCTGACTACCTTTGTGCTGCTCGTTTCCTTGTTCCTTGGGTCCTTGCCTCCCTCGCTACCGACCTGTCTGTTCCTGTCTCGAGTCTTGACGCTCTTGTCGCTGCTGTCGCTGACTTCGCCTCTACCCGCCGCCTTGACTACGCCACCGCTCTGGTCTCTAGCCCAGTCTGTCCTCCGTCCGTCGCGGGTGCTCCTGCCCTTGGTAGTGACGTCCTAGAGGATAGGGAGTACGAGCTTGCCTTCCTGTCGGAGGCTGCTCCCCATCTCTGTTCCATGCTGCTAGTCCCTGAGGGTGACCTAGACGCCTTTGACATCCCGACCCCTCGCACTTTCGCAAAAGCGACCTCGGGACCTCGGGCCTCACAGTGAATAGCTTTCATGGAGCAGAAGATGGCATCTTGGAGGTCCACCGGCACCTACGTCGACGCAGTTCCCCCACCGAGGGTGAACGTAGTCGATGGCCGGTGGCTCTTCAAAATGAAGCGCCCTTCTAGAGAGCCGCCTGTGTTCAAGGCACACAACGTGGCTAGAGGCTTCAGTCAGCGAGAGGGGGTGGACTTCTTTCAGACCTTCGCCCCGACCCTGAAGATGACTACTCTTCGGGCACTGCTACACGTAGGAGCACAACGTGACTAGGAGCTCCACTCCCTCGACTTCTCCACTGCTTCTCTTCAGGGCAGCCTTCACGAGCAGGTCTACCTGCGTCATCCTCAGGCCTTCATCGGTACCTTTCCAGTGGCTCCTCCGTCGCCCAGTCTACGGCCTATGTTAGGCTCCTCGTGAGTGGCACGACACGCTTCGGGCTACACTAGCTGACATGCATTTTTTTTCCGTCCTCTGCAGACCCCTCACTCTTCGTTCGTGCTGGCAAAACCCCGTTCCGCATCCTTGTCTACGTAGAGGACTTGGTCTTTGCTACTGCAGACAGAGATGCACTGGCCTTCGTGAAGGCTGAGTTGCTAAGGAGACACACCTGCATTGACCTTGGAGAGTTGCGCCGCTACCTTGGCCGGCAGATCTCCAGGGACAGAGCAGCGTGCACCATCACTCTCACACAGTCACACTTTGTGCGCCAGGTCATTCAGAGGTTCGGCCTTCAGTTCACCTCCGCACAGCCCACACATCTTCCAGTAGACCACAGGCTCTCAATTGTAGTTCTTGTGGAGTTAGTAGAGCCCAGTGGTCCTTACGTACAGCTGGTGGGTTACCTCATCTACCTAATGACTTGCACTCATCCAGATCTCGCATACCCTCTCAACATCCTGGCTCGCTTTGTGGCTACAGGCAGACACCGACCATAGCACTGGTCGGCTGCTAAGAGGGTTTTGCGTTACCTAGCAAGTACATCGGGCATGGGGCTAGTGCTGAGAGGACGCAGGCCGGTCGTCCTTACTGGTCACACATACGCTTCTTGGGCAGATGACGCTGAGACCCTCAGATCCTCCTAGGGCTACTACTTTAGCCTAAGTTCGGGTGCCATCTCGTAGAGGTCCACTCGCTCTTCATCTGTGGCCCAGTCTAGCTGTGAGGCCGAGATCTACGCCAGTGCCATGGCGGCACAGGAGATCCGCTGGCTGACCTTCTTGCTTATACTTAGGTGTGCGGCCTAGCAGTGCCCTATTCTGTACGCTGACAACAGGGTCATGATCCTCATGTGTCAGGAGCCTCGACTTGAGGGCAGAGCGAAGCATATCCAGCTGGGGTACTTCCTCCTGCGCGAGCCACAGCAGCGTCGCCAGGCCCGCGTAGTTTACATGGCCTCCGGTGCCAACACAACTTATATCTTTACTAAGGCACTTGCGCCTAAAGATCATCAGCGGCACTGTTTGCTGCTTGGTCTAGTTCCTGTAGACTCTCATATGCTAGATCCTTGATTGTGCACTCCTCTCTCTCTCTCTCTCTCTCTCTCTCTCTCTCTCTCTCTCTCTCTCTCTCTCTCTCTCTCCTCTCTCTCTCTCTCTCTCTCTCTCTCTCTCTCTCTCTCTCTCTCTCTCTCTCTCTCTCTCTCTCTCTCTCTCTCTCTCTCTCTCTCTCTCTCTCTCTATATATATATATATATATATATATATATCTTCCAGACTGGCCTTGTGGCTTCTCTTCCAGTGGTCAGACTAGTAGTGCCGCCCTGGTTTGCTCATGTCTTGTTTGTACTCTTGTTGACTGGTATTCAGGGCCCTGTCTCAGAGGTTGGACTAGTAATGCCACCCTGAGTTGCGTGTTCCTTGCTATGCACTGCCCCTTCTCTAGCCTAGGGGGTGTGTCAACTTATACATATATTTGTATGGAGAAGTTACATGCTAGATTGGTTTGTGTTCTGAGGTTTTTGTTCTAGTCATTGTGCTATTCCAACAAGCTGACACGATTTTCATCCTGCTCGTTTTTTGCAGCAGCAGGCCTTGGTACTGAAGGGAAACCAAAACCGCGTCTCTGGAGCTCGCATGTGAAACCGCGTTGGCACATAGCGGCTCGTCGTAAAGAATGCGCGACACGGCTTTCACGAGATCCAACCAGCAGTACAAATGGCTGGGAGCATCGAAATTCGTGGCACATACCCCCAGGACAGACATCCCATCAGCCGGGACGAAGGACACCCCGCGATCCTCACCAGGATCACAGCACAGGCCATAATGTCCTTAGACGCGCTTGCATCAGGAGACAGCAACAGCCTGCTTCCCCCCGGGTTCAGGTTTCACCCCACAGACGAGGAACTCCTCTCCTTTTACTTACCGCGCAAAATCGCTGACCAGCCCATCCCGCTGAACGCGATCAGCGACATTGACATGTACAAATTCGAGCCCTGGGAGCTGCCAGGCCAGGCGATGGTATCCCTCGCCGGCAGCGACGAATGGTTCTTCTTCACGTCGCGCGATAGGAAATACCTCATGGGCACGCGCGCCAACCGCATGACGTCGTGCGGCTACTGGAAGGCGACGGGGAAGGATCGCCCCGTGATCGCCTCGCGCGCGGGGGAGGGGAACGACGGGCCGGACAGCGTGGGGGAAACGCGTGGCAAAAGCGGGCGCATTGTGGGGTACAAGAAGGGGCACGTGTTCTACAAGGGCAGGGCGCCGCGCGGGGAGAAGACGGCGTGGGTGATGCACGAGTACCGCCTCGTGGAGCCGTCTGATGACCCGTCGCACGGCGCACCTACTAGTCGAGCCGAGGAACCTTCGCATGGTGGTAGTACTAGCAACTCGACGGGCGGGAAAACAGCAGCAGCAGGACGCGGCGCGGGGATGCCTTCGCCATCGCAGCGGGAGACGCAGCAGCCGGAGCAGCAGCAGCAGCAGCAGCAGCAGCAGCAGCAGCAGCAGCAGGGAACGCCGACATGGGTGGTGATTCGGCTGTACAAACGCGACTCGATCCCGTTTCAGGGCGACGCCGGGGCGAAGCGCAGCAAGCTGGGCGGGCTGCGCGGCGTGCAGGCGCCGACGTCCGTGTCGCTGCCGTCGTCCCCGCACGAGTTCGAGTCCGTCACGCTGTCGTCGCTGCTCGACTCCGTCGATGCCTCCGTTGATGAGGGCGACGCGTCGGACGATGTCGCTGCCGTGGAAAGTGACGCGATTGTGGCGCAAAGGGCTGCTGCGTACACTAAGGTGGATATCGACAGTAGAATCGTTGGGCGGGTTGCTAGCGCGAGCTCTGAGGTCGTTGCTGGACACAGAGGCGAAGGCGCATATGGGACGGAGGGGTCAATAATCTCTGAAGCGGGCTGTAAAGGGGGTGATAATGTCGGGATGATGATCGACAAAATCGCGGCAGGAAAGTTTTCTGTCAGTGATATTCGATTTTGCTCGACGGGAGCGCGCAATGCAGACGCGGAGTCAGAGCAGCAGATCACCGCGATTACTAGCGGCAGCGAGAATCCGTTGACGTGGAATGCGTCGGTGGCGAGAGCGCCATCCGCGCACACCATCGCATCCCTGGAGGCGCTGCTGCTGAGCGATGTCGAGCACCCGGACACAGAGCCCCCGGCCGTGTTGAGCCATGATGCGATGCAATGGAAGCCGCACGATAGCTCCCACCAAGTGCATACTACTCATGGCCACGTGGACGGTCTTGATGCGGACTGGTGGCCAGAGAGCACGCATCAGCATGGGGTAGCTGGAGTTCCTGGTGCTGGGTCAAATTGCAGTGCTCTTCCTCCCCTCGCAGGGGCGCAGTCCCCTCCGCAGGACCTGCTAGATAAGGCCGTCGCGGAGGCTCTGGGGGAAGTGCAGAGGCACATTGACACAACCGTAACGCCAAACCTGCTCACGCCCTCCTTCTCACACCTTGCGCCACCACCTGCTTTCCTGTCCCTACCCTCCATTGCCTTCCCATCTACGACGTCCCTGCCGTCGCTGCCATTCGCCGCGTCTCATGGACCGATTCCTCAACCAAGAGATTCACACCTTGGTGAGAACTATCATCAAGGTTTTGATGAGTTGGGTGGTGTTGTGGCACTGGCTGCACCACAGCAGAGAGGGAGAGGATCGACAAAGCGAGACAGGGAGGGAAAGGTACTAGAAAGATGACTTAAAAGGCGGAAACGGACGAATCTGAAACAAATAGGCACATGACATACTATATATGGCTTTATCTTTTTGTTTCATTTTTTCCCCTCGTGGGTTTCCACTTGTTTTTTCCTCCTTTTCCTTGCCATTCATTTGTTACAATTGAGAATTTTGTTATGAGATAACTTATTCAAAACTAATTGATGCAATTTTGTTGCAAAACTCTTATGTGTTGTAGACTCGCAAATGCAATCGCATGTTCGCTAGATGGTGGCTTTGATACCGGTACAAGGGCCTAAACGGGGATAGAACTGTTGCTGGATTCGACGCCTAGTGCTTGTAGTGTTCTACAGGTTGTGCTTCTGGTACTGTTATTCCGGTTGTGCATCCAACTGTGAGGGGGCAAGCACCATGTGAGTAGGTGAAGTACCATAATCCCCCGGATAAAACACCCGCCGGAATTAAGCACCCCCTGGTGTTGTATCCGGGGAGGGTATACTATTGAAGAATCCGCAATTATACACCCCCTTTTTGAGGGTTCCAGGAGAGCACCCCCCCTGTTAGTTTTGCCTATGTTTTGTTTTTGCCCATAAGCAACTTCCTCTTCCAGCTTGATTTTCCAACTACAACAGGATGCATTCATGCCCTAAACCCTGCAAAGTCACCAATGCACCCAACAGGCTACAGAATGCATCCACTATGCTGAGTCTTCCTCCACAGCCTTCTTGTTTGGTGCCAGGGTCCTACAGCTCATCTTTCCAAGGCAGCTCCTCCTCCCCGTCCTCTTCCTCTCCCTCCACCTCGGCCTCACCATTACTCTCCTCGTCGTAGTCGCATCCTGAGAAGTCCTCTGAGCAGGCTGTCAAACATAACTTATGTTGTTACTGCAGACTATACAGGTCTGTGCCTTAGAGGATACAGCACATTAGTCTATATTTCCCAGTATCTTCCTATTCTAGTCATTCTCTCTTTCTAACATGGTATCATGCGTAGGTTAGGTTCCTCTCGCCCGCCCGCGCTTCCGCCCTAGGCCCTAGCTGCCCTCGTGCCTCGTCCCTAGCCGGCCCCCCACCCCCCCCCTTGCCGTCGCGCCCTCTGCTAGCTGGCCCCCTGGCCGTCGCGCCCGCTCCTAGCCGGCCCCCTGGCCGTTCGCGCCCGCTCGTAGCTGGCCCCCTGGCCGTCGCGCTCGCCCCTAGCTGGCTCCCTGGCCGTCGCGCCCGCTCCTAGCTGGCCCCCTGGCCGCTCGCGCCCGCTCCTAGCCGCCCCCCTGGCCGTTGCGCCCGCTCCTAGCCGCCCCCCCCCTAGCCGTTCGTGCCCGCCCCTAGCTGGCCCCCTGGCCGTTCGCGCATGCCCCTAGCCGGCCCCCTGGCCGTCGCGCCCGCCCCTAGCCGGCTCCTTGGCCGTCGCGCCCACTCCTAGCTAGCCCCCTGGCCGCTCGAGCCTGCTCCTAGCCGGCCCCCTGGCAGTCGCGCCCGCTCCTAGCCCCCCCCCCCCCCCCCCCCCCCCCCTCTCCCTTGGCCGTTCGCGCCCGCCCCTAGCCGCCCCCCTGGCCGTTCGTGCCTGCCCCTAGCTGGCCCCCTCGCCGTTCGCGCCCGCCCCTAGCCATCCCCCTGGCCGTCATGCCCGCCCCTAGCCAGCTCCCTGGTCGTCGCGCTCGCTCCTAGCTGGCCCCCTGGCCGCTCACGCCTGCTCCTAGCCGGCCCCCTGGCCGTCGCGCCTGATCCTAGCCGACCCCCCTCCTAGCCGTTCGCGCCCCTCCTAGCCGGCGTCCTGGCCGTTCGTGCCCGCTCCTAGCCTGCCCCTCGCGCCCCTGTCGCGCCCGCTCCTCACCGGTCCCTCGCGCCCGTCCCTCGTCGGCCCCGCCCCCTCTTCTAGCCGGCCCCAGGTTCGCTACGCCGCCGGCTCGTCTCTGACTAGTGCCCGGTCCGTCCTTCTTCGATCTGCACTGCCCTGCACCGCCCGGAGCCGCTCTCCACCGCTTTGCACCGCACTGCATCGCCCTGCACCGCACTGCACAGCCCTGCACCGCACTGCACTATTCAGTACCGCACCGCACCGCATTGCACCGCTTTGCAGCGTTCCTGATGGCGGAGGTGCTTCGCTTCGACGCTGAGGGTCAGCCGCTTGAGTTTGACGCGTGGCTGGTCGACCTCCGCCGCCATCTCACTGGTCAGTGGCAGGATGGCCACTCGCTGTCTGTTCACCTTGACGGTACGCTCCCCTGCCTTGACCCCCCTGCTGCGCTGCCTGCTGACCCCTCGTCTGCTGAGCGTGAGTCCGCTGCCACTGCTGCCCTTGCTCGCTCTGTCTGGCTGTCGCGTGACGCTGTTGCGCAGCTTGCTATCAGTCATGCCCTCCCACTATCTGAGCGCCCTCGCTTTAAGTCCGTCACGACTGCGCAGGCGTTCCTAGATGCTGTTGTCCTGCGCTATTCCACCCCGCCTGCTGCCTCCGTAGGTTGCCTGATCCTGCCGATGCTTTTCCCTGACCTTACGTCGTTCCCTACTGTTGCTGACCTTGCTGCCCACATGCGCACGATAGACGCGACCTGGCGCTCTGCCTGCAGTGAGACCCAGCTTAGAGCCCATCAGCCGCCCCTCTGGTCTGCCCTTTACCTGCTAGCCACCCGCCTCCCTGACCGTCTTGCCACTACTCGCGACCGCTTCCTTAGCGTACCCCGGTGACCTCACCCTCACCGACTTTGTCGACACCCTGTCTGCCATAGAGACCCGCCACCACTCTATCGCCCAGACTAGCGGTACTATGCCGGTCCCCATCTTTGAGGATTGTGCCCCTGCCCTGTGCACCTTCTCCGACGGTTCTGCTGCTGTGGCTGAGACTACTGCTGCAGCGCAGTTCCGTCAGGGGAAGGGTCGCCGCCCCAAGGCTGGGTGCGGCGGAGGGGGTGGGGGTGCAGGTGGAGGTGGTAGTGGAGTCGGGGCGCCTGGTGGTGGCGCTGACGAGGGGGCTGTCCCTGGTGTCGCCGAGCAGCCGTCCCAGCAGCCGAAGCCGTCGTAGCCAGACCAGCACCACCCACAGCCGCAGCCGCAGCTCCAGCCGCAGCAGTCGCCCTAGCCGCAGCAGCAGAGGCAGGCGAGTGGTCTCCCGCCCGGGTGGCCTGGCGTTGGTGGCGGCGGTGGACGTGGTGGTGGACGTGCACGTGGTGTGCTCCCGGGTGGCAGTTCGGGTGACGGGCGCTGCAAGTACCAGCTCCTGACTCGTCCTCGCCGCGGCTCTGTTTGCGGTAAGACCGGTCACTCCCCTGTTCGTTGCTTCCGCCGCCTTGACGACCTGTTTCGTCTTCGCTTCGGCCCGTCACCCGACCTCCCCGACAGGTTCAGCTTGCTTCGCCGTAGTCTTCCGATTTTTGATATGGACATGGATGAGCTTAGCTCTGCCCTGTATGTGCTGTATGCTGATGACTCTACTGTGACTAGTTCCTACTACCCCGTGTTGCCTAGTGTAGGTGTGCCTAGTCTTGCGCCCCCTGCTACGTCAGGCGTACGACCTCCTGCCTTGTTTAGTCTAGGTTCCCCTGTCGCTGCCTCGACCCCGGCCGCCACTGCTGCGCTCACCTTCACCCTGGACTTTGGCGCTTCCCCTTGTTTCTTCCGCGGCTCCATTATGCTGTCCCCGCTTGTTGCGTCTGCTGAGGTTTCCCTTGCTGACCCCTCCTCCGGTCCGGTAGTCGCTCGTAGTTCTACCACCCTTCCCTGCCTGGCGGCTCCTTCGGGCTCGCTCACAGGCTTGCACGTCCCCTCGTTTTCCAGGAACCTAGTTGGTGTTGGCTGCCTCCAGGACCTTGGCGTCACCACTACGTTCCCTGGTCACGAGCGGTTTGCTGTCTGTACTGAGGCCGCCACCGGCGCTCCCCTCGAAACGTTCCCCCAGGACCCGGTGTCTGGCCTGTTCACACTGGACACCGCGCCCCCCCCGGTTCGGACGCCTCCCCAGGTAGGTGTGTCGTCTCAGGTTGCAGCGGCCTGCTCGTGTCGGTCGCTTAGTCACCCGACCCTCCTGTGTCACCACCGTCTCGGTCACCCTGCGCTCCCGCGGCTCCGTCACATGTTACAGCACGGACTTGTCCTAGGTCTCCCATGGTCGTTCCCCGAGTTGCCCCCCTCCATAGTGCCACCGTGCACGCCCTGCGTCGAGGGTCGGCTCCGCCGTGCCCCTCACTCCTCCTCTTTCCCCCCCACCACCGCACCGCTACAGACCTTGCACATGGACGTCTGGGGCCCCGCCCCCGTCCATGGGCTGCGTCGCGAGCGCTACTTCCCCGTGCTTGTCGACGACTACACGCGCTACATCACGTTTTTTCCCTTGGAGCGGAAGGCCGACGTGCCTGACGTTCTTATCCCTTGGCTCGTCTCTGCGCGTGTCCACCGTGGTCTCCCTGTCCTGCGTCTTCACTATGACCGTGGTGGCGAGTTTGCCTCCGGTGTCCTTGGTCGCTTCTGTCGTGCGGAGGGCATCACCCAGACGTTCACCCTGCCGGACTCCCCGAAGCAGAATGGGGTCGCTGAGCGACGCATCCGTTTGGTCATGGAGGTGGCTCACACCTCCATGATCCACGCTAGTGCACCCTGTTTTCTGTGGCTGTTCGCGGATCGCTACGCTACTCACCAGCTTAACCTGTGGCCGCACCCTCAGCGGCCACAGGTTTCGCCGACCCTTCTTTGGACCGGGTCTCCTGGTGCCGCATCTGCGTTCCACGTGTGGGGCTGCCTTTCTCACGTTCGTACCTCTGGCACGGACAAGCTTACTGCCCGCACCGTCCCCCGTGTCTTCCTTGGTTTCCCCCTTGACTCGTCCGGCTGGCACTTCTACCACCCACCGTCCCACCGTTTCTTTCACTCCCCCGACGTTACCTTTGACGAGTCCGTTTCCCTCTACCACCGCTTTCCACACCGTGGTCCCCTGGTTACCCCCCCCCTGTTCCTGGTTCCCCCGTCCCTGGTAGCCCCAGCACTGCCCCCCTTGCGTCCTGCCCCGTTCGGTGTGTCTCACGTCACTCCCCTCGCGTCGGTTGTCGCGGTTGAGAAGTTTGCTGACTCTGGTGGTCCTGCGGCCCATTCCTTGCCGCCTGCCTCCCCCACAGTGTCTCCTCCTCCGCCGCCAAAGCAGCAGTCATCGCCGCTGCTGCCGCCGTCGTCGCCGCCGCAGCCGCCGTCCCTGCCGCAATAGCCGTTCGTCGCCTCTGGTGGTGCTGGAGTTGGGCGTGGTACCGGTGCTGGAGGGTTTTTTTGCTCTGGAGGTGTTCCATCTGGGGGTGCAGGAGTGGAGTGATGCGGCGGTAGCCGTGGAGCTGCTTACGGCCCTGGAGTTGGTGTTGTGCCGCAACAGCAGCAGTCCTCGCCGGTGTCAGCCCTTCCCCTGCTCGGCCTTCCGTCCCCTGACCCTGCGTCTATTCCTCTCCTGCCGTCCCCTCCTCTTCCGATCTACGGCCCTGTGCTCCCTCCCCCGGACTCGTACCCGGCTCGTCTCCCTCCTCATTCCCCTCTTGTGTCTCCTCCTCTGTCTCCTCACCCGACGCCTCCGTCGCACGTCTGGTCTCGCCGTCCCTCCCGTGCTCGCCCTGTCTCCCCTGTCTCCCGCTCCCACCCTATGTTGCTTCGTTCCCACGTGGCTCGTCCTCCCCTCCTCCTGTCGCCTCCTTTGTCCTCCCTTGTCGTTGCACCCCCCCCTCTGTCTGACTACCTTCGTGCCGCTCGTCCTCTTGTTCCTCGGGTCCTTGCCTCTCTCGTTACCGACCCGTCTGTTTCGGTTTCGCGTCTTGACGCTCTTGTCGCTGCAGTCGCTGACTTCGCCTCTACCCGCCGCCTTGACTACGCCACCGCTCTGGTCTCCGACCCTGCCTGTCCTCCGTCTGTCGGGGATGCTCCTGCCCTTGGTACTGACGTCCTGGAGGACCGCCAGTACGAGCTTGCTTTCCTGTCCAAGGCTGCTCCCCATCTCTGTTCCATGCTGCTAGTCCCTGAGGGTGACCCAAACGCTTTCGACATCGCGACCCCTCGCACTTACGCTGAGGCGGTTTCGGGACCTTGGGCCTCTCGGTGGATAGCTGCCATGGAGTAGGAGATGGCATCTTGGAGATCCACCGGCACCTACGCCGATGCAGTTCCCCCACCTGGGGTGAACGTAGTTGATGGCCGCTGGCTCTTCAAGGTGAAGCGGCCCCCTGGAGAGCCGCCTGTGTTCAAGGTGCGCTACGTGGCTAGAGGTTTCAGTCAGCGTGAGGGGGTGGACTTCTTTCAGACCTTCGCTCCGACCCCGAAGATGACTACTCTTCGGGCATCCAGTCACGGCTCCAGGATTGGAGCAGCCCCACTGACACGGGGAGACCGCGTCGCCGCACGCAGAGATAGCGGCAGAAGACGGCCCGCTCCACATCGTGGTACTTGGATTTCCGGCCGGCTCCGCGAAGCCGCTTCCGACTAGGTGCCGCTCCTTTCAGCTGCTCGTGTGCCTTCCACCACTCGCGGAACATGATCGGCTGCACCTTCGCCATGTGTGCGACCATTCGCTGCGACGAAGCTGGAAGTGTGTCGAACATGGATATCCACATCAGCTTCTCGCGTGCGCTGATGGATCGCCGCTTGTTGCCCGACAGCGTGGCATGAGGCGACGGTGATCTCGCATCATGATTGACAGACTCAGGCGGTCAACGGCTCGCTGGGTGACGGGAAGGATGGAACCGCGACGTCAGGCATAGCCCATGGATCCTCGTCCTTGAATGGATCTGCTGCCGCGGCAGCAGCTGCTGCTGCCTCGTCGATGTACTCCTCCTCTTCGTCCGCGTCCTCATTGTTCTCGTTGTCGGCTGCCGCCTCGTCACCGCCAAGCTCCGGCATGCCGTCGTAAGTGTCATCGTCCGCCGCTACGTAGCCACGGCGCAACCACCCCGTAGTGGTCGGTTGCACTACTGGTGTTGCGCGGCTAGAAGGAGAACCTGCGGTATGCGTAACATGGCTAGAGGTGCTAGCATTTTTAGCTGCTCTACGGCTGAAGAGAACGCTGATTCCAGCATTCGTCATGCGTTTAGGAGAACAGGTTGAGAGAGGCCTGTTTGCAAAGGTTCGCCTAGAAATACCTCTGCTGAGGCTCCCTTGCCTTAGCATCACGGCATTGGCGGGCGACACGTTCAACGTGTCGCCCGAGGCAACGCGACATCGCCAAGTGAGAGAGTTTCGTGCTGTGGTCCTCTACTGGTTTCCAGCTGCATGGCTCACTGTAACGGGCTTAACCCTTTGGCACACTTCCAACCTTTAGATCGCGCACATTTGATGCCCGGTCGAGCCCAAAATAAGACGGTTGGATAGCTGAATCTACAGAGATCACAATTCACCTTTCAACATTTTCATCCTCAAATATAATACCAGGGTGCTATAGCCTAAACGCGAAATAGAGCACCCACCCCCCTTTTTTAGCATGAATTTTGTAGTATACCCGGGGTGTTATATCCGGGGGATTACGATACAAGGTGTTGGGGCTGTTCCTCTCTGTGGAGAGGGGCAGGTTAGCTGGCGTGCATATGTACAGCAATGTGCATCGTTACTAGGAGTTTGCTGGCATGCTTCCCTTTGGCCGCAAGAGTGTGCATCCCATGTGCTTCGTGCGCAGTTCTGAAGGTGTTTCAAGAGCTTCAAGTGGGCATCCATGTCAGAACTCAGCCACTAACCACTGAGTTAAAATGGCTTATTAATAGCGGGTAATTGCGCCCATAGCCCCCCACGCTCTGCTCCTGTGGCCCTTCCCAGAAGATCTTCTCAAGGGTAACTGCAGTGGGTCACTCGACACCCCCCCTCGCTGGGATAGGTGGAAGACTAGCGCCTTTGCAGCGCTAGCACTGGGAATTGAATCCGAGTCACCAATGCTCTGATAGCATGTAAAACCACTGAGTTAAAAGGGCTTATTAATAGCGGGTCAGTGCACCCATAGCCCCATAGGCTCAGCACCTGTGGCCCTTCCCCGAGGATCTTCTCAAGGGTAACCCCAGCGCGTCACCCGACAGTCCAGTGTCCATGAAATTGCCGCACCATGCATGCCGCCATGCCACATTCTACCCTGCACCTATGCACCTGCCAGACGTGCCTCGGCTTGGAGCCTGACACACATGCAAAAATTCCGCATGAGAGGTAGATACTGGCGTTTGAGTTGACTCAAAAGTCACCTTGACTTGAATACAACACGCCACATGTGAGGCAGCTAGTGACGTTTGAGTTTACTTAGAACTCACATTGACTTGAATACAATAGGCAACACATGAGGCAGCTAGTGGCATTTGAGTTCACTCAAAAGTCACCTTGACTTGAATACCACAGGCCACACGTGAGGCAGCTAGTGGCGTTTGAGTTGACTCTGAAGTCACCTTGACTTGAATACAACACGCCACACGTGAGGCAGCTAGTGGCATTTGAGTTGACTTATAAGTCACCTTGACTTGAATGCAACAGGCCACGCTGCCAACTTATAGGCTATATGGGTTAGTACTCTTAGAGAGTACAATACCAAAACCATATATCACCCTTTATCTCTTGCAAGAACTCATTTCACTATTCTAGCATGGTATCATGCTACGAAGGTCCCACCCACCCACGCTTCCGCCCTGGTCTAGCCTAGTCTAGCTGCGCGCCGCCCGTAGAGCGCCCCGCCACGCCGCCCTTAGATCGTGTTCTGAAGTTTGGCCGAGTTGAAGTTTGGTCGTCCGACTCGCCACGTCAGCGAAAGTTTGGCCAAACTTTTGAGGTTTTAGTTGGCAAAGGTTGTGGTAGGTGAACTTTCGCCAACCCTGGCAAAAAACTAGGCGACCAGGCCACGAAATTTTGTGAACGGTCCCCCATCGCGCCAAATCAGATCGACAGGCGATCTGCAAAACAACATGCGGGAGAACACAATTTGGGTCGCAGAAGACTGCGATACCTGACGGCCAGCTTCCGGATCATTTTGGGAAAGTTGTCTTGCAAAAGTTTCCACCAGATTTCCAACAGAATGAAGTGTTAAAGCTCGTGTGCCAAGTAGTTCAACAGCAGGCAGTTTGGTTGATTAGAACGATGGGATTGGCTGTCAGGCAGTACTCCTAGGGATCTCCCAACTAAATGTAGGAAGCTCGAGGCAGTTGGCACGCGGGTTTTACGGTCATATCCTTCTGGTTGGGGTATTGATGATGGCTTTGGTGAAGAAGAGTGGAGCAGTCGCAATTTGACGGCTGTTCGTGCGTTGGGCAGGATGGTGCTACTTTTGTGGCTTGGTTGACGTCACATTTCCTTGGCATGGCCGGCCAAGTATGCAGAAACCAGGTTTCGTCCTTGGTCGCAGCTATTCGTGGACCCCCGTCGCACGAATTCTGGCCGGCAAGGTGTGCTTGGCCAAAGTTTGAATCGTCCCGCCGAACATTGCAAGGTGCAATTCCGACGTCGCAAGTCGGGTGGCTAAACTTCAAAGTTTGGCCAAACTTCAGAACGCGGCCCTAGAGCGCCCCGCCAGGCCCCAGCTCGTGCATGCCTAGCCCTAGCTCGCCGAAGCGCCAAGCCCTAGCGCGCCGCCGCGCCGGCCCCCCTGCACGCGCCGCACCAGCCCTCTGCTCGCCGCGCCGTATGCTGCTCGCAGCGTCGACCCTAGCTCGCCGATGGCCCTTGCTCGCCGCGCTGGCCCCTGTTTGCAATCCGGCATCTGCTCACCGCACTAGCCCCAGCTCGCCGCCGGCCCTTGCTCGTCAAGTCGGCCCTAGCTCGTCGTGCCGGCCTCTACTCGCCGCGTCAGCCCCAGCTCGCCGCCGGCCCCTACTCGTCGCGCCAGCCTCAACTCGCCGCCGACCCCTGCTCGCAGAGTTGGCCCTTGCTCGCCGCGCCGGCCCTAGCTCGCCGCGCCAACCTCTGCTCGCCACGTCGGCCCCAACTCGCCGCCGGCCCCTGTTCGCCACGCTGGCCCCTGCTCACCGCGCCGGCCTCTTCTTGCCGTGCTGGCCCTAGCTCGCCGAGTCGGTCCCTGCTCGCCGCGACGGCCCCAGCTCGCCGCCGACCCCTGTTCGCCGCGCCAGCCCCTGCTCGTCGCGCCAGCTCGACGCCGCGGTGGCTCCAGCTCGACGCCGAGCCGGCTCCCTGCTCGGCGCCACGCCGGCCCCCTGCTTGCTGCCGCGCCGTCCCCTTCCTTGACGCCGCGCCGACCCCTACTCCGCGCCGTGCCCGGCCTCTTCTCGCCGCCCACCCTATCTCCACCGCTCTCCACCGCACTCCAGTGTCCTCCACGGCACTCCACCGCTCCCCACCGCTGCCCACCGGCCTACACCATACCCGCATGCTCTTTGTCACAGGATCGAATGAGGTTTGCTCAATCTTGCACTATCAATCACTACAAGGTGATTTTATACTTCCATAGTACATCTGGTAACCAAGTTTATCCTATCCAAAGGGAATAGACCCTTCTAGAAATGGAATCACCATGCGTATAGCCATGCGAGGCTATTGGCTATAAGGGATTACGGCAGGATTACGCTAGATATAGCGCGCCAGTACATCCCGAGCCTGGTCGGTGATATAATCATAATAACAGGATAAACCAAAGCATAATGGAAGTGGAGGAATAGGAAACCAAATGAGATGAGATAAAGACCAAATGAATCAGGATAAAAAGAGGGATGAAATAGAAAGGAAATATGGAAAGGGGAAATTGATGTAACAGTGTCGTACTCTCACATTCTCGGCTCCTCCTCCTCCAATGTCCTTAGCTGCTGTAGCTGTGTTGTCGTGCGGCTGCTGCTGGTGAGCCGCGGCTGCCGCTGCTGTCACGCGCGCGCTATGGCGGACACCGTCCTCCGCCTGGACGCCGAGGGTCGTGTTACGTCAGTAATATCGACATTTCGCGACTTTGTAAAAAGCATCACATGCCATAATGTCCTTAGCCACGCTCGTGTCAAGAGACGGCGATAGTTAGCTTCCTCCCAGATTCAGGTTTCACCCCACAGGTGAGGAACTCCTCTCCTTCTACTTACCGCGCAAAACCGCCAACCAGCCAATCCCGCTGAACGCGATCGGCGATATTGCCATGTACAATTTCGAGCCGGCAAAGACTATTGGCTTAAAGGGATTACAATATGATTACGCTAGATATAGCGCACCAGTACATCCCCAGCCTGGTCGATGATATAATTATAATAACAGGATAAGCCAAAGGATAATGGAAAAGGAGGAATATGAAACCAAATGAGATGAGATAAAGATAAAATGAATCAGGATAAAAAGAGGAATGAAATAGAAAGAAAATATGGAAAGGGGAAATTAGAGTAGCGGAGTCGTATTGTCACACTTCCCCCCCTCAAAGCTGGGTGGTAGAAGTAACACCCTGCTTGATAAGGTAGTTGCGAAGAGGACAACCGGCGTTACCCATGTCGAATTCAGAGACGCAGCCTCAGAAAGGATCAGAACTCTTCCAGCAAAGAAAAGGCTTTAGGGTGCCATGCCGACGATGACAGTGTGCAAGCACGTAGTTGTCCACATGTTTAGATTCATCATGGATGAGCACGGGCGGTGACTGTGGTTGGCATTCCGTGTAGAGCGTGTTTGGTCCTGATAAAGTTTAAGAAGCTGGTATGGAAGACGTTATGGATCTTCCAAGTGGCTGGTAGGCGGAAGCGGAAGGTAACAGAAGTGACCTCTGCTTCAACGAGAATAGACTCATAGAAGCAAGGTTGAAGCTTGGATGGAAGATGGTTGATGTCAAGATTACGGTATTGAAAAAAAATATAGGGATGGTTTGATGATTGTAGTGACGATCGGCCAAGTGCTTCTGTTGTGGTTGGATGTTCAAGAGGCGCTTGTGTGGCCGATCGTCGAGATGGTGGACGATAACGATGAAATCGTAAGCGATTTCGACTGTAGCAAGAACCGTCTGCTGCTATGGAGTGAGCATGTTTTTACCCGCATCTTGTCCACGTATGAAGATCTCCAAGTGTTGGGGTTTGTTGTAGTTGTTTAGGTAGCAGTGCAGCAACTAGTGCAACTTCTGTCGAATGTTGGTCCACACCTTTGTGTTGTCACGAGGCATACCATCTAGGCATCGTACACGCATGTAGTTCATCCGATGGCTGCAAAGTAGAGGTCGATAACCGGAGTCAATACATGGCGTGCGATTGTCAAATGTTGCGATCTTGCCAAATTTTGCTGTGGGGTGGCGAGCAAAGTATCTTGCACTAACTACCATGCTCGGTTGGTGTTACTGTTGCAGGTACAATAGCATGTGCACAGTGCTGCTCAATGTATCCCTCTTGTTCAAAACAATGCGAGGGGTTGGTACCATAAACACGGAGCTGGTACCTTCCAGAATCGACACATACGTATGTGCCCTCGGTGGTTGTTCAAGCAAGGAATCTCAGCTACGTAGATATTCCATGATGATGGGTTGGGACATCTGGAAATGTTACGGCTATTCCCAAATAATCCTCTCCCATTTCCAAGTGGGCATTGATGACAGCCAATCCAGTATGACCTTATGCACTTCCAGTTTAGCATGGAGGCCATCAGTAGGCATCGGTGTCTGGGCGCACATATTGGGATCGGTCTTCTAGTGCCATCATGTGTTGTCTCATTCCGACACTAACCTTGAAGTAGCGTTGATGTCGCAGACGTCTCAGCTACTCAGCATCAGTGTTGAAATCTGCTCCATTTCGGCAAACATGATTGTTGTCGGAGATACGCGGAGTCCACTATTCGGAGTGGCGTCGGCTCTCCATTTCATGCCTACCTGCTTCCGTGGAGGTGGTGCTGGTGATGGATTGGTTGTGACGTGGGTTTTATGACTTAAAGGAAAGCCATAGGCCATGAGGACTTGTATACCGGTAGAGTAGTGTTGTCCTCCCATCCTCATAAGAGCAAATATCTCCTGCTCTTGAAGATATATGACATTGTTATGTTGTTCCCTCGCAAAGTGGTATCTCCTTCCCACTAGCTGGAAATCAATGTTGTGTCTGACCAGGACTTTACGATCATACTGGAATATAATCCAGCGTTATCTCAATTGAGTGGAGAACCATCCATCAGGATTTGGTTGTGATTGCTGTGTCGAGTCTTCTGCTGTGGTGGTAGCGACGACTGCGATGGCGGTGAAGGGATAGCTCCAGTTCGCTAACCAACTGGGATAACAGGGCATGTTTGTATGGTGGGTCAGCGCACCCACACCCCCCCAGGACAACACATGTAGCCCTTCAGGGGGACCCCTCTGGGCCATCTCAGTGCCCCCTTCCAACACTCCCCTCACTGGGACGGCCCACCAAGGGCACAGGAAGGCGCTAACACCAGGAATCGAACCCGAGTCGCCCGCGAGCATTGTCCGCGCTCACCGCACCATGAAGGGATAACTCCACTTCGCTAATCAACTGGGGTAAAAGGGCATGTTTGTATGGTGGGTCAGCACACCCACACCCCCCCAGGACAACACCTGTAGCTCTTCAGGGGGACCCCTCTGGGCCATCTCAGTGCCCCCTTCCAACAGGCGGCAGCTGCTGCAGAGAATTCTCTCAACTCGTAATGGTTGAAGGAGAATCCATCAACTCCCTCTTCCCAGTTGAGTATTTTTTATGGTTGTAATAGGTGTAACTACCAGGAACACGTGCACATTGGTACACATGTGTTGCTCCACTGCTGCCGGTGGTGGATTCACTTGAGGGTATGAAGAGAAATTTGCTTCTCCCCTCAATGTATCCACATGTAGCAATTCCTGGTATGCTCATCCATGCCTCCGATATACGGTCGCTAGAGCGCGTGATCGTGTTGTAGTAATCCACATCTCCCTCATTTGTTGACACCTCATATTGCTTGGCATTCTACTGCATCATTGAAGTTACGCTGATGCTCGTAACGCTTCGGCTTCTCGTAGAATCGCCTCCAATGCATGTGTCGTAGGGTCGCCAGTAAACAAATACTTGCCTGATTCGATGCTAATTACTCCTCAATCTGTAAGCATCGTGACATGCACGGAAATCTTTCCACGCAGATCATTAACACCTGGAATCGCAACGCATAATTGGTGTGTCTCCTCGTGAGGTTGATATTGAGACTCTTCCAATCAATCACTTCGGATGGCTGAGATTCTTGATGAAGACGAATCGGCCAACTCCTGCTACGAAGTAGTGTCTCGCGGGCCTTGACGAGACGGGTTCACTGCGTCGTCGTTGCGTGCGAAATCTGCTTTTTTTCGTAGTACGGTGATGTCGGGAATATTGCAAGAGAAAACGGCTACTACTCTCCAATCCAATAGATTGTCGATCAATGAATGTGAAGAAGTGTCTCATGGATGGAGAATATGCATTTAATCAGCTTCATTGCTTTTCCTGAGAGAAGATCCGCCGTGTTGATGTCGATCCATTTTGAACGAAGATAACTTTGTCAAAATAACTACACTGAGGGAAAAAACCGTCCGGATGTTTGGCACTAAGTTGGGTTTTTAGGCTTTGAGACTACTGTATGGTAAACCTGCAAGATGCACGGTGGTACACGTTGGGAGAGGCACAAAGTGGATGCGTTCACTGCACTGAGAACTAGATTAGTACATTGGATCTAACTCATACTCCAAAAGATATACAACGAGTACATCCGGACAGTTTTTTCCTAGGACAAAGAGCAAACTTCCTAACAACGTTTCTAGTACCTAGTCCACCTACTCTTGGCGTTGATCACCATCCACACCCTCCTAGGCATGTTATCTATGTGGTTAGTGCAGACCTTTGCATGAAGCTTCTCGCACTCTTCCTTGACCCACCATTTTGCATAAGGGGGTGAGCACAAGGAAAATTGCGAAGTATTTGAGCGTATGCATAAGTATTGTGCACGAATTCAGATTGAATGTAATCTCTGAGACTAGCCAAGCCGAAGGGTGTCCAAAGATGCCATTAGTTGAATGGTCTTGGCTTATCATGGGTTGTTTTCGTCGAATCAGAGTAAGGTGAAATCACGTATAGAGTGGCAAAATCTAGCATACCCGCCACGAAACTTAGGGTAACAGAGCACGGTCGATTGAGCATCCTTTCATTGTTAGAATCATGTTAAAATCCGCGAGTCTAGTGACAGTGCATCAGTTGAAGAAGTCTCGACTGTTTGGGAAGAATATCAGGGTTGAGGTCTGGTGAGGAAGAGGGGCACTCCAGAGCTACATATCCATGCTCTCCGAGCCATTCCAAGCCTAGGTAGGGAAAATGACATGGAATGCCTTGGAGAGCATAAGTATGTTGCGCTGGAGTGACCCTTTTTCTCACCAGACCTCAATCCAGATATTCTTCCCAAACATTCGAGGTTTCTTCGACTGCTGCCCCGTCACTAGACCCGCGTATTTTAACATGGTTCACACAGTGAAAGGATGTTCAGTCGACCGTGCTCTGTTACCCTAAGATTCGTGGCGGGAATGCTAGATTTTGCCACTCTATTCGTGATTTTACCCTAGAACGATACGACGAAGACGACCCATGATAAGCCGGGACCATTTAACTAATGGCATCTTTGGACACCCCTCGGCTTGGCTAGTCTCAGAGATTACATTCAATCTGAATTCGTGCACAATACTTATGCATACGCTCAAATACTTCGCAATTTTCCTTGTGCTCACCCCCTTATGCAAAATGGTGGGTCAAGGAAGAGTGCGAGAAGCTTCATGCAAAGGTCTGCACTAACCACATAGATAACATGCCTAGGAGGGTGTGGATGGTGATCAACGCCAAGAGTAGGTGGACTAGGTACTAGAAACGTTGTTCGGAAGTTTGCTCTTTGTCCTGGGAAAAAACTGTCCGGATGTACTCGTTGTATATCTTTTGGAGTATGAGTTAGATCCAATGTACTAATCTAGTTCTCAGTGCAGTGAACGCATCCACTTTGTGCCTCTCCCAATATGTACCACTGTGCATCTTGCAGGTTTACCATACAGTAGTCTCAAAGCCTAAAAACCCAACTTAGTGCCAAACATCCGGACGGTTTTTTCCCTCAGTGTAGATCGTTATCGATACTAGTCAGAAGATGCGTCGATTGTGCAGTCGCTGGTCACGAATGTTGTCTCCATTATGATGATTTTCCATAGTGTAGTTTCTGTTGCATTGGTGCCCTTGATTCCGCACAAATCTGACGATCCACGTTCGCCTGTCAGTTTTCTGCTTGCAGTTGTTACCAAGTAGGTAATTCTTCGGCAGTTTTCTGACTGTGCAGATGTCTTGCACGCCAATTTCGTGACCAACTGGAGGAATTCGAAGTTGGCTGTCCACTTCATGTGAGCGATGTCGAAGGCGGCTGCATTTCTGTTCTGCGCGTCATTCTCTCTTTGTCTGGAACTCGCGCTCCATCTCCTGCGTTGAAGTTGATGTTGATCCGACGGTCCAAATTCCAAGCGACCTGAAAAAAAACCCAGAGGCGTGTTCAGCAGCTATCGGTCTTCGGTCAACTCGTTTTCTGCAGTAATTATCGGTCGTCGATGTCAGCCGCCGAACGATCGGACGCTCCGAAGGATTGCGCGGCTATCGAGGTCCTGCTCCCATTCCCCCTACAGCCCGAACTCGCTCATAAGGATTTCGTTTCGTCTCGGTCGATTTGAAGCGTCAAATCTTCATTGGACATATGTCGTCGGTTGCAGCTCCGCGCATTTCGGCGCAACTCCAAGAGTCATGGCGAACTGCGAAGTTCTTGGAATATCGCAAGGCGTGCTTCGTCAGAAATGCCATGTTTGCGAGGTCGAGGCCGTTTGCCCCCGCGAAAAAATTGGCTCCGTCGATGCAGTCCATCGAACGGTCGGCGAGGCTTCTCGCCTTTGTAGGGGACCCCAAGTGCAACTGCGCAAGGCTAGTCAAAACCTAAAATGAGAGAGCATTGTACTTACATGAACTGAAGTTTCTACTCCATCCTCGTCATGCTCCTAGGGGCCCAGCATTTAAGCGTTGCGCTGAAACCTTTAGCTCTAATTACCAAGTGTTACAGGATCGAATAAGGTTTGCTCAATATTGCACTATCAATCAGTAAAAGGTGCTTTAATACTTCCACAGTACATCAGGTAACCCGGTTTATCCTATCCAAAGGGAATAGACCCTTCTAGAAATAGAATCAGCCGTCGTACAGCAACGCAAGGTTATTGGCTTTAAGGGATTACGGTAGGCTAGATATAGCGTGCCAGTACATCCCGAGCCTGATCGGTGATATAATCATACTAACACGATAAACCAAAGGATAATGGAAAAGGAGGAATAGGAAATTAAATGAGATAAATTAAAGACCAAATAAATAAGGGAAAAAAATAATGAAATAGAAAGGAAATATGGAAAGTGAAATAAGGGGCACGCGTTTTAGAATGGGAGGGAACCGCGTGGGGAGAAGACGGCGTGAGTGATGAACGAGTACCGCCTTGTGGAGCCGTCCGATGACCAACCCTCGCATGGTGATAACATCACCCCACGATGACTCGAAGGGCGGGAAATCGCGACGCGCGGGGTTGCCATTGGTATTTTTGTAGCAGGAGACGCAACAGGCGGAGCAGCAGCATCAGGGAACTTCGACGTGGGTGGTGATCTGGCTGCACAAAAATTTTCACACGTGAGGCAGCTAGTGGCGTTTGAGTTGACGTAGAACTTGCCCTAACTTGAATACAAGAATCAGCACAAGCCAACTAGCATCGTTTGGGTCCTAGATTTGGAACTTGGCATGCAGCAGTCAGCTTGAGGCAGCCAATGCCAAGCATATCTGCCCCTGCCAGAGTGACCTTTCCTTCGCAATCTGCACAATTGCCGCCCTTCTCTATAGGACAGTAGGAAATATGCATAGTGATCTTAACTGTTGGGAAGTGGCAGGGGCGTTGGGAGGTGGTAGAGGCAGTACACCACAACATTTGCGAAATTTATCATATGCCGCGCCAAAAAGTACGGGCACCACCCCTTCGCCCGCCCAAATGCGTGCAGATCCTGTAGTGTGTACACGCCCGGTGGTAGGGCGGCTTCTTGTCCTTTGCGGTCAAACTGGTCAAAGAATGTGCAAAACTCTATATCAAGGTTTTCCATGGTCGCAGCGCGCACCCACGAAGCCGTGCGCTTGCAACACTCTACTTCCACGGTCTCGTGCGACCCCTTCTCTGCCACTATGCGGTGAATGTGCAGGTTCTTGCGTGAGCTCATCCCCAGCACTAGGATCCACAGAACCCCCCTGGCGCCTTTCCCCCGAGCGCCGTTTTCCGTTGCGGCACGGGGTGCGCCGGCGGCAGCTTACCCCGCGAGCGCCGTCTGCTGGTAGGCGTGCAGCAGGCGCAGCTACGCGAGCCCCTTCTCCATCTCGTGGACCATGCGCGTGCAGTAACTTAATTTCCCTGTGCCCTTGGGCGCCATCTGGTGGGAGATAATTAAGGACAAGAGGTTAATGGTCTTGCCGGTTCCTGTGGGCATCTCGAGCAGACAGTGGCCCTTGCATTGAGTGTGCATTTCAACTCCACCATGTACTCGTACTGTTCCAAGTAGATGTACTCGTACGGGAAGTGAATGTCAAGGTCCTCTATTTGGAATTTCATCGTGGCTACCTTGGGTAGATATCACTAAATATCACTTGATGCGGCAATCACGCTACAATGGTCACACGACAATGACTAGAGGGCAAGGCTCAACTGTGAAACAGAATTAGCTCCTGACGAGGTAATTCGAATGCTTCGGCGAAGTTCCTTGTGAAATTTAATGCGCGGTGGCCTTACTTGTGCAAACACCAGTATCCTGGCAATTACAGTACCAGTGGTAGCTGCTAAGTGGCAAAAGCGGAGATGTTGTAACACCAAAATTCTGCGCATCCTTTATTCTACGCATCGTCCTTACGATTCCCCTAGTCACACTCGGCGTGCCATCTAAGGACGCGCTACATTGCATCCGTTTCGGAGGATCGTGACAAAATTTTCGTTTGTCTGTTTTTTAAGGATTTCGATTCTGAATCAATTAAAACTATCCCCAATATCAATCTTGTACGCGACATAGGCATGTTCAATATTTGCAGCTTTTGATGTCAAGTACCGATTTGCAGCTGGGCAGCATGGATTTTCGCAGAAGAGTTCGTCGAAACCCAGCAACCCTTCCTACACCTTCGCAATTTCCATCAGACACTACATTGCGGCGCGAGACAGGAGGATCTGCCTAATCACCTTTTCCGCAATGGCGAGTTGGCGAAGCCCTTCTGATTTTGTGGCATTTGGGGCGGGGCGATCTCCTACTTTGTCGAGGAGGATCTTTAGTGTTTAGGACGTGCGATTGATTCCCGGTTTTGTTTCGAACCCCCCCGATCTGCTACATGATTATTTGGAGGCTACTGTAGCTGTCGGGTTACCAGGTTTTTACAGTGCCAAGATCAGAAAATGATCGGAGAACCGGGCGCAATGTAGCGCGGCCTAAAATCGGGAATCGTGATATCGATTAGGGTGTGGTACATGGATTGCGCAACCCAGGAACCAGCAACCAGGATTGCGCAACTGGCGAGACAACCCAGCTTAACCCATCTTAAACCAACCCAACTTAGCACTAGGAGGCTCGGCGAGGCTCCGCGAGCCCGATTGTGTGGAAACTATGAATTCGGGCAGTTGCAGAACCAAACGAGAGAAGCGGAGCTGGGTTCGGTTACATGGGGGAACGAACCGCAAAGCACCGTTAGGGCGTGTCTAGCGCGTTCGTATACTATTCACTTTGCATATCAGGTACGAAATTTTGACCTGGTAGCCCGAAATTTCGTGTCCACTCGGACACGCACGAGAAATTGACGGTTTTGGCGGACACCCTCCAAACGTGCTCGAAGACGTGGGCCGCACGTTTCCGAACCGAATGGAGATCGTGCCCAAAATATACACACGGCACAAAAGTCCAAATCCTGGCTGGCGAAAAAGAGAACGCTTTCATTCGCCTGGCTTTCGTAACGCATGCGAAGCACCAGGCGGGGCCTCTTACTGGGGCGAAGTTCGGTTACCCTGCTGTTTTCGCATGTCAGTCTGTTATGTGCGCGCTGCGCACCCGCTCATTTGTCGAGACACGGGCGGGACACGTGTCCGCGCGTTTTGCTGTTGATACTGTAGGTGTACCTCAACATATTTACACTTGGCGAATCAATATCTCGGCGTGTTAAATAAATAAATAAATAAAAACAAAACAAGGGTCGACTAAATCGTCTTAAGGTTGCGGAGCTATCTTTTTTTCCTTTCTTTTTTTGTAATTTTAGACATGTGGTTTTGCATTTTACATCAAGAGTATGACTATTACCATTTGATGCGATGCTATTTTACAGTTGTGAATGAAGTGTTAGTATATTTCGTTTGTATACATTGTTTTAAAGCGAGTGGTCAAAATAATGAATGCGGGTCCAACTTGAAAGGGCCCAGAAGTTCGTCGTAGCGACTAAGGGACAAACTGGTTGGGGCAGAGGGGTTCACTGTCGAGACATGGGAGCAGGGAAAACTGCGCGAGCATGAGCAGTTACTTGATTGGTTGGGGGGAAACCCCGTTTCGTTTAGTGGGAAACGTTGCATGAGCAGCACTTGGCGCGAACAAACTCAAGTCGCAAATAGCGCGCGACCAGTCGCACAGTCCCCACTGCCCGCAGGTTGAACCAAGTGGTCCCAACTTGAATTTCAAGTTGGACCCGAGTTCACTACTCCTGCTAAACCAAGCCTGGTTGCCGATTGGCCGAAATTATTGTCTGCGCATGCCAGTGGTCGTACGATCCGTCACGATAGCATTCCTGTCACAGGTACAATTCGATTTCGTGGCCCAAGGCAAGCTAAAAAAAATTGGGCTGCTGCCCGGCGCGAAGCAAAATATTCGCTCAAGGGTCGTTTCTAGTTGGGCCCAACTAGAAAGAGGGGTCACTATTATAACCTCTCGCTTTAATAGTGCATCTCATTTTATTTTTCCAGGTTTGACACAGCCAACTCTAAAATTGAGGGTTGTTAAAAAGTGCTTCCGAGGGTCTAACCCGGGTCGTCTGCAAGACCAACATCTACTAACCATTACGCTAAATTAGGATATACACATTAAAACTTTAAATTATAGAAACTTTTTTTTCCGCTACGAATCAAATGCTCCTAGGGTTCTGCCCTCTTTTTTTTCGCTTAGTTATGCTCGCTTCTCACGTTGCGGTTTCAGCCACGCCACCTCGCCACCTAGATTCCTACCCAAGGCAAGTAGTTCTATGGGTTCATTTTTCTCTTTTCAAAATCGTTTTTCCGTCTCTTCTAGTGAGAGGTTTCAATATCGGGATTGACGGAAGGGAATGGCGGCGGGATTGACGGGGGGAATGGTGACGGGATTGGCGACAGTATTGACGGGGGATTGGCGAGGGCGGCATTGACGGCAGGATTGACGGGGGGGGGGGGGGGGGGCGACGGGGTTGATTTGGGGATTGGCGGGGACTCTCTCTCGCTCTCTCATTACCTCTTTCTATTTGCCCCCCCCCCTCCCCCTCTCTCTCTCTCTCTCTCTCTCTCTCTCTCTCTCTCTCTCTCTCTCTCTCTCTCTCTCTCTCACATACACACACACACACACGTACTCATTATCTCTATCTCTCTTTCTCTCTCTCTCTCTCTCTCTCTCTCCCTCTCTCTTTCTTACCATTTTCTCTCTCTTTCCATTTGTTGAACCTCTATCTAATACGTCGTTCGTTTCTTCAATCCTCATTTCCATTTCCCGTGCGCTACGTGTTCGTGTTCATTTTTTTCTTATTCTCGCATTCTCCCACTTCTCCTTTCACACATTAGCCCACTCACTCATTCTCTCGTTTATTTTTTCTCTCATTCTCCTATTCACTCTCATTCTCGCATTCTATTATTCTCTCATTATCTGGTTTTCTGATTCTCCAATTGTTCCATCCCTCCCTCGTTCTTTCATTCTCTAGTTTTTTCAATTCTTTCATTTTCTCAATCCTCCCATTGACCACTCTCCCATATTCTCATTCTCTGGTTTTCTGCTTTTTTCATTGTCTCATTCTCCCGTAGATCATTCTATAATGCTCTTGATATCGCATTCTTGTATTTTCCTACTCCTTTCACGCATTAGCCCACTCACTCATTTTCTAGTTTCTTTACGCTCTCATTTTCCCATTCACTCCCACATTCTCTCATTGTCTCATCCCTCATTGACTCATTCTCCCATTGTTCCCTCCCTCCCTCATTTTCTCATTCTCTACTTTTCCGATTCTCTCATTGTCTCATTCTCCTATTGACCATTCGCTCATTTTCTAATTCTCCCATTGTCTCAATTTTCCCATTGATCATTCTCTTATTTCCTGATTTTCTTATCCCCTCCTCCCCCACCCTCACCCTTCTCTCTATCTCAACCACTCTCGTCCCATTTTCCAACCCCTGTCTGATATGTCGTTCATTTCTTCCATCCTCGTTTTTATTTCCCGTATTCTACCATGTCCTGTTTTCTCAATTAACTTTTATTGTTTTCTTCTTCTTCTTTTTTCCACGTGTGTTGGTGCATCAGGAATGCTTCAGGAAGAGATCTCTGGTTTCCAACAGTGGTTTTTATCTAAAATAACATGTTTTAAATGTTTTATGCTTCGTGCGATATTTCTTTCTCCTGGTGCATCTTAGAGTCCATGTGTTGTGTCAGTGTTCTTTTTCTTTTGCTTTGTGTTGGGATGTGACATTTTTCCATTTTGCTACTGTTTGTTTGATATACGGGTGGTGCATTTTGTGTATGCAAGAAAGTGGGTTGTATTGATCGTCTCAAGTAAGGTTCTTTGACTTTCCACCTTGAGTGCAGTCATTTGAACTGGAGATTATAAGTGCAATCCATTTTGTTGTTGTCATGAAATGTATTGCCTCAAAATATGTCGTGTGACTTGTCCACTAGGCTTTCGATTTCCCCCACTTAGCTGGGGAAGCGATTGCCTATTTTTGTCGTCGACAAAAATGAGCGATAGGCAATTATGGAAAACATATACAATTTTTGTTTTCCATATTTTTTACCAATAATATAGTGTAATTAATACATTAGACTATATTACAGATATATAAGAAAATCCCATTTAGATACCAGTTTGGGAAGAGATAGCTTTTTTCTTTTCTTTTTTCTTAAAACACAAAACAAGTGTACGAATTCGACAGGTGTTGCAGGAGACTAAGTATAGAATCTGCTAACACGAGTATTTAACCAAGGATCTTTGCTGGAATGGTAGACTAGTAAGACAGCGGAAGTCTTATAGGAGTGAACCTGAGCACATGAACTTGTGGGTAGTCGAAGGTTGAATAACATGAGCACATAATTATGTAGAAAGTCAAGGTTAATAATAGAAAGGCATTACAAGGGTTTATAGCTCTAGGGAAAGTACCTGTTCGGCTAATTGCGCGCTATGCGACCTATTCGTCATACTATAGGGTCGCAACTGTTTGTTAAAGTAGCTCTAGGCTAGGATACTAGGCAGGAACAAGGCCGCCATGAATGTGGCGGCGGGGTTTAGCTAGGAGCTGGACGAGAGTGTCGAGAGAGAAGAGAGTTGGATTAGGAAGAGAGGGGAGTACAAGGAGGGGTTTGTACCCCCTACAGAAAGGTTCAGTAACAACCTAGCAAGCCTATATTAAATTCTAACTTATATAATTTGAACACACCCCCTAGGCTTGGTAGTGTCAAGCCCACTCACACCCCCACACCCACACCCACACCCACACCCACACCCACACCCCCTAGCCCAGCACCCCCATTCCCAGCAGGAGCCGCAACGACTCCGGAAGTGGGCAGCTCCCACGGCCCTTGGGACGGCAATGGCGGCAGCAGCGACAGTGACGACAGCGGCGGCGGCGGCGGCGGCGTGCGGCGGCGCCCGGCCCGCGGCAACAGCGGCGGCATGAACGTCAGAGGCTGGTGCAACGGCCCCCGCCCTCTCGGCGGCATGTCCAATCACCTTGGCGGTGGGGAGGGCCCACATGAGGCAGTCGTTGGCTGCAGCAAGGAAGGGGGGGGAAGCAGGGGAAGGAGGGGGGAGGGGGGGGGGGGGGGGGGGGAGGGGCGCGGGGCGTAGTCCAGACTCACGCCGGCGGCTGCAGAGCGGGCGGCAGGTCCGGCGGCACCATTGACGATGCGCGGCCGGCTGTCGCCCGATGACGCTGCCACGGCAGCAAACAGACGCCGCCACAGCGCGACGTCGATGCCGCGGCGGCGAGGCGGAGGTGCGACTGTAGCTCGACTAAGCCGCCGCGGCATCTCAGAGAAGTCGCCACGGCGGCACGGAAAGGCAAGGCCGCCACGGCGGCAGGAAAACGAAAGGCCGCCATCAGCGGCACGGTACGAAGTGAAACGTAAGATAAGGACGAGGCGGAAGCGTGGAAGGCAGGACCGGAAACGGCCTGCTCTGATACCATGTTAAAGTAGCTCTAGGCTAGTATAATAGGCAGGAACAAGGCCGCCATGAATGTGGCGGCGGGGTTTAGCTAGGAGCTGGACGAGAGTGTCGAGAGAGAAGAGAGTTGGATTAGGAAGAGAGGGGAGTACAAGGAGGGGTTTGTACCCCCTACAGAAAGGTTCAGTAACAACCTACCAAGCCTATATTAAATTATAACTTATATAATTTGAACACTGTTCGCGTGATTGAAGCGGCTCGTTACGCCTATTCGCGTAACTGAAGCGGTATGCTGACGTCATCTTCGAGACGTACGATGCTTTGCTGACATCAGCACTCGGGCATGGTTACTTACTGAGAAACTCGATACTGCTAACTACACTGAAAACGGAACTTGCAGGAATGCAAAACTTCATTTACCACAACAACAAGAAATGATGGAAAACGTGAACACATTTGTTTTCCATTATTGTCTATTTTGAGATATAGCATTATACGTAGTTCTAGTATGGCACTTTCATCCAACTATTTACATAGTCAAGCTAATGAATCCATGTAGTTAAAATAAATGATTCCTACTATATTGGTCACTAATCTCCATCTTTTACTTCAACATAATAGTTTTTTTTCACAAAATTGTTAATTAAACTTGAAAAAAAAATCTCCTTCGATCGATCACAATAGAATTCTCCGCAAAAAAAAAAAAAAAAAAAAAAAAAAAAAAAACAAGGGTCGCTGGAATCGTCTTAGGGTTACGGAGCTATCATTTCTCAATTTGACTTTTTATTGACATTATATCGTGTACGTTCCATTCCAACATCATGCGTACAAACATTTAATGAAATGTTGTCTTACGTTTTACACTTGGAAACATACAAATATAGTGCAATTACTATTTGAATGCACTTCGTGATTTTGTTTCCATACGTCAGATTTCTAAACACTGTACATAACTTGTTGTGAAAGTTTATCTGGGTCTTTAGGACGTAATCCTAGAACCTGATCCCGGGATCAGACATGCGAGAAATCCGACTGCACTGTACTCAAACGCGTTTTAAACAGTTACACCGCATAGTACCAGGAAACAGGAATACGCCCTTCGATTTGGTTAGGCTAGCAAAACAATCATCACATGGCATATCCCAGAATTCGAACCCCGACATTCCCCATAAACTATTGCCACTGACCATTGTCCTAATCAGACTTAGTATTAAGTAGTGATTTTTAGTTCCAGTTTTAAAACTTTGCGACGAGGGCCAGATTGCTTGATGTTTCATCCTCATTTTTCTCGCCAGCTTGAACCCTTGTCTCCTATTGCTCCCATGTTTCTCGCCAGCAACGGTTCCTAACACGCCTCCTTACCTCTCACAGGTATGTTAATCATCTCCCTGACTGCTAGCTATGTGTAACGCTTCTATTCATTCCACCTTGAAATATATTTTTTTGCTGCACCATACTGGGTCGTATGGTGCAGCAAAAAAAAATATTTCAAGGGGCTGCCGTCCGTTGCGCGTTGGCGCCAAGCGCGCCGGGGCATAGCGAGGCGCGCTGGCACGTTGCGCGCTGCTGCCTAGTGTGCGGGCGCGTTCTGCGCTAGCACATTGCGCGCGTGCGCCCCGTCCATCTCTTCCCACGCCTCCCTTGTCTTCCATGCCTTCCATCCCCTCCCTCCATTCTTCATTCCTCATTTCTCTTTTTACACACTCACTCTTTCTCTTATTCATTCATTCTCTAATGTCTTCGTTCACTCATTCTCCCATTCACCCACTCTCTTATTCTCCCACTCACCCACTCTCTCATTCTCCCATTCGCCCGCTCTCATTCTCCCACTCACACATTCTATCATTCTCTGATTCTCGGATTTTCTCTTTGTCTTGTTCTCCCGTTCATCCACTCTCTCATTCTCTTATTCTCTCACTCACCCATTTCTCTCTCTCTCTCTCTCTGTCTCTCTCTCTCTCTCTCTCTCTCTCTCTCTCTCTCTCTCTCTCTCTCTCTCTCTCTCTCTCTCTCTCTCTCTCTCTCTCTCTCTCCCTCTCCCTCTCTACCGTTCTCTCTCAGCCACCTTTCTCTCTCCCTCTCTCGCCTTACCTCTCTCCCTCTTGTCCTTTACCTCCCTCTCTCTCTCTCTGCCCCCCCTTCTCTCTACCTCTCTCCCCCTCTCTTTCTCTTCCACTATCTCCCTCTCTAACCCTCTCTCTGTCTCTCTTTCTCTCTCTCTCTCTCTCTCTCTCTCTCTCTCTCTCTCTCTCTCTCTCTCTCTCTCTCTCTCTCTCTCTCTCTCTCTCTCTCTCTCTTTCTCTCCCTCTCTATCTTTCTCGTCCCATTTTTTACTCTTATCGCATGAGACGTTCATTTCTACAATCCTCATTTCCATTTCCCGAGTTCTACCATGCATTATCTTCTCAACTAAACTTGTGTTCTTTTCATGTTATCTCTTTTTTTTTGCCACGTGTATTGGTGCTTCAGGAATGCCGTTAGAAAGGATCTCTGGTTTCCAACTGTGCTTTTTATCTACAATAGATTGCCACATCACATAACATGTTTCAATCGCTTCTACTTGTCGCCTTTCTTTCTCGTGATGTATTTTGGGGTCGAAGTGTTGTATCGCTGCCATTTGCTTTGCGTTGCTGCCCTTCTCTATTCTGCTACTGCTTGCTTGATACACGGGTAATGCATTTTGTGCATGCGATAAAAAAGATTGTACTGATCGTCTCGAGTAAGGTTCTTTGACTTTCCACCTTCAGTGCAGTCACTTGAACTGGAGATGATAAGTGCAATCTATTTTCTTGCAATCGCAAAGTGCATTGCTTAAAAAAAATGAAATGTTACCTGTCCATTAAGCTTTCAACTTCCCCCACTTAGCTTGGGAAGTGATTGCCTATTTTTGTCTCCGACAAAAATATGTCACGCGAATTGATGGGAAACATTTACATTTTTGTTCTTTTTTTCCAATCATTTTGTTATATTTTCCAGTACCATAGTGTAATTACTACATTACACTATATTACACGTCTCAATTGGTCCCTTCCAGATATCGCGAAATGGTGGAAAACATGAAATCTTTTCCATCATTGTTTCGTTTCAAGTATTATGTTGTAATAGTGATATGGCACATGTTTCAGTTATTTGCAAAGCTAATTTTATGCTAATGAAGCTATGTAAGTTTAGATGAGCCATCTATTACATATTGCCAATACTCCCCTTCACTTAGCTTCAATTAATTTCCTATTTTCATAAAACTTGATAAAACTTGAAAAAAAATCTCGTCCGATCGATCGCAATAGGTTGCTCCGCAACCCAAAAAACGTCAAAAACTCGAGTTGGGCAAAATGAACGTGCTGGACACGCCCTGAGGGAAACAAGTCATCTCGTCACGCCTAGAATGGCACTCCAGTATTTTGCAGGAAGACCTCACGGGCGAGAAAACGGACCATCCAGCGAATGTACAGGCAGGCACCTCTCTGCCTCTCCTCTCCACACAAACCGCCTAGACGCCCCTCCCTCGACAACAAGACCAGTTGTAGGCACGAACTACCAGGCCTCTCTCTGAGCCTCGCGCGTGGTGCCCCCCTTCCACGCGGTAGGCAGTGATAGGATTTGTTAGACGAGGCTCGCCTACTCTCAAGGGACCGGCGCGCTGATCTAGCTTGGACGGCAGCGCCTGGCGACGACGCGGCGGACCAGGGCGTAGAACGCCACCGTGAAGCGCGGCCGCTGGGGGACAAGGGCAAACACACAACATGGCGAGGTAGGCGGAATCAAGCTTAGGGGAAGAATGCAGGAAGCAGAGACAACTCGTCGGTTTAGGGTTACGGCGTGCCGAACGAGTGGGCGGCGAGTAGGCGGAAAGAGGGGAAGTGGCATGCTGAAAGAGAGAGGGCGTGGGCTGCGGAAATAGAGGGCGGCGAGCGCGGAGAAAGAAGGCGAGAGGAGCTGACCGTGAGCGGGAAAGGAAGGTGGAGGGAGAGGAGGAGGTGAGCGGGGAGAGGAGGAGGTGAGCGGGGAGAGGAGGAGGTGAGCGGGGAGAGGAGGAGGCGGCAGATAAGGAGGAGGGTAAGCGGAATGGGGAGAAGAGGTGGGCGGAGGGAAACGCAACCGCGGCGGCCGGAAGGGTGAGGAACGCGGGCCGCAGCGAAGGAGAGGAGTGTGGACCGAGGGCCGACAGGCTGGCTTGCTGGCCGATGGAGGTAGCTTAGGTGGTTGGCAGTTGGCAACGCCCTTGTGCGAAATATTGTCACATCACATGCCCCCTGCGACAAGGCACGTGTGCTCTTTGGGTTTGTGTGAGGTGGATGGGGTTACCAACCCAAACCACATCCAACTGGGCCCAGTTTGATGGGCGACTTCACTAGTTTGAGACCTGGCTGGGTTGCGCAACTTTGGTGGGTTGCGCTTTAAGAATTGCGCAACTGGTTGCGGTTTCGGCTAATACCCGATTTACGCGACTGGAACATTGGTTGCGCAATTCATATGAATTGTGTAATTCGGCCGGTACACCCAGTTGCGCTCCGTGTTGCGAAACCCGGGTTGCGGTTTTGAATGTGGCCAAGCAAACTTGAATAACTGGGTTTCGCCAACTGGATCAACGATTTTGACGAATGGTGTAACCCCACCAAGTTGTGAAACCCTATGCGCCACGCCCTTAGGAGGCACGCAGCAAGCGAATGGAGGAGAATGAATGAACAGTGAGCTGGAGGAGAGTGAATGAACAGTGAGCTGGAGGAGAGTGAAAAAACAGTGAGCTGGAGCAGTCCAATATGACTCAGGAGCAGCCTCTTCGCAGCGCGATCTGACTAAGGGAATCTCGTACTGATGCAGGGCGAACAGGCTGCTCCATGGCGCACTGGCGCCCTTTCCCCCGTGCATTCGTCGGCACCTCAACCCACGACTCCTCGTTTTCATTTGAGTCGACTCAAAAGTCACCTCGTCGGCACCCCAACCCACGACTCCTCGTTTTCATTTGAGTCGACTCAAAAGTCACCTCGTCGGCACCCCAACCCACGACTCCTCGTTTTCATTTGAGTCAACTCAAAAGTCACCTCGTCGGCACCCCAACCCACGACTACTCGTTTTCACCGCTGCCCTCTTCTCCCTCACATGTCCACTGCTCTCTCTCTCACCCTCCTCCTCCTCTCTCCCTCCACCTGCTCTTGCCTTTGTCCCAACCTTCTCTTTCCCACCCCGCTCCCTCTCTCTCTCCTTTTGAGTCGACTCAAAAGTCGCTCCCTCTCTCCCTCCTGTTGAGTCGACTCAAGAGTCTCCCTCCACCTGCTCTTGCCTTTGTCCCGACCTTCTCTTTCCCGCCGCACTCCCTCTCTCCCTTCCCCGCCCGCCTCCCCCATTCCCCACCCTTTTCTCTTTCCCTCCTTCTTTTGTCTCTTCTCTGTAACATCAACCGCCCGTGCGATTGGCTTCACTATTGCCACCCCTCGCTGGAATGCAATAGGAAAGGTGCACTCCAAGACGGGGCTTTTCTGGTAGTTTGCATTGGTGTCGGTCGACCCACCTGCTCCCCCTCCCATTCAACGTTCCACCCATCCCCCTCCCATCCCTCTTTCGACCCATCCCCCTCCCATTCCTTTTTCCAGCGCCAATCACAGCACTGCTTTCTGATCCTCCTAACGGCACTCTGAATCCTGCCATCCAGGCATCCCACACCAGCCTGCCATGGCGTCATCTGTGCTGAGCCTTCTCGATCGCAGCCCGGACGACCCCATCGCCACTCAAGCCCTTGCAAGCCTCGCAAGCAGCGGTAGCAGCAGCAGTGCCAACACCACCAGCAGCAGCAGCAACAATTCAAGCAGCAGGGACAGCAGTGGAGCGGCTGCCAGCAGCGAGCTAGAGCCAGAGAGAAAGGCGTTTCCAGCGGTGAGGGGGCGGGCGGCGTGTGAGTACGTGAACTACAAGCGGCTGGGGCTGTCGCTGTGTGTGGAGGAGGGGAGGATAGCCGCTGTCCACGTGTACAGCAATGTGCACGGCTACAAGGCATTTGCTGGCACACTTCCATTCGGACTCAAGTGAGTGTGTTTGCCTCCATTGCCTCTAGTGCCGCTAGTGCCTCTAGTGCCTCTAGTGCATCTAGTGCCTCTAGTGCCTCTAGTGCGTCTAGTGCCTCTAGTGCATCTAGTGCCTCTAGTGCCTCTAGTGCCTCTAGTGCCTCTAGTGCCTCTAGTGCCTCTAGTGCCTCTAGTGCCTCCAGTGCCTCCAGTGCGTCTAGAGCTTCAAGGGCAGGGCTGCTAGAGCTCCTCGGATTGTGCTTCCAGTAGCGTGAGCGGGCAGGGCGCCATGTGAGTACGTCAACTACAGGGCGTTGGGGCTGTCGCTGTGTGAGGAGGAGCGGGGGATAGCCGCCGTGCACATGTACAGCAACGTGCATGGGTGCATGGCGTTTGCTGGCGCGCTCCCGTTTGGGCTCAGGTAAGTGCATGTGCCTCGTAGCCTCTTCTGAAGGTGTTTCAAGTGCTTCAAGTGAGTGTCCAGGCAAGTGCGTAGCATGCATGCCGGCGTGCCACTTTCCACCCTGCGCGTGTACGCTCTGCTACACATCTCTTGGCTTGGAGAGCTGGTTTCGAGAATTCTCAAAACCAATTCGGCTTGGAGAGCAAGATACGCATGCAACGATCAGCGCGAGGCAGCTATTGGCTTCCGAGTCGACTCACAAGTCACTTGACCTGGGGCCTGGCATGTCACCGTCAGCAGGTCGTCTCCCCCATCTCCTCGTCTCCTCCCTCTCCTCGTCTCCCCCCTCTCCTCGTCTCCCCCATCTCCTCGTCTCCCCCCTCTCCTCGTCTCCCCCCTCTCCTCGTCTCCCCCCTCTCCTCGTCTCCCCCATCTCCTCGTCTCCCCCCTCTCCTCGTCTCCCCCCTCTCCTCGTCTCCCCCCTCTCCTCGTCTCCCCCTCTCCTCGTCTCCCCCTCTCCTCGTCTCCCCCTCTCCTCGTCTCCCCCCTCTCCTCGTCTCCCCCTCTCCTCGTCTCCCCCCTCTCCTCGTCTCCCCCTCTCCTCGTCTCCCCCTCTCCTCGTCTCCCCCCTCTCCTCGTCTCCCCCCTCTCCTCGTCTCCCCCATCTCCTCGTCTCCCCCCTCTCCTCGTCTCCCCCCTCTCCTCGTCTGCCCCCTCTCCTCGTCTCCCCCCTCTCCTCGTCTTCCCCCTCTCCTCGTCTCCCCCATCTCCTCGTCTCCCCCCTCTCCTCGTCTCCCCCCTCTCCTCGTCTTCCCCCTCTCCTCGTCTCCTCCATCTCCGTCCCCTCGGCCCATCTCCCACTCCTGCCTCGCCACATCTCCGTCTCCTCATCTCCCCGGCTCTACTTGTCTGAAACCGTTTCTTTTCTGGTCTCTCATTCCCTCTTTTCCTCTTCCCCTTCCTCGCCTCATCTCTCTGCCAGTTCCATGGCGTTCTGTCAGGGTGGATGCCCAGGTGGCGGTCAAGGCGTAGGGGGGGCGGGATGTACCAGGGTGATGTACCAGGGTGATGTACCAGGGTGATGTACCAGGGTGATGTACCAGGGTGATGTTCCAGGGTGATGTACCAGGGTGATGTTCCAGGGTGATGTACCAGGGTGATGTACCAGGGTGATGTACCAGGGTGATGTACCAGGGTGATGTACCAGGGTGATGTACCAGGGCGATGTACCAGGGTGATGTACCAGGGTGATGTACCAGGGTGATGTTCCAGGGTGATGTTCCAGGGTGATGTACCAGGGTGATGTACCAGGGTGATGTACCAGGGTGATGTACCAGGGTGATGTACCAGGGTGATGTACCAGGGTGATGTACCAGGGTGATGTACCAGGGTGATGTACCAGGGTGATGTACCAGGACATCATGGTACGGGGCGGGAGCAGTGGGCCCATCACTGTCATTGTCCTCATCTCCTCCTTTGCTTCTCCTTTCCTCCTAGGGTGATCAAGATAGCCAGGAAGGTGGTGCGGGCGCTGAGAGAACCTGACAAGAAAGCAGGTGGCGGCAGCAGCTCTGCCGTCAAGATCATTGTCGCACTAGCCTCTCCTCCGAGAGAACTTCGTGCATCCGTACTCACCTGCTTCCGTCCTCTCCTCCCCTCCTCTGCTCTCCTTTCACCCCAGGGTGTGTATGAAAGCCAAGGAAGTAGTAGAAGCGCTGGGAGAACCCGATGTGAAGGCGGGCGGTGGCAGCAGCGGCGCCGTCACCGTGATATACTCGCAGCTGAAGCCGGCCCTGCAGACAGACATCGGCATGCAGGTCACGTTCGTGGGGAGGAGCTGGGAGGATGCGGAGAATGCGATTGACTGCATTACCATACACCTGGCAACGGACAAGGCATGACCTTTGGTGTGCCAAGGCAGGGGCACTGGAAGAACCTGAGGTGCTGGAAGGAGGGCAAGGCACGGCAGCATTGGGGCTGTCACGGTCGTGTACCTCGCAGCTGAGGTCGGCTCAGTAGGTAACGCTCACCTGTGAGTCAGACTCAGAAATTCGGCTCGGTGATCTACTCGCAGCTGAAGCCGCCCTCCAGAGAGACATCGGCCTTCAGGTCACATGTGTGGGACGCAGCTGGGAGGATGCTGACAATGCCATAGACTGCATCACTGTACACCTAGCCACGGTCAAGGCGTTGTTAGGCCGCTTGGCCTAAATCAGCTAGAGAATAGCGGGGTGGGTTAAATAGAGGGAAAAGCGTGGCGGAAGACTTGGCGAAGTTGTTGGCGAAGTATGTGAAGTTGTCAACAAACATATATTGTTATATATACATATCTAGTTAGAGTCGATATGTTGTTATAGGCTAGCTATGTCAGCTCTTAGAGGGGACAACAACACTCTACCAGGCCTGTCGTTATCAGGGTATTTTACCCTGATTCCCTGATTTCACAGGGTATTTTTCCCTGATTTCCCTTAATTTTCAGGGTTGGACTTTTCTTAACCCTAGCCCCTTCAGGGTTGTAAGTTTATGAACACTTGGGATTTCAGGGATTGCGTCATGCCAATACTGAGTTTTCAAGGAGCAGCGCGTACGAACGAACCTTGAATGCGATATTCATGTGCCTCACAGCCCTTAAATTTCGGCGATGTCCCCCTCTAGAAACATTACCCCCACACACACAGCAACCTACAAAAATTGGCCGTCCTAATTGTACAGACATTCCCCCTACACACCCCACAATAATCGACAAATATCGGCTAAGTGTCGAGAAGAAAACTGAAACAAGTGTTTGATAGAGAGAGAGAACAAGGGTATATACCTAAGAGTGTTGTACCCTCTAAGAGGTGACCCTATACAGTCTATACAAATATGAGTTATACATATATTTGACACACCCCCTAGACTGCATAGGGGCAAATCCTGAACAAGCAGCTCAGGGCGGCACTACTAGTCCAGCCACTGAGACAAGGGTCTAAAGACCAGTCAAAAGGAGTACAGGCAAGACAAGAACAAGACCAGGGCGGCACTACTAGTCCAGCCACTGGGAGAGGACACAAGTCCAGTCTGAGTACATATATAGATATATATAGGACAGCAGTAAGTCAAGGTCCTAGCAAGTGAGAGGCTACAGGAACTAGACCGAGCTGTACACAGTGCCGCTGATGATCTTTAGGCGCAAGCGCCTTCGTAAAGATATCAGCTGTGTTGGCACCTGAGGCCAAGTGAACTACGTGGGCCTGGCGGCGCTGCTGTAGCTCGCGCAGAAGGAAGTACCGCAGCTGGATGTGCTTCGCTCTGCCCTCAAGTCGAGGCTCCTGACACAGGAGTATCATGGCCCTGTTGTCAGCGTACAGGACTGGGGCAGAGCTAGGCCGCTCACCTAAGTCTGTGAGCAAGAAGGTCAGCCAACGAAGCTCCTGTGCCACCATGGCACCGGCGTAGATCTCAGCCTCACAGCTCGACTGAGCAACAGACGACGAGCGAGTGGATCTCCAAGAGATAGCACCTGAACCAAGGCTAAAACAGAAGCCCTGCGACGACCTGAGCGTCTCAGAGTCGTCTGCCCAAGAAGCGTCTGTGTGCCCAGTGAGGACCACTGGCCTGCGTCCTCCTAACACTAACCCCATGCCTGATGTACTTGCTAGATATCGCAAAACCCTCTTAGCGGCCGACCAGTGCTGTGGTCGGTGTCTGCCAGTGGCCACAAAGCGAGCCAGGATGCTGAGAGGGTATGCAAGATCTGGGCGAGTGCAGGTCATCAGGTACATGAGGCAACCCACCTGCTCTGCGTAGGGGCCACTGGGCTCTACTGGCTCCGCAGGAACAGGAACGGAAAGCCCGTGGTCTACAGGTAGAGGTGTGGGCTGTGCAGAGGAGAACTGTAGACCGAACCTCTGAAGGACCTGACGCACCAAGTGTGACTGGGTCAGAGTGATCGTGCGTGCTGCTCTGTCCCTAGAGATCTGCAGGCCAAGATAGCGACGCAACTCTCCAAGGTCAGTGCAGGTGTGTCTCTTCAGCAGCTCAGTCTTCACAGAGGCCAGTGCGTCCCTGTCAGGAGTAGCGAAGACCAGGTCGTCTACGTAGACAAGGATGTAGAACGGAGTCTGGCCGGAACGCACAAACAGTGAAGGGTCAGCAGAACTGCAGGTCTGCTAACGTGGCACGTAGCGTGTCGTGCCACTCGCGGGGAGCCTGACGGAGGCCGTAGACCGGGCGCCTGAGAAGCCACTGGGTCCCAGGAGGGAAGGTACCAGTGAAGCCCTGTGGTCGGCGCAGGTAGACCTGCTCGTGTAGGCTGCCCTGAAGAAACGCAGTAGAGAAGTCGAGGGAGTGAAGCTCGTAGTCGCACTGTGCTGCTACGTGTAGCAGCGCCCGAAGAGTGGTCATCTTCGGGGTCGGGGCGAAGGTCTGGAAGAAGTCAACCCCCTCGCGCTGACTGAAACCTCTGGCCACGTAGCGCGCCTTGAATACAGGCGGCTCTCCAGTGGGGCGCTTCACCTTGAAGAGCCACCGACCATCGACTACGTTCACCCCAGGCGGGGGAACTGCGTCGACGTAGGTGCCGGTGGACCTCCAAGATGTCATCTCCTGCTCCATGGCAGCTATCCACTGAGAGGCCCAAGGTCCCGAGGTTGCCTCAGCGTAGGTGCGAGGGGTCGGGATGTCGAAGGCGTCTGGGTCACCCTCAGGGACTAACAGCATGGAGCAGAGATGGGGAGCAGCCTCGGAAAGGAAAGCAAGCTCGTACTGCCTGTCCTCTAGGACGTCACTGCCAAGGGCAGGAGCACCCCCGACGGACGGAGGACGGGCAGGGTCAGAGACCAGAGCGGTAGCGTAGTCAAGGCGGCGGGTAGAGGCGAAGTCAGCGACAGCAGCGACAAGCGCGTCAAGGCGCGAGACAGGAACAGAAGGGTTGGTAACAAGCGAGGCAAGAACCCGAGGGACAAGGGGACGAGCAGAACGGAGGTAGTCAGAGAAAGGAGGAGGTGCAACAGCAAGGGACGAGGGAGGAGGGGATGGGAGGAGGGGAGGACGAGACGAGTGGGAACGGAGCAACATAGGGTGGGAGGGCAGGACAGGAGAGACGGGACGAGCACGGGAGGGACAGCGAGCCCAAATGTGAGACGGAGGTGTATGGTCAGGGGACAGCGGAGGAGACACAGGAGGGGAACGAGGAGGAAGATGGGCCGGAGACGAGTGTGGCGGCGGGAACACAGGACCGTAGACAGGAAGGTCAGCAGGCGGTGGGGGAGACACCGTCGCACGGTCCGGGGAGGGAAGGCCGAGCAGGCGGAGAGCGGAGACCGGCGGCGACGGCTGCTACGGCGGCGACGATGGCTGGGCCGGAACCCTCGGACCAGGAGAGGCAGAACGACCGTCGGCAGCACACTCAGCAGCAGCACCCCCAGAACCAACACCCCCAGAGCGAGAACCCCCTCCAACACCAGCGGCACCCCCAGACGCCGCAGGACGAACACCCTCCTCCACACCAGCACCCCCAGGGGCCAAGAGCGGCAGCGGCAGTGGCGGCGACGACTGCGGCGGCGGCAACAGCGGGGACGGCTGCGGCGGCGACGGCGGCTGCAGCGGGGTCGGCGACTGCGACAGTGGGGGCGGAGGCACCGGGGAAGGGGGACGCGGCAAGGACAGACCGGGGGTACCACCAGAGTCAGCAGACTCCTCAACGGGGACAACCGACGGGAGGGGAGTGACGTGAGAGACACCAGACGGGGCAGGACGAGGCGGGAGAGGGGCAGGGGCTACCGGGGGAGAGGGAGCAAGGAAAAGGGGGGGGGCAACTGAGAGACCTCGGTGAGGGAAGCGGCGGTAGAAGGAGACCGACTCGTCAAAGGTAACGTCACGAGAGTGGAGGAAGCGGTGAGACGGCGGATGGTAGAAAAGCCAGTCAGACGAGTCCAGGGGGAAAGCGAGGAAGACACAGGGGACAGTGCGGGCAGTGAGCTTGTCCGTGCCAGAGGCACGAACGTGAGCAAGGCAGCCCCAGACGTGGAACGCAGACGCGTCACCGGGGGACCCGGTCCAAAGGAGAGTCGGCGAAACCTGCGGCCGCTGGGAGCGTGGCCACAGGTTAAGCTGGTGAGCAGCGTAGCGAACAGCGAACGGCCACAGAAAATGGGGGGCATCGGCATGGATCATGGAGGTACAGGCGACCTCCATGACCAAGCCGATGCGGCGCTCAGCAACCCCATTCTGCTGTGGCGAGTCCGGCAAGGTGTACGACTGGGTGATGCCCTCCGCACGACAGATTTGTCCAAGCCGACCAGAGGCGAACTCGCCGCCACGGTCGGAGTGGAGACACAGCACGGGGAGACCGCGGTGGAGACGCGCAGCCACAACCCACGGGAGAAGAACGTCGGGCACGTCGGCCTTCCGCTCTAGGGGAAACACCGTGGTGTAGCGTGTGTAGTCGTCGACGAGCACAAGGAAGTAGCGCTCACTGCGCGGTCCGGGGACGGGGGCAGGGCCCCAAACGTCCAGGTGGAGGGTCTGAAGGGGGGAGTAGCCGGGCGCAGCGAGGAGGAGTGTGGGGCACGGCGGAGCCGACCCTCGACGCAAGGCGTGCACGGTGGCGCAGTCGAGGGAGGAAGGGCGGGGAGTGACGCAGGAGACCTAAGACAAGGCCGTGCTGGGACATGTGACGCAGACGAGGGAGAGCAGGGTGACCTAAGCGGTGGTGCCAGAGAAGGGACGGGTGAGTGAGGGAACGACACGAGCAAGTTGCAGCAACCTGGGAGGACGCACCAACCGGAGGGGAAGCGGTGTGTAGGGTAAACAGACCGGACACCGGGTCCCGGGGGAACGTCGCAAGGGGGGAACCTGAGACAGCCTCAGAACAGACAGCGAACCGCTCGTGCCCGGGGAACGTGGTGGTGACGCCGAGGTCCTGGAGACAGCCGACACCAACCAGGTTCCTCGAGAATGAGGGAACGTGGAGGCCTGTAAGGGAGCCCGAGGGAACTGCTGGACAGGGAAGGGACGTAGAACTGCGAGCGACGACAGGACCCGCAGAGGGGTCAGCAAGAGAGACGACAGCTGGCGTAGCAAGCGGCGTGAGCGCGGAACGGTCGCGGAAGAAGCAGGCAGAAGCACCGGAGTCGAGAGTGAAGGACAGCGCCGCAGTGGCGGGGGCAGGGAACGGAGCCGGTGCAGAGACGAGGCTAGACAAACTAGGCAGTCCTACGCCTGACGCAGCAGGGGAGGCTAGGCTACACAACGGTGCAACACCTAAACTAGAGAACACAGGGTAATAAGATCCAGCAACACTAGCAGCATCTGAATACAAGGCATGCAAAGCAGCACCTATCTGATCCATGTCTAACTCAAAGATCGGCACGCCCTGGCGGAGCAGGCTGTGCCAGTCAGGGAGGTCCGGGGCCGGGCCAAAGTGACGACGAAACAGATCGTCGAGGCGGCGGAAACAGCGGGCAGTCGGGTGCGGGCGGCGGCACAGAGTGCCGCGAAGGGGCCCGGTCTGAAGCTGGTATTGACAGGTGACAGCACCGGAGCCGCTGGTAGACGCCAAGCTGTGGGGGCCGCCACCACTGCCACCACCTCCGGAGGTGCCGGGCCAACCAGGCAGGAGGCGAGCCCACTGCTGCGGGGGCTGCGGCTAGGACGGCGGCTGCTACTGGGACGGCGGCTGCGGCGCGGGCTGCTCCTGCTGCGACTGGGGCTGCTGCTCCTGACCACCAACGCTAGTCCCCCCAGACGGACTACTCTCACGACCACCAACACCACGACCTGCGCCACCACCCCTACCACCCTGGCGATCACGGCCACCGCGGCGCGAGCGCTGCTGCGGGTGGACCGCAACAGCCGACTCAGTGAGGGGGGTCGCCGTGGCGACCACAGCCGAAACGTCAATGAACGTGCACTGGGAGGGGGCACAGCCGTGAAAGATAGAGACTGCCGGCGCACCGCTCGACTGAGCGATAGTGCGTTGGCGAGTCTCGATCTCGGTGAGGGTGTCGACAAAGGCAGTGAGAGTGAGGTCAGCCGGGTGCAGGCTAAGGAAGTGATCGCGAGCACTAGCTAGGCGGTCCGGCAGGCGCATGGCGATAAAATAGAGGGTCATGCAGAATGGGGGGGGGGGAGCAGTGAGCTGGGCAGCAGTGCTGGCAGTGCGATAGCGAGTCTCTAGGGCACGCAGGTGAGTGGCAAAGTCTGCGACGGTAGGGAAAGCTGCAAGGTCTGGGAAAAGCATAGGGAAGAGCAGGCGACCAGCAGAAGCAGACGCGGGTGTGGAGTAGCGGGCAATAACAGCGTCTAAGTAAACTTTGGTCGTCTCAATAGTAGCAAAACGCGAGCGCTCAGAGACAGGGAGGGCGTGGCTAATGGCAACCTGAGCGACTGCATCGCGGGAGTCCCAGACCGCACGGGCAAGCGCAGCAGTAGAGAAGATCTCATGGTCATCAGAGGAGGGATCAGTAGGGAGGGGAGAAGGTGCGGGGGGGCGGGGGAGCAAGCCGTCGACATGGACAACCAAAGAGTGGCCATCCTGGCGCTGATCTGTAAGGTGGCGGCAGAGATCGGAGAGCCATGCGGCGAAGTCAACCGCATGGCCCTCGGCGTCCAGTCGGAGCACGAAGTCCGCCATCGTGCAGGGTCAGCGGCATAGCTCCACAGGAACACAGCGACGTAGGAACACAACGACAGCCCCCTCCAGCACGGCGGCCGCGAAGCGCCTCAGCACGGGCAAGCAGAGGAGACGGAGCCCGAGGCGGCACGGCAGGACGAGCCAGGGCGAAGGGGCCAGGCAGGTGCAGTGGGGCCAGGCAGGTGCGGGCGAGGCCAGGCAAGCGCGGCGGGGCCAGGCAGGCGCGGCGGGGCCAGGCAGGCGCGGCGGGGCCAGGCAGGGGCGGCGGGGCCAGGAGGCGCGGCAGGGCCAGGCAGGCGCGACGGGCCAGGCAGGGGCGGCGGGGCCAGGGGGCGCGGCAGGGCCAGGCAGGCGCTGCGGGGCCAGGCAAGGCGCGACGGGCCAGGCAGGGGTGGCGGGACCAGGAGGCGCGGCAGGGCCAGGCAGGCGCAGCGGGGCCAGGCAGCGCGGCGGGGCCAGGCAGGCGCGGCGGGGCCAGGAGGCGCGGCAGGGCGAGGCAGGCGCGGCGGGGCCAGGCAGGTGCGGCGGGGCCAGGCAGACGCGACGGGGCCAGGCAGGGGCGGTGGGGCCAGGAGGCGCGGCAGGGCCAGGCAGGCGCGACGGGGCCAGGTAGCGCGGTGGGGCCAGGACGGCGGGTGCTAGGAGGCACGAGGGGCCCAAGAGGGGCGTGACGGGCTAGGAGGCGCGACAGGGGCCCAGGAGGGGCGCGACGGGCTAGGAAGCGCTACAGGGGCCCAGGAGGGGCGCGATGGGCTAGGAGGCACACGGTGCCCAGGAGAGGTGCGACGGGGCCTAGGAGGCACGAGGGGCCCAGGAGGGGCACGGCGGGCTAGGAGGCGCGGCAGGGGCCCAGGAGGGGCGCGACGGGCTAGGGGGCACGACAGGGGCCCAGGAGGGGCGCGACAGGTTAGGAGGCGCGACGGGGGCCCAGGAGGGGCGCGACAGGGCCTAGGAGGCGCGGCAGGGGCCCAGGAGGGGCGTGACGGGCTAGGGGGCGCGAGAGGGGCCCAGGAGGGGCGTGACGGGCTAGGAGGCGCGACAGGGGCCCAGGAGGGGCGCGACGGGGCCTAGGTAGGGGCGGCGCGATGGGGCCTAGGTGAACGCGCGACGGGGCCTAGGTGGCGCGGCAGGGGCCCAGGAGGGGCGTGACGGGCTAGGAGGCGCGATAGGGGCCCGGGAGGGGCGCGACAGGGCCTAGGAACGTCGAAATGATGTTAACGACTCAGATTTGCGCGACCTGAGCTAGTTTTTTTGCTAGCTCAGACGAATTGGGCCCATCTGGAAAAACCCCTGTAAAACCAGAGGCGAGCCAAACATAACCTCAGCTTCCAGCACTCATAAAAACCCATAAAAAAGGCTAACGGTCAAGTTATCAATATGAAGAAGGTATCGTAGGTTTCGTAGCTGGCAATGAACCTAATCCTAAATTTCAAGGGTACTAGCGACAATGCCCATTCTTAAGGAAACTTTTGTTATTGCCCGTGTGGTAAACTGGAAGTCCATCAAACTTTGACGGCCACGATCAATCGCGAATGTTTCGACAAATTTCAGCCGTTAGATGATCGCGTATGATTAACGTCCTCGATTCGCCCATGGCGCTGCAAGCGCGGGAGGTTTCTGCCACTGCCCCATTCGCCTCGATCCCCACCTCTCCCCCCGTTTCGCTTCCCCCCTCCCCTCCGTTTCAATCTCCCCTTCCCCTCCGTTTCGCTTCTCCCATTCCTCTCTACTGTATTTCGAACCAACCCCCCCCCACCCCCCCCTTTTTTGCTTCCTCTCTTCCCCTATGTTTCCATCCTCCCCCTTCCCCTCCATTTCGCTCTCCCCCTCCCCTCGGTTTGATTCCCTCCCCTTTTTCCCCCCATTTTTTATTCCCCCCTCGTGTTGAAGGCAACCCTGAACGCGTTCGGTGAACCCTGGGATTCTCAGGGCTCCATATTTCTGAACACTGACAAATCAGGGTAGGCAATTTTTGAAAACTGAGCCCTCAGGGTATTTTTTTTTTTTTAGTCGACAGCTCAGTGGGGTTTTCTTTTAAACACCAAGCCTGCACTCTATGTGTACCTCGCATCACCTTTTTCTAGTCAACTTTTCTAGCGCTATTTTGACAGAAGTAATTGAGTAAATGATTGATGATATTGTCGTGGCACTGGGATAACCCTGTCGATCCTCTCTCTATCTCTAGGGAGGGTATTGGGGAGGCTTTCCTCGAGGAAGGTGGATATATGGAGCCTAACCCTCCTGATGATATTCCTTCTTGTCCTAGTGGTTAGGACTGGTGACTTTATGACTGATATTGGCAAATCTAAGGTCTATATGGCATGCAGGAACAACTGTGGGAAAAAGAGTTGTGGGACGAACTTGGATTACATTATGAAATTGGAGTGCCGCATGGCAGTTGGAAATCGAACTTGGTTTGTGAAGAGATAAGGTTGGGATGGGATGAACAGTGCTGTCAGGGTAAATACCATGTCAGGGTGAATACCCTATGAACGGTAAATTACCCTGTAACACTACCCCCCTCCCAATGACACGATGTCCGCGGCGGCTGTAGCCAAAAGATCCGCCTAGAGACACGAGTTGCCAGGAGAAGGAACCCAGCTGTCGTCGGCAGCGTCGCAACCATGCCAACGGACCAAGAAGTCAATGAGGAAACAACCCCCTCAAGACGATGACGGTGATGAGGGGTGCGCTGGATCTGGTAGTCGGGCTCTTCGGTGTCAACAGCTACCGGCAGTGGAGTATGATCACGACCCGAGAAGGTGTTGTTGGGATCGGTGTAAAGACGAAGACGTGAAACGTAAAATGTGTGATGCATGCAAAAGTGAGCGGGAAGGCGAAGGCGACATGCAACTGGACCTACGACACGCTTGATAACGAATGGACCAATCTAATGAGGGCGGAGCTTGCTATGCTGTGGGGGACAATGTTTCCTATTGAAAAGCACTCGATCTTTGTCCGAAAAGACACGTCTCGACGACTGCGGTTGGTGGTGTGTGTCATGCGTGCATTTGCAAGCTCTTGGTGCTTCCTTACGTGATCATGGTGAACGTGACATGCCAGTGGAAGTTATCAGTACATGGAACGGTGGGTGTGAGATCCACATGAGTGGGGATCTTTGGATGCTTGGCATGTAGTGCGAAGAACGGTAACATGCCTATGGATGAGTTACTACATGCGTGTTGCTGTAGGCGAACTCGACCATGCTCAGCTTCTTCCCAAGCTGCTGCATCATGCTTGGTGATGCTGCGAAGGATCTGCTCTAAGGTCTAGTTGACACGCTCTGCCTGCCCATCTATCTTGGGGTGGTACGTTGATGACATAGCTAGGCGAGTCCCAAAGAGAGCGAAGAGCTAGTTCTATAACTTAGAAGTGAAACGAGGATCGTGGTATAAGATGATGGAATCAGGAACTCCGTGGAGTCGGACTACGTTATCTACATGAACATGGTCGTGGCTTCCTATGCTGTGACCTTGCCGTGTGTGGGGATGAAGCGTGATGCTCTAGAGAACTATCTACTGTGACCAATATGACATCGTGACATCTAACTGTCCGTGGTAGGGCCACGATGAATTCCATCGTAACTACCTGCCAAGGACGCTCTGGTAGTGGAATCGGCTGGAGAATTTCGGCTTTACGCTGGCGAGAGCACTTGGCGTGCTGACACGTGTCACACGAACAAATGTACTCCTCTACGTCGTCTGCGAGCCCTGGCCAGAAGTACGTGCGACTAACCGTCTTGACTGTCTTATCTGCCCCAAAATGACCAGCACTAATTACATTATGGGCCTCTGAGAGTATGAGCTGTCGAAGAGGGCAGTAGGCGGGAACCCAAAGCTGTGGAGTACCCTTCCGAATGTAGACACTACCTTGCACCCCGGCTTCTGTAGGTGGTTGCAGCGTGAATTCTGGATCTACCGTATATCCGTGCTCGAAGAGTGCTGTGGGAAGTGGATGGCCAGTAGTGACCGTGAGAATACTGACCTGGCAGCTAGGGCGGTTGAGTGGATCTGCTGGGTTTTGTGCGCTTGGCTTGTACTCTATCCTGTAGCGAGCAATGGTCTGTGCGTATGACACTATCTGCCCCATTTATGTAGCACCTCCATACCTTGTGCGCGTAGATGATTGCTAGCGCTTCCTTGTCATGAATTGGATTGTTCAGCTCTGCTCCCCTCTACTTGCGCGACTCGTATGTGGTCGGTTGCAACCCCCGGATTGTTCAAATCTGCTCCCCTCTACTTGCGCGACTCATATGTGATCGGTTGCAACCCCCGGCCCTGGACCTGAAGAAGCACTGCTCCAATGGCCTGATCCGATGCGTCAGTCACTACTACATATGGACGAGTCGGATCGAGGTATGAAAGAATCGGTGAAGACGTGGGACTACTTCATCTGCTCGAACACCTGCTGCTGCGCTGGACCCCCAATGAAACTCGACGCCCTTACGAAATAGGTCGGTGGTTGGACTAGCGATGGATGCGTAACGTTGAACGAATCGGCGGTAGTAATTCTACAGTTCTGTGACAGATGTAGGAGTTCTCCTTGTATTTGAACACGGCCCCCGTGCTTCTTAGGTGCAAATACAAGGAGGTAACCCTGAGGGCAACTCATCGGGGAAAATGTCTACAAACTCCGCAAAGAGTGCACTCACTTCAGCGGGAAGATTCGTCTTTTGCTCTAACTAAATGTCTTTCGACTCGGCGGCTTACAAAAATCCATTTTGCAGATACTCTAAGCACAATCGAACTAAGTCGTTACCATCCGTAACCAACCTCTACGAAAGATGAAGTCGTAACCGTCTAGCATCGCCGAGTCGAAATCACGTCTAGCTGTGACCGGTCTAGCTGTGAGAGTACGACCCCGTTACACCAATTTCCCCTTTCCATATTTCCTTTGTATTTCTTTCTTCTTTTTATCCTGATTCATTTGGTCTTTATCTCATCTCTTTTGGTTTCCTATTCCTCATTTTCCATTATCCTTTGGTTTATCCTGTTATTATGATTATATCACCGACCAGGCTCGGGATGTACTGGCGCGCTATATATAGCGTAATCCTGCCATAATCCCTTGAAGCCAATAGCCTAGCGTGGCTATACGTAGGGTGATTCTATTTCTAGAAGGGTCTTTTCCCTTTGGATAGGATAAACTTGGTTACCTGATGTACTATAGAAGAATAAAATCAGCTTGTACTAAGTGATAGTGCAACATTGAGCGGACCTCATTCGATCCTGTAACACTTGGTATTAGAGCCAAAGATTTAAGCTCAACGGTTAACCGCTGGGCCCCCAGGAGCACGCCGAGGATGGAGTCGAAACTTTAGTTCCTGTAAGTACAATGCACTTTCATTTAAGTTTCGACTAACCTCTCGCAGTTGCACCTGGGGTTCCCGACGAAGGCGAGATGCCTCGCCAACCGTTCGATGGACTGCATTGACGGAGCTGATTTTTTCGAGGGGGCAAACGACCTCGACCTTGCGAACGCGTAAGTTCTGGCGGAACACTCCCTGCGACATTCCTGGAAGTTCGATGTTCGCCACGATTCTTGGAGTTACGCCGAAATGTGTGGAGCTGCGACCGACGACATCCGTCCAATGGAGATTCAACGCTTCAGATTGACCGATGCGAAATGAAATCCTTCTGAGCGAGTTCGAGTTTCCGCGTGAATGAGAACGAGAACTCGGAAGCCGCGAAATTCATCGGAGCGTCCGATCGTTTGACATTCGAAATCAAGGGGAGGGGCAGCACGCTGAGGGCAGCAGGCAGCAAAGAGTGGGAGAGGGCCAGTCACTGGGCGCATGAGCAGAAGTTTAAAAGCAGCGTCGAAGCAACACATGTGCAGGTGGAAGGAAGAGAGGGCAGGGCAGGCAGGCGGGGAGACGGGAGGGTGGGATGTGACGGCTCACTTGGAGAGGCCGAAGATTTTGCGCAGGGCGTCATATTTGGGCTTCTTGATTTCCCGCAATGCCTTGCCCTTGCAGCCGGGAGTGGCGAAGAACTTGATCGCAGTGCACGCCACCGCTCCCTTCTTCTTGCCCCCTCCGCCCGCCCCCCTCGGCCCCTGATGAGCCACGGGACGGTTCCACCACACCTTCACGTCCCTTCGCACACTCGCAACCTTCCTGGAAACATCCAAGCAGTATAGCACGCTGAAGTCGAACACCTCGCTGCCGATCGCCACCTGCGTGCTCACCGACACGTCAGCAGCCACCACGCCCCCCCCCCCCCCCCCCCCCCCCCCGCCCTGCACTTGGAGCATCCCAGCCGCGTCCACGTGAGCAGCAGCATTCGCGCCGCCGCCGCCGCCGCCGCCGCCGCCTGCACCCACGTGGCCGCTGCCACCGACCGCGGCCTCGACAGCCGCGAGGATTCGGCCGCTCTGCGCGCCGAGCGTGGCGGCCACGCTGGCTGCACCCCCGCGCCAGACGGAGAGGGAGACCTGCACGGCCACTCCCTCTCCCACGCCCACGCCCACACCTTGCGGCGCAGCTGCGACGCGCTTAGTATCGGCGGCGATGGCGACAACAACAATGACGTCGAGCGGCACGGCGACGGCAACGAGCGGGCGACAACCCATGGCGATGTTGGTGGAGGCCAGACACACTTGAGCGCGGGGAGCGATGGTGCAGCACACGTGTGACTTGGCTCGCACGTGGCCCATTGACCGGTGGTTGGCTGTACAGTGAGTCGGAGATAGAGTAGGGCAATGGAGGAAGGGAGGAGGAGAAGAGAGGTGGTCGTGGTACTTATGAGGGGTGGAACTATGCTACAACAGGAGCGGTTGTTATGGCATGGTCTCAAAAGGAGAGGCTACTATGGCATAATCTCAAAAATTGAGAGGAATGAGTGGTGCCTCTCAGGTGGCCTCGCCTTTATGCTCTTCCCCTCCCATCCCAGCTCCACAGCGCGCCTCGCAACGGGCGGTACCACGCTCTCGCACACGGCTCCCGCCATGCGACCTGCCTTCGCGTTCCACTTGATTTCACATCGGATGCAAAGCAGAGAACGCGCCCCATGCGACATTGGCGAAATGAATCCGACTCATGCCGTGCACCTCAAAGCCATGGCTGCAGGAAACGGACGTCCCGGCCATGTGTCGCACGATGTCGCACAAAAATCACGATCAGAGGATGGCTTGTTTGACTCGTGAATTAAAGGTGGTGACGGAGGTTGAAGGTGGTGTGGCAGGGCATGGGCGTGATTCGTTTTCAAAATCTACCTGAGTTGTAAAATCGGAGCTGTTCAGCTCGCGAAGCAGCACGGGCTTGGGGGAGATGCGGTAGGGGTTACCAGAGCGGATTCCGGAGCTTGGGCAAGATGTGCACTTCATGCATTGCAGACCTTCCATGCCCTAAAAGCTGTGAATTATTGAAGGTGGGGGTCAAAAGTGTACTGGCTTTCGCTTATGGTCTTCTGCAATAATATATTCTACCTTGGCACATAACATGAAAGTTGAAATAAATAAAAACCCCAACAACGTTACGCAAAACCGAAGTACCGTAATCCTGTCAACAAATATAATTGTCTATGCTAGGTACTGTTTTTTTGTTATAGCCTTAGTTAGGTCATTTCTTAGAGGGTACATTCCCACCTTTGTAACCCTCAAGCTTCCTCCCTTAGTCCAATTTTCTCTTGACATTCTAACATGGCATCTAGAGCTAGGTCTCGCCCCCTACTCACGCTTCCGCCCTAGCACACCCTAGCCTAGCGTGCCTCGCCCCTAGGTGAGCGCCGTGTAGATCGTCCCCTCCCCGCCCTACTCTGCTCGTCGCGTAGCTCGTGTCGGCTAGCGCCAGCCGCCACCAGCTAGTGTCAACCAGCGCCAGCCGCCGCTAGCTCGCGCCACATTGGCGCCTTCGTTAGTCGCCGATCCTCCCCCCCCCGCTTGATCGTAGCTTGTCCCTGACGCCAGCACTAGCCAGCCCGCCAGCTCGCCAGCACCAGCTCACCTGCGTTAGCCAACACTAGCCGCTAGCGCCAGCTCGCCAGCACCAGCACGCCAGCGCCAGCTTGCCGGCGCCAGCTCGCCAGCTATTAGCCGCCAGCGCCAGCTCGCCAGCTGCTAGCCGTTAGCTCCAACTCGCCAGCTGCTACCAGCCAGCGCCAGCTCGCCAGCTGCTAGCCGCCAACTGCTGGCCGCCAGCGCCAGCTCGCCAGCTACTAGCCGCTAGCTGCTAGCCGCCAGCTCGCCAGCTGCTAGCCGCCAACGCCAGCTCACCAGCTACTAGCCGCCAGCTGCTAGCTGCCAGCTCGCCAGCTGCTAGTCGCCAACGCCAGCTCGCCAGCTGCTAGCCGCCAGCACCAGCTCACCAGCACCCGCCCGCCGCTTGCCCGCACTAGTTAGCAGCGCCAACTGACGCCACTGCCTCTGCCATTGCTGCAGCTTGCTCTGCCGCTTGCTCTGCCGCTGCAGCCACTTGCACCGCCGCCGCGGCCACTATTGCAGCTGCTGTTGCCACTGCCGCTGCAGCCACTTTAGCTGCCGCTGCTACCACTGCCACAGCTGCCACTGCCGCTGCCGCCACTTCCCTTGCAGCCGCCGCTGCAGCTGCTGCCCTTGCAGCTACTACTGCCAATGCTGCCCTTGCAGCTACTACTGCCGCTGCTGCCCTTGCAGCTACCATGCTGCCCCTGCAGCTGCCCCTGCCGCTGCAGCCCACACTGCCACTGCAGCCGCTGCTGTCACCACTGCCGCGGCTCGCCCATACCCACGTAGCCGCATCCGCTAGCCAGCTCACTGCTGGCCTGCTACCATCCTCACCTCGTTGCTAGCTAGCCGCCCTCGCTGCCACTGGCTCCTGTAGCAGCTGCCCCAGCTGTTTCTGCTTCTGCTGCCACTGTCTTTCCAGCCGCAGCTGCCAGCATGGCGTCACCCGGCGTCTTCGTTCTGCGCCTGGATGGGGAAGGGCGGGCAGTCGGTCTCGCCGCCTGGCAGGAAGCAGTTTTCCTTCAGCTCACGAGTCAGCACATCGACGACGAGTCTTTGGACGCCCACGTCTCTGGTGAGCTCTCCACTATCCCTCGCCCGGGCGCTCCTGCTCATGACGCGACGTTTGAGCAGTAGGCTGTGCACGCTGCTGCTCGTACTGCCTACTCTATCTGGGCGTCTCGCGACGCCACTGCTCGAGTCGCCATCCTCAGGTGCCTGCCGGTTGCCGAGCACTCCCACTTTGTGGGTGCTGCGTCAGCCCGTGCCCTCTGGCTGGCTATCCTAGCTAAGTACTCCACCCCATCGTTTGCCACTCTTGGTCGCCTCCTCCTCCCTTTCTTCCACCCTGACCTGACGTCGTTCACCACTGTAGCAGACTTAGTCGAGCACCTACGTTCTCTCAAGGCTCGCTGGCGTGCGGCCTGTACTGAGGCCCAACTAGCGCTCGCCCTGCGCCCCCTCTTCGCCACTGTCTACATCCTTGTCATCCGCCTCCCTGACCGCCTAGCCCCTGCCCGTGACGCGCTCCTTGCTCGTCACCCCTCTGAGCTCACCATTGACCTCTTCTCCACCTCCCTGACTGAGATAGAGGACCGCCTCCGCGCTATCGCCGGTTCCACTGGCGCGCCGGCGGTCCCTATTTTTTAGGGCAGCGCTCCCTCCCCAGTGACAGTACCTGCCTCCGCCTCTGTAGTTGAGACAGCAGCGGCTACCTCTGCCCTCGGCCGCTCATCTGGCGGCAAGGGCAAGGGCAAAGGGGGCAAGGGTCGTGGGGGGTCGGCAGCAGCGGGTGGAGGGGGTGAGGGTGTGGACGGAGAGGGTGGTCAGTCGGAGTCGGGGACTGCACAGCAGCAGCAGCAGCAGCTGCCGCAGCAGCAGCAGCAGCAGCGGCAGCCGCAGCAGTCTTGGGGGCCGGCGGGCCCTGGGGGTGGTAGTCGTGGTGGAGGCCGTGGGGGTTGGGGCCCAGGGCTGTCGGTGCCCTGGGGGTTGCGTGGCTCTTCTGTGAGTCAGGGTGCTGGTAGTTCTGGTAGCGCGGTAACTTGCACGTACCAGCTGCTGACTAGCCCACAGGCGGGCTAGGTGTGCGGGCGCATGAGGCACACCGCCGCTCGCTGCTTCTGCCGCCTGGACGACCTCTACCGTCGTCACTTCGGCCCGCAGGTGCATGTTCCACCCTGGCCGATCTTGCTTCGTCATGGAGTTCCTATATTTGATATGGATATGATTCAGATTGACCATGCCTTGTATTCTCTGTATTCTGATGCTTCTAGTGTTGCTACTTTGTATTATCCTGCTGTTTGTAGCCTTGGAGCTACTGCTGTTTGTAGTCTAGGATTCCCTGCTGCGTCAAGCGTAGGACCTGTTAGAGACTCTTCACCGGGCCCCGCCTCGTCGGCCCTCTCTTTTGTCTCGAACTCTGGAGCGTCTCGGTGTTTCTTTCGAGACAGTACTGCTCTCACCCCGCTTCCTACGACTGTCCACGTCGCACTAGCAGACTCCTCCGCCACAGCTGTCGCACGTAGCACCACCACTCTCCCCTGTCCAGCTGTCCCTTCCGACTTCCTCACAGGTCTGCACATCCCCTCGTTTGCTAGGAACTTAGTGAGTGTCGGTCACCTTCAGGACCGAGGCGTCACCACTACGTTCCCTGGCCGCGAGAGACACGCTACTTGCACAGACACAGTCACAGGTCGACACTTAGCTACCTTTGAGCGTGACCATGGATCAGGTCTCTTTACCCTACACACTGAGTCCCCGCTCACTGCTGCGTCTACCGAGGTCGCGGCATCCTGCTCCTGTCGCTCACTAGCCCACCCGACCCTTCTGTGGCACCACCACTTAGGTCACCCTGCACTCCCGCGTCTTAGGTACATGTCCCAGTACTGTCTAGTCACTGGTCTCCCTGCATCGCTCCACGCCTTGCCTCTGTCGGTAGCGCCACTGTGCACCTCCTGCGTCGAGGGCCGGCAGCGCGCCGCCCCTCACTCCTCCTCGTTTCCTCCTACCACAGCACCGCTACAGACACTGCACATGGACGTCTGGGGCCCTGCCCCGGCCCATGGTCTCAGTCGAGAGCGCTACTTCCTAGTCGTCGTTGACGACATCTCGCGGTTCACCACAGTTTTCCCGTTGGAGCGGAAGGCCGACGTGCCGACCGTTCTCCTCCCGTGGCTTCTCACTGTTCGCACTGCCCACCGATTGTCTGTAGGTCGCTTACACTCTGACCGCGGTGGCGAGTTCGCCTCTGGCTCTCTAGGATGGTTCTGTCGTGCGGAGGGCATCCGCCAGACGTACACACTTCCGGACTCCCCACAGCAGAATGGGGTCGCTGAGCGATGCATCGGCCTGATCATGGAGGTGGCTCGCACCTCCATGATCCACGCCGGTGCACCCCATTTTCTGTGGCCGTTCGCCATGCGCTATGCTACTCACCAGCTTAACATGTGGCCTCGCTCCCAACGACCACAGGTTTCGCCGACCCTCCTCTGGACCGGGTCTCCTTGTGACGCGTCTGCGTTCCACGTCTGGGGCAGCCTTGCTCACGTCCGCGATACTGCCGCAGACAAGCTCTCAACCCGCACTCTTCCTTGTGTCTTCTTGGGGTTCCCGTTTGACGCCTCTGACTGGTTGTTCTACCACCCCTCCCACCACCGTTTTTACCACTCTCGTGACGTCACCTTCGACGAGACACTCCCCTACTACTGGCACTTCCCACACCGCAGCGCTCTTATGCCTCCTCCTCCTTTCTTCCTTGTCCCTGGCCCCCCTGCCGCACTCCTCCCACCCCGCCCACCCCAGTCTGGTGTCTCCCATGCCACTCAGTTCCCCTCGGTTCCCCCAGTCGGGGAGTCAGCTGACTCTGGGGGCCCGGCTGCTGGGGGTACGCCTGCTGTCCCTGTGGCTCCTCCCCCAGCCTCGGTCCCCATGGCCCCTCAGCCGCCTGCCCCCTTGACCCTCTTCCTCACCAGACCTGGACCCGGATATTTTTCCCCACCAGTCACGACTACTTCGACTGCTGCACCGCTCAGAGACCTACGGATCCTAGCGTGATTCTAATAGTGCAAGGATGCACTGTCAACCGTGCTATGTTACCCTAAGTTTCGTGGCAGATACGCAATGTTTCGCCACTCTCCTCGTAATTTTTACCTACAACGGTACGATGAAGACGATCCATGATAAGACGAGACCAATCGACTAATGGCATCTTTGGCCACACCTCAGCATAGCTAGTCTTAGAGATAACATTCAACATGAAATCGTGCACAGTACTCTTGCATACGTTCAAATACTTCGCGATTTTCCTAGTGCTCACCCCCTTATGCAAAAGTGTGGGTCCAGGAAGAGTGCGAGAAGATCCCTGCAAAGGTTTGCACTAACCTCGTAGATAACATACCTAGGAGGGTGTAGGTGGTGATCAAGGCCAAGTGTCGGTTGACTAGGTACTAGTTTTGCTAATAACTAGTTTGCTGCCTGTCCCCGGTACAAATTGTCCGGATGTGCTGTTATTCAATGTTGTCGTCTTGAAGGACCATGAAATATACTACTCTGGTTTTAGGAGATTTGAGTGAGTGCTCTAACTACTCCTCTCTACGTATATGGCCACCATGAATTAAGGCTTAATGTTTATAGCGTACAGCTCGTCAAAATGTGAAAATATGCTAAACATGTGGACAATTGTTTCCGCCACTGTACGTTACCCTCAGTTTCGCGGCACATACACTAGTTTTCGTTCCTCTGTTCGTGGTTTTACCCTACAGCGCTACGATGAAGATGACCCATGATAAGATGGAACCAATCAGGTAATGGCATCTTTGGTCATACCTCAGTGTGGCTAGCCTCATACGTAATATTCAAACAGAAATCGTGCACAAAACTCTTGCAGACGCTCAAATCCTTCGAATTTTCCTAGTGCTCACCCCCTTATGCAAAAGGGAGGGTCCAAGAAGAGTGCGAGAATATCTCTACAACGGTTTCCACTAACCTCGTAGATAACATGCCTAGGAGGGTGCGGGTGGTGATCAAGGCCAAGGGTCGGTATACTAGGTACTAGAAACCTGTTCGGAAGTTTGCGCTTTGTCCCAGGAAAAAACTGTCCGCATGACCCCCTTGTATAACTTTTGGCACTAAGCTAGATCCAGTGTACTACTATGGACTTAAGTGCTGTGAACACATCCACTATGTGCCCCTCCCAAAGTGTACCACCATTAAACATTAAGACTTTATGTACCGTGATTGGAAAGCCTAAAAACCGGATTTAGTGCCAAACATCCGGACAGTTTTTTCCGTCACTGTGGGACCCAGTGGAGCATGCGCCGTCCTGTCTATGGCCTTTGTCAGGCACCCCGTCAGTGGCACGACACGCTTCGCACCACTCTTGCTGAGCTGCAGTTCTTTCCGTCCTCTTCTGACCCCTCTCTCTTTGTTCGCACGGGTCAGACATCGTTCTACATTCTAGTGTACGTAGACGATCTTATCTTTGCTACTCCCGACAGAGTCACACTGGCCTCAGTGAAGGCCGAGTTACGTAGGAGACACACCTGTACAGACTTGGGGGAGCTCTGGCGCTATCTGGGCTTGGAGATCTCTCGTGACCGTGCCGCTCGCACGATCACACTCTCCCAGTCCCATATGGTGCAGCAGATCCTCCAGAGGTTTAGTCTCTAGTTCTCCTCCGCATAGCCCACCCCCCTGCCTGTGGATAACAAGCTCTCTGCTCCTGTTCCGGCTGAGCCGGTCGAGGCTAGTGGTCCATACGCAGAGCTGGTGGGGTGCCTCATGTACCTGATGACCTGCACTCGACCAGATCTAGCGTACTCTCTCAGTCTCCTGGCTCGCTTTGTCGCGACAAGCAGGCACCGACCAGTCCACTGGTCGGCTGCCAAGAGGGTACTGTGGTATCTGGCGAGTACATCAGGACTGCGGCTTGTGCTAGGAGGACGGGAGCGAGTGGTGCTCACTGGACACACAGACGATCGTGGGTAGACGACTTGGAGACACTCAGGACGACTCAGGGCTACTGCTTTATTTGTTATATCCTTAGTTAGGTCAATTCTTAGAGGGTACATTCCCACCTTTGTAACCCTCAGCCTTCCTCCCTTAGTCCAATTTTCTCTCGACATTCTTACAAATCCCCCGTATATAACACCCGCCGAAGTAGTCACTCTATGGGTGGTTTATGTGGGGGAGAGCTTATGATAGGGTGCATTTTTAAGAGCACCCGCTTTTAGGGGTTTGCATTTTACATAACACCCTGCTCGTTTTATGCAGCAAAGAACAGTATTCCGTCGTTTTTCAAGCTCCTCTTGATTGAAAAAAACGAGCAGGATGAAAAATGCAATGTCAACTACCATTAGCAGCAAAAAAAACGGGCAGAAGAATCAACACAAGTTGCAACGCCAAATTGAAACGTCAGCGGAGGTTGAGATTTGGGAGGATTTCAACCGTCGAAGTCGCGGATTCTGCTGTGATTTGACAGTCAAAATCCTCCCGAGCAAAATCCTCTCAGGTCTTGACGGTTGCAGGTGCGGCATGAAGCTGGCCCAGACCACAGCACTCAGCAGGGATTGGCCAACGACGCCTGGTTCGTAAGTTTCATCTCAGCGGATGATATGCCTCGTCAACAGCCGCTCCGTGCAGTAGTGAGCTAACATGGCCTGGAACACACGAATTCAAATTGCATTTTACATAATACATAAGTGTCAGAACTAGAAACTAGGACGCCATTAAGGTGGCGTGAGGTTTTAGGAGCCAGGAGAACTAGGAGAGGGAGTTTGATGAGAGAAAAGAGGACTAGAAAAAAAGAGAGAGGGATACAAGGAGGGGTGTTGTACCCTCTACAGTAATGTTCAGTAACCGCTACCAAGCCTACAATTATATACTAACACATATAATTTAACACACCCCCTAGGCTTGGTAGCAAGGACCCACACACCCCCACACCCCCTAACCTAGCACCCCCATTCCCATCAGCCACGTCTACTCCAGCTGGGCCAACCCCAAGGCCCTGGAGATGGCGACAGCGGCACTCCCGGCAGCGGCAACAGCGATGGCGACAACGGGCGTGCGGCAGCAACAGGCCTGCGGCGACGACAACGGCGACGGCGACGGCTTCGGCTTACGACGGCGGTAACGGCAGCGGCCCCCGCCCTTCCGGCGGCATGTCCATACTCCGTGACAGGGGGACGACCGGCGAGAGTCAGGCGACGGCTGTCGCAAAGAGGAGGGGACGAAGGGAAGGGGGAAGGGGCGGGGCTTCGGATCTTCAGCGCGGCGCGATTGCACGCGCGGCGCTTACTGGCATGCGGGCGGGCTGCAATTCCAGCAGCGACGCAGGTTGTGCGCGACGGCTACAGGCCGACGTCACGGCCGCGGCACCACGACGACGCCACCACAGCGTGGCGTCGGAGCCGCGGACGCTCGTCGACGCTGGGACGACAGCACACAAAGGCCGCCGCGGCATCTTGGAAAAGGTGCCACGGCGGCAGGCAGTAGGAAGGCCGCGACGGCGGCGAACAGGGAACGAGAACTCAGCGGAAGCGAGGAGGGGAGCAGGTCCAGGACAGGCGTCTTGCTCTGATACCATGTCAGAACTAGAAACTAGGACGCCATTAAGGTGGCGTGAGGTTTTAGGAGCTAGGAGAACTAGGAGAGGGAGTTTGACGAGAGAAGAGAGGACTAGAAAAGAAGAGAGGGATACAAGGAGGGGTGTTGTTCTTAGAACTGAGTAATGAATGACTAGACAACATGGGTACAAGCATACATATCTAAGGGTTGTACTCTCTAGGAGGTGACCCTACACAGTCTATACAAACTCTAGATATTCTAATGTTTGACACACCCCCTAGATTGCATAGGGGCAGTTCCTGAAGAAGCAGCTCAGGGCGGCACTACTAGTCCAGCCACTGAGACAAGGGTCTAAAGACCAGTCAACAGGAGTACAGGCAAGACAAGAACAAGAGCAGGGCGGCACTACTAGTCCAGCCACTGGGAGAGGACACAAGTCCAGTCTGAGTAAATATATATATAAAGGACAGTACAAAGTCAAGGCCCTAGCAAGTGAGAGACTATAGGAACTAGACCAAGCTGTACACAGTGCTGCTGATGATCTTTAGGCGCAAGCGCCTTCGTAAAGTTATCAGCTGTGTTGGCACCGGAGGCCAAGTGTACTACGCGAGCCTGGCGGCGCTGCTGTAGCTCGCGCAGGAGGAAGTACCGCAGCTGGATATGCTTCGCTCTGCCCTCGAGTCGAGGCTCCTTACATAGGAGGATCATGGCCCTGTTGTCAGCGTACAGGACCGGGGCAGAGCTAGGCCGCTCACCTAAGTCAGTGAGCAAGAAGGTCAGCCAGCGGAGCTTCTGTGCCGCCATGGCACCAGAGTAGATCTCGGCCTCACAGTTGGACTGGGCAACAGACGAGGAGGGAGTAGCTCTCCACGAGACGGCAACTGAACCAAGGCTGAAGCAGTAGCTCTGGGAAGACCTGAGTGTCTCGGCGTCGTCTGCCCAAGAAGCGTCTGTGTGTCCAGTAAGGACCACTGACCGGCGTCCTCCTAGCACTAGCCCCATGCCCGATGTACTTGCAAGATAATGCAAAACCCTCTTAGCGGCAGACCAGTGCTGCGGTCGGTGTCTACCTGTGGCCACAAAGCGAGCCAGGATGCTGAGAGGGTATGCGAGATCTGGACGAGTGCAAGTCATCAGGTACATGAGGCAATCCACCAGCTCTGCGTAAGGGCCACTGGGCTCTACTGACTCCTCAGAAACTGGAACGGAGAGTCTGTGGTCTACAGGCAGAGGGGTGGGCTGTGCAGAAGAGAACTAAAAGCCGAACCTTTGAAGGACCTGGCGCACCAAGTGTGACTGAGTCAAGGTGATGGTGCGCGCAGCTCTGTCCCTGGAGATCTGCAAGCCAAGGTAACGGCGCAATTCTCCAAGGTCAGTGCAAGTGTGTCTCTTCAGCAGCTCTGCCTTTACAGAGGCCAGTGCGTCCCTGTCTGCTGTGGCTAAGACCAGATCGTCCACGTAAACAAGGATGTAGAACGCAGTCTGGCCAGCACGAACGAAGAGTGAGGGGTCTGCGGAAGACGGAAAGAACTGCAGGTCAGCAAGGGTAGCGCGCAGTGTGTCGTGCCACTCACGGGGAGCCTACCGTATGCCGTAGACAGGACGCCACAGGAGCCACTGGGTCCTAGGAGGGAAGGTGCCAGTAAAGCCCTGAGGGCGACGCAAGTAGACCTGCTCGTGTAGGCTGCCCTGAAGGAAGGCAGTGGAGAAGTCGAAGGAGTGAAGCTCGTAGTCACGCTGAGCAGCTAGGTGTAACAGAACCCGAAGAGTAGTCATCTTCGGGGTCGGAGCGAAGTTCTGAAAGAAGTCCACCCCCTCACGCTGACTGAAGCCTCTAGCCACGTAGCGCGTCTTGAACACAGGCGGCTCTCCAGGAGGGCGCTTCACCTTGAAGAGCCAGCGGCCATCAACTACATTCACCCCAGGCGGGGGAACTGCGTTGACGAAGGTGCCGGTGGATCTCCAAGATGCCATCTCCTGCTCCATGGCAGCTATCCACTGCGAGGCCCAGGGTCCCGAGGTGGCCTCAGCGTAGGTGCGAGGGGTCGGGATGTCGAAAGCGTCTGGGTCACCCTCAGGGACTAGCAGCATGGAACAGAGATGGGGAGCAGCCTCGAACAGGAAAGCAAGCTCGAATTTGCGGTCCTTCATGACGTCACTGCCGAGGGTAGGAGCACCCCCGACAGACGGAGGACAGGCGGGGTCAGAGACCCGAGCGGTGGCGTAGTCAAGGCGGCGGGTAGAGGCGAAGTCACCGACTGCATCGACAAGAGCGTCAAGGCACGAGACCGGAACAGACGGGTCGGTAACGAGAGAGGCGAGGACCCGAGGAACAAGAGGACGAGCTGCACGAAGGTAGTCAGACAGAGGAGGAGGCGCAACTGTAAGAGAGGACGGAGGAGGCGACGGTAGAAGGGGAGGACGAGACGCGTGGGAACGGAGCAACATAGGGTGAGAGCGCGTGACAGGGGAGACAAGACGAGCGCGGGAGGGACGGCGGGACCAGACGTGAGACGGAGGCGTCGGGTCAGGAGACAGAGGAGGGGACACAAGGGGGGAGCGAGGGGGAAGACGAGCCGGGGACGAGTCCGGCGGAGGGAACACAGGGCCGTAGACAGGAAGAGGAGGAGACGGCAGGAGAGGAACGGACGCAGGGTTAGGGGACGGAAGGCCGAGCAGGCGAAGGGCGGACATCGGCGGGGACTGCGGCTGCGGCGGCGAAACAGCGACACGGGGACCGCAAGCTGCTCCACGGCTACCTCCGGGACACTCCACTCCTGCACCCCCAGAAGGAGCACCCCCAGAGGCCGAAACCCCTCAAGCAGCGGGACCACCCCTAGGGTCACCAGGGCAGGCCACAACAGGAACCCCAGAACTAGCACCCACCCCAACGCGAGCACCCCCAGAGTCGACAAACTGCTGCTGCGGCGGTGGCGGCGGCGGGAACGACGGCTGCGACAGCAGGGGCGACGGCGGCTGCCGAGGCGGTGGGGGGGGAGACACCAGGGGAGGGGCAGACGGCGAGGACTGCGCCGCAAGACCACCAGAGTCAGAGGACTCCTCGACCGGGACAACGGACGGGAGAGGGGTGACGTGGGACACACCACAGGGGGTAGGACGGGGAGGTGGAGGGGGGGGGGCAGGGACCACCAGGGAAGGAGTGACCAGGAATAGGGGGTGAGTAACCGGGGGACCGCGGTGGGGGAAGCAACGGTAGAAGGAGACGGACTCGTCAAAGGTGACGTCGCGAGAGTGAAAGAAGCGGTGAGACGGCGGGTGGTAGAAGTGCCAGTCGGACGCGTCAAGAGGGAAACCTAGGAAGACGCAAGGAAGGGTGCGGGCAGTGAGCTTGTCCATGCCAGATGCACGAACGTGAGCAAGGCAGCCCCAGACGTGGAACGCAGACGCGTCACCAGGAGACCCGGTCCAAAGACGGGTCGGCGAAACCTGCGGCTGCTGGGGGTGCGGCCACAGGTTAAGCTGGTGAGCAGCGTAGCGCACGGCGAACGGCCACAGAAAATGGGGTGCACCGGCATAGATCATGGAGGTGCGAGCCACCTCCATGACCAAACCGATGCGTCGCTCAGCGACCCCATTCTGCTGTGGGGAGTCCGGCAGGGTGAACGTCTGAGTGATGCCCTCCGCACGACAGAAGCAACCAAGGACACCTGAGGCAAACTCGCCACCACGGTCAGACTGAAGACGCAGGACAGGGAGACCTCGGTGGACACGGGCAGAGGCAAGCCAGGGGATGAGAGCGTCAGGCACGTCGGCCTTGCGCTCCAGGGGAAAAACTGTGGTGTAGCGAGTGAAGTCGTCGACAAGCAGGAGGAAGTAGCGCTCTCGACGCGGCCCATGGACGGGGGCGGGGCCCCAGACGTCCATGTGCAGGGTCTGCAGCGGCGCGGCGGTAGGGGGAAACGAGGAGGAGTGAGGGGCACGGCGAAGCCGACCCTCGACACAAGGTGTGCAAGGTGGGGCTGGGGAGGAGGGAAAAGCGGGGAAGGAACCAGGGAGACCAAGGACAAGACCGTGCTAGGACATGTGACGCAAGCGCGGGAGCGCAGGGTGACCAAGGCGGTGGTGCCAAAAGAGAGTCGGGTGAGTGAGGGACCGACAGGAGCAAGCAGCAGCAACCTGGGTAGACGCAGCCACCTGAGGGGGCGCCCCAGCTAGGGGGGTCACGGTGTCCAGAGTGAACAGGCCGGACACCGGGTCCTGGGGGAACGTGGACAGGGAGCCACCAGTGGCGGCCTCGGTACAGACAGCATACCGCTCGTGACCAGGGAACGTAGTGGTGACGCCAAGGTCCTGGAGGCATCCGACACCAACTAGATTCCTGGAGAACGAGGGGATATGCAGACCTGTGAGAGAGCCCGAAGGAACCGCCGGACAGGGAAGGGTGGTGGAACTGCGAGCGACTACGGGACCGCCAGAGGAGTCAGCAAGAGAAACTACAGCAGGAACAGGAAGCGGCGTCAGCGTAGTAGAGTCGCGGAAGAAACACCGGGAAGCGCCAGAGTCCAAGGTGAAGGAAAGCGAAGCAGTGGCGTCTGGCGACGGGGCGACGGCGGAAGCACGAAGGCTAAACAAGGCAGAAGCTCCTACGCCTCACGCAGCAGGGGAGGCTAGGCTAGGCCCACCTACACTAGGCGACAAGGAGTAATAAGAGGGGAGCACACTAGAGTCATCAGCATACATCACATGCAGGGCAGAAACAATGGCATCCATGTCCATGTCAAAAATCTGAACTCTACGACTAAGCAAACTGTGCCAGTCCGGGAGATCGGGCGACGGTCCGAAACGCTGACGAAACAGGTCGTCCAGACGACGAAAACAGCGGGCAGTGGCGTGACCGATCTTACCGCAAACGAAGCCGCGGCGAGGACCGGTCTGGATCTAGTACTGACAGCGCACGCCTCCCGAACCGCCACCCGGCACACCACCACGCGCATGACCACCACCAACGCCAGGCCACCCGGGCGGGAGGGCACTCGCCTGCCTCGTCTGCGGCGGCTGGTGCGGCTGTTGCGGCTGCTGCTGCTGCTGCGGCTGCTGGGACGGCTGCTCAGCTGGACCTGACAGGGTCCCTTGGTCCACTCCATCACTAGAGGACCCGACTCCACCACCACCTCCACTGGCACCCCCACCACCTCCGCCGCGCCCAGCCTTGGGGCGGCGGCCCTTCCCCGGACGGAACTGCGCTGCAGCGGCGGTCTCAGCCACAGCTGCAGAACCATCGAAGATGGTGCACTGAGCGGGGGCACAACCCTGAAAGATAGGGACCAGCACAGTACCGCTCGCCTGGGCGATAGAGCGGTGACGGGTCTCAATAACTGTCAGGGTGTCTACAAAGTCTGTGAGGGTGAGGTCACCGGGGTGAATTCTAAGGAAGCGGTCACGAGCAGCGGCAAGGCGGTCAGGGAGGCGGGTGGCAAGCAGGTAGAGGGTAGAGGTAAGGGGCGGCTGGTGGGCTCTAAGCTGTGCGTCAGTGCAGGCAGCGCGCCAGGTCTCATCTATCATGCGCAGGTGGGCAGCCAGGTCAGCGACAGTGGGGAAAGACGCAAGGTCAGGAAAGAGCATCGGTAGGATCAGGCGACACACCGAGGCAGCAGGCGGGGCGAAATAGCGCCGGATGACAGCGTCTAGGAAAGCCTGGGCGATGGTGATAGACCTAAAGCGAGGACGCTCGGACGGGGGGAGGGCATTTCTAATGGCAAGCTGGGCGACAGCGTCACGGGAAAGCAGACAGAGCGAGCGAGGGCAGCGGCCGCAGTAGACTCGCGCTCAGCAGGTGTGGGGTCAGCGGGCAGCACGGCAGGGGGGTCTGGGCAGGGAAGCGTACCGTCAAGGTGTGCCGAAAGCGAGTGGCCATCCTGCCGCTGACCAGTGAGGTGGCGGCGGAGGTCGGCTAGCCAGGCCTCAAACTCCAGAGGCTGGCCTTCAGCGTCGAAGCGAAGCTCTGCCGTCATCAGGAACAGTGCAGGGCAGGGCCAGGTGAGGCAGTGCAGCGCGGTCCAGTGCAATGCAGGGCGGTACAGTGCGGTGCAGCGCGGTATAGTGCAGTAGAGTGCGGTGCAGCGCGGTGCTGTGCGGTGCAGGGGGGTGCAGTGCAGTGCAAGGTGATGGAGAACCGTACCAGGGAGGGTGCCGTGCAGTAGCAGGTACGGAGAGCGGGCCGCACGCAGATCGGCGGCAGCCCGGCGGGAAGGTGAGCACGGGGCCGGAGCTCGATGGGCAGGGCGCGGGGGCCGGTAGGACGGGCGCGGGGCCGGCTAGGACGGGCCTGGGACGGGCGCGGGGCCGGCTAGGACGGGCGCGGGGGCCTATAGGATGGGCGCGGGGGGCCAGCTAGGACGGGCGCGGGGGCCACTAGGACGGGCGCGGGGGCCTGTAGGATGGGCGCGGGGACCAGCTAGGACGAGCGCGAGGGCTGGCTAGGACGGGCGCAGGGGCCGGTAGGATGGGCGCGGGGGCCGCTAGGACGGGCGCGGGGCCGGTAAGGACGGGCGCGAGGGCCGGTAGGACGGGCGCGGGGGGCACTAGGACGGGCGCGAGAGCCGTTAGGACGGGCGCGGGGCCAGCTAGGACGGGCGCGGGGCCGGCTAGGACGGGCGCGGGGGCCGTTAGGACGGGCGCGGGGCCAGCTAGGACGGGTGCGGGGGCCGTGAGGACGGGCGCGGGGGCCAGCTAGGACGGGCGCGGCGGGTGCAGCTAGGACAGGCGCGAGTCTAGCTAGGACGGGCGCGGGGCCGGCTAGGACGGGCGCGGGGGCCGTTAGGACGGGCGCGGGGCCAGCTAGGAAGGGCGCGGGGGCCGTGAGGACGGGCGCGGGGGTCAGCTAGGACGGGCGCGGGGCCGGCTAGGACGGGCGCGGGGCCAGCTAGGACGGGCGCGGGGGCCGTGAGGACGGGCGCGGGGGCCAGCTAGGACGGGCGTGGCGGGCGCAGCTAGGACGGGCGCGGGTCCAGCTAGGACGGGCGCGCGGGCGCGGCTAGGACGGGTGCGAGGTCGACTAGGACGGGCGCGGGGGCGGCTAGGGCCTAGGGCGGAAGCATGGGCGGGCGGCGGGACCTACCTACTATTGATACCATCTTAGAACTGAGTAATGAATGACTAGAGAACATGGGTACAAGCATACATATCTAAGGGTTGTACTCTCTAGGAGGTGACCCTATACAGTCTATACAAACTCTAGATATTCTAATGTTTGACAGTTGTACCCTCTACAGTAATGTTCAGTAACCAATACCAAGCCTACAATTATATACTAGCATATATAATTTAACAATGAGCACTATATTCTTCCGGGCCATTGTTAAGACCCAGTAATTTTTTTAGTGAATTTTTATGTACACCATAGGGTGTTATGTACGGGGGATTACGGTAGAAGAAATTAGGCGAAGCATGTTTGTTTGGAGCAAACCAAGCCGCACAAGGGGCTAAGCCAAAACACATGGAAACAAACAAGTATTCACAAGTCCTAAGTTTGGTGCACACGAGCACCACAAAAAAACAGACACAAATTTACAATGAAATAAATAACACCATTTCACCCTTCAACGGGCACGAAAGGTGTGGATGGATGGGTGGGACACTTGCACACTGACTCACGTCAGCATTTCACAGTTTCTGTTGATGGGTTCTCAACAAGAGCCTCGCTATCAGCCAGCACCAACTTGGCATCTTCTATCCGAACTGGCACCGGCACCATTGTGGCAGCTCGGTCAACCGTCTCCTCCATGCCCTCGTTGCTTGGAGATACTATGTCGGTCGGCATGACTCGGCAGTATATGGGGATGATATGCAGAGGGGCTTCAACGTCCTCCAGCCATGTGGGACCTTCAAATGTGTTGGACGGGTTCAAGAGCTCGCACCACGTGCCTCTGATGAGGGGGTGAAGGGAGAAGGGAGAACGGGGGAAGGCGGTGTGAGCAAAGGTGCTAAGAGTACCTACGCATGACTGTCAAGGGAGGGTGGGGGACCAGCAGAACAGGGGGGATGGAGAGCATGGAAACGCTTTCCCACACCAATATCAATGGAATGTAGTGCAAACGTGAAGGGGTACGGTGGGGTGGTGGGGGAGAAAAGGGGGGGAGGGGGGGGGGGGGGGGGGTTCATGCTCACTTGGGGAGGTAGACGTCTCGCTTCTTCTGCCCTTTGACCACCACGGGGGCCACGATGATGTCATCGCCAATGGCAAACTGGTCGTCAATGGGGAACGTCTGAGGGGCGGGACGAGAGGGGGCAGACGCATGAGCATGGTGAGAGCACGGTAGCAGGGCTGCAGGGGTCGATACCAGGCTGAACTATGAGTGGGGTCTCTCAAGACAGCGAGTTCACCACGATGCTGTATCAAGCCCCACCGAGAGTACTAGCCCTTCCCTAGTTCTCTAGCTCAGTCAATATGCCGTGCCCCTCTGGCGTGAGCTGCACGCACCTCGGCGTCGTCGGGGTCGAGCCACCACATGGGGCGGCACACGGGGGCGAGGGCCTTGGAGCACGCGTCCTCCATGAGGCTGAAGATGGTGCCGGCCAGCTTCTCCCGCAGCTGGTGGGGCCGGGGGGAAGGGGGGAGGGGGGAGGGGAGAGGCAGGGAGGTGCAATGGTTGAGTGATCACGGGCCTTCTTGGGCAAGGGTGGCAAAGTTGATGCTTGCAAATTCCTCATATCTGTTCCTTGGCACACCCAGCCATCGTCACACATTCCCCACCTCCCACGCTCACCTCGAGCACGGCCTTGCAGAGCTTGTCGGCCTCCTTGCTGAGGTCCCAGGGCGCGATGGAGAACTGCATGGCGGGCATCAGCGCGTTCGCCTGCGCCCACCGCACCAGCAGCTCCACGTCCGGCTTGTTGCCAAAGTACGCATTCCCCCCGATCATATCGGGCAAACAGAACGGGTACCCCAAAATCCCCGACGTCAGCAGTGTCGGAATCACACTCCGAAGCCCGTTCCCCGTGCTCCAGGTGGAAAACCGGTCGCCCATCCTGGTCAGCAGCGGCACACTGCTCGTCTTGTGGCCGGTGCGGACCTCGGCATAGCTGAACTGCGAGGCCACCTCCTGGACGTACAGCCGCGTGTACTCCACGGGGGTCACGATGGGCTTGTGCGACACGAAGTGCGGCGGCAGGAAGCACGGCTCGCCCGCGTCGAACTTGAACCCGTCGATCAGGTAGTCGGCTCGTAGGCGCTTCAGGCGCCCCACAAACCAGGCCACGGCCTCGGGGTTGGTCACGTCAAGGGCGGCTGCTGGCACGGGCTGCCACCACTTGAAGAAACCCGGCTTCAGGCCCTTGGTGGCCGGGGCGCTGGATGATAGGAAGTAGCCTCTGGGGAGGGGAAGGGGGGGGAGGGATGGGTGGAGAGAAGCATTACAAGAGAGGTTGGGACAACGGCTATGTTTTACGGTGCCCTTGGGAAGAGTAGTTTGGAGTCAACTCGGAAAAGAAGCCCATTGCATGAGGTGCCAGGAAGAGGGTACGTTGGATATGCGTGAGGGTAGGTCTTTCTTGAGCAACTCACTTGGGCGCGCCTTCCTGGTACGCGGCAGAAGCTTCCTCCACGAAGGGCATGATCCAGAGCGTGACCTTGAAGCCCAGCGCGTGCAGCATCTCCACCATCTCCTGCTCGTCGCGGACACGAGGGACGCATGCAGCAGGATGGGAGAGGTGAGAAGGTGGCGAGAGCACAGGGTTATCAGGAACAACATCACGCTCCATGACCCTGCATAGCACCTGTAATGGGACGGGACACAACGCAGAGGCGCAGACAAACAAGCAGCGCTCCTTCACTCCGTACCTTGGGGTTGGGGAACTTGACAGGGTCGAAGTCAAAGTCGCCGTACTTGGTCTGCCACTTGTCGTCTATCTCCATCACGGACCGGCTGAGCCCCCTGCCCACGATCTCATGGGCGAACTGCTCCACCTTGGCCTGCGTCACGTTGGCGTGGTACCGCGCCCACGTCGTCCAGATGGGCGCGTCCACCATCTCGCGCGGCGGGGGGTTGCTGGGGCGCGGAAGGGTCTGCAGGGCGGCTTCGGCTGCCTGCTTGACGTTGGCCGTGGCGCATAGGGCGAACTGCAAGGAGAGGCGCTGGTCTGGAGGGGGTGAGGGGGCAAGGGGGTGAGGGGCAAGGGGGTGAGGGGCAAGGGGGTGAGGGGCAAGGGGGTGAGGGGCAAGGGGGTGAGGGGCAAGGGGGTGAGGGGCAAGGGGGTGAGGGGCAAGGGGGTGAGGGGCAAGGGGGTGAGGGGCAAGGGGGTGAGGGGCAAGGGGGTGAGGGGCAAGGGGGTGAGGGGCAAGGGGGTGAGGGGCAAGGGGGTGAGGGGCAAGGGGGTGAGGGGGCAAGAGGGTGAGGGAGGGGACGAAGCAATGCAGGGGCAGTGAGTAACTGCATGCCTGCTGTTTACTGTATGGTGTTTCTGGGCAAGTTTCTTTCTCCGTTGCCATGTAACTGATGCAACCCAGTTGCCGCATGAACGCATGGCACACATTAGATCGCCGCCACCCAGCCGTCCATGCATGCACACACACCACACACCACGCACCACGCACCATGCACCACGCACCACACCACACACCACACACCACGCACCACGCACCACGCACCACGCACCACGCACCACGCACCACACCACACACCACACACCACACACCACGCACCACGCACCACGCACCACACCACACACCACACACCACGCACCACGCACCACGCACCACGCACCACACCACACACCACACACCACACACCACGCACCACGCACCACGCACCACGCACCACGCACCACGCACCACGCACCACGCACCACCTCCTTGTCTTCTCTCACCTTTGTCCTGCTCCTCCTTCCACAGCGCGGGCATCCAGTCCCTCAGCGGGTGGAGCATCTCCACAGTCCTATAGCTCGCCCGCGCCTGCAGCCGCAGCATGCCATCGCCCGTCCCGTTCTCCACCGCCGGCAGCGACTCCCGCGCCAAGTTCTGCACGCCCGTGCCCCACGAGCGCTGGATCCACCCGTCGTGCGGGCCCACCTGGGGCGCGTTGAGCCCCACGTGCAGGAAGGGCGTGTCGGGGTTGGCGAGCACCAGCAGCCCGCGGGACGTCATCCACTGCGCGGCGAGCAGCGTGTTGTTGCCGTTGGGGCCGTTGTCGAACGGGAAGAAGGGGCCCAGCTCGAACTGCCCGCGGTTGAGCGGCCAGTGCTGCCGCATGTAGTGGCCGCCGCCGAACCAGTAGCCCGCCGTGCGCATGTCCAGCTCCACCTCCGCCATGCCGCGCGCCTCCTCTGCTGTGTGCTGCGACACGCTGAACTCCAACACGAAACCGCATGCTAGTTTCTGTTGAAGGATGCATGCACACGAGGGGAAGGAGGAAGGGGATGGAGAAGGGGGATGGAGTAAGTGGATGGAGAAGGGATGGGTATGGGGATGCCCACTGCAGAAGAGAAACCCTCTCACCCATCCTTAGCCTGTGTCACCATGAGCAACGCACCTTGGTCCAGGAGGGGTGGGAGGCTCACCTTGACCCACGAGGGGTGGGAGGCTCACCTTGACCCAGGAGGGGTGGGAGGCTCACCTTGGCCCAGGAGGGGTCGGAGGCTCACCTTGGCCCAGGAGGGGTCGGAGGCGGGGTTGCCGTGGTCGCGGTCGAACGGCAGCACGCCAACGTCGCCCTTCTCCACGCCCGCAGGGCTCGCCGCCACCACGCGCAGCGCCGAGCCGTTGATCCAGCTCAGCTGGACGGCGCCGATCGACTCGTCCAGCACGGCTATATCGCAGGACTCGATATGGTCACGGCAGTTGTCAGGCAGGGAGACTCTCCCCGCGGTGATGAGCACGGGCACGCCGTCCTTCACTCTCCGCAGCTCCATCATCCCGTCCGCGTGCAGCCGCAGGTGCTCCGCTCCGTTAAAGATGTCCACGCGCCCGGGATGCACCTTAACGCGTACGCGGTCCTCTAGGCCGGACAGGCTGCCGCTGCTGCTCACGCGGCTGAGCCCACCGTCGCTGCTGTCGCTGCTGCTGCTGCTGATGCTCAATGCGTCGTAGAGCGACTCCTCGTCATCGTCCTCTGTTAAGTAAGGTTCGTTACCGTCAAGACCGTCGAGGGCGGGGAAAAGCAGGGAGGGGGAGGAGAGGTTGAGGTCAGCGTCGGGGGTAAGCAGACCACCCAGAGACTTCGCGATGCCCCAAAGCCCGCCGTTGATATCGCTGCTGCCGTGGGGCGTATCGGTTACTGTCACGGCTTTCAAAGGCTTACCGGTTCGCACAC